>JAACJT020000075.1:13422595-13446078 GCA_009936485.2 Gymnarchus niloticus | reverse complement strand
GCGGGGCGCAAAAGACGTGGTGGTAGAGGCTGGGAGAGGGGCAAGGGGAGGGAGGGGGGGGGGGCCGGGCGCGAACAGGGGGAAGAGAGGCCCAAGGAAGGGAGAAAGTTCAATTTCTGGAACCAAGACAGTTGGGCAAAGAGGACCTTGAGAAGACATACAGAGTTTTTCCAGCCAGCCGTGGAGAGGATGTGGTGGACATACAGGACGTCCTACAACTTAAAGGGATACTTAAAGGCCTTCCCAATTTTGGTGTCACCCAGAGGATGGGATGACGTTTTGTTCTCCTTTATAGACATGCTCAGCCATGGCAGGCTCAGATACAGGAGGAGGAATGCAATGGAAAATAAGATTATGATTAGCAGTAAGATGTTTTTAATATTAGTTTAAAGCACATCCAAATGTGGTGTGACTGTGTTTTGGAAAATTACCTGAAAAAGCCATTCACATGCTCATTTTGCCTTTGAGCCAGTAAGCTGAAAAATAATTTGAGCCTAACCCCTCCCGCCAACTAAAGAGTTACAACCGAGGAAGTGAATTAATGTCTGTCGTTGACATAAATATAATATGAAATATTTTTATTGACAGACCACAGGTACACAAAATTTAGGTAGGTAAAATTTGTAGAATCTGCAATGTAACACCAGTAAAATCTGTACATTCATTGCTTATAGACTAGGAAGTCAGACAAAACGGGTATATGAACAAAACAGTAATATGCTACATAAGAATGATAGCGTTAGCCATTAGCTGCAGGGTAAAACCAGATGATGATGGCTTAGTCGGCCTATGTCCAACATGGAACCAGACAAGGGTAGGCCAGTTGAGCACAGGAAGCATAGGGCATAGAGTGGGAATGCGTGAGTGTGTTTGTGGAGGGGGGGGGGGGGGGGGGGAGGGGGAGGAGGGAAATAAAAGGTGGAGGAAAAAAATGACGGCAGTGAGGTGAAGACACAGGCCTTAGTTCTGAGTGCTCTGTTCGCCGAGCCCTGTGGCTGGCCTGTCCATGTTCACAGGGATCACTATGCTCTCTCCCTCCTCGCTCTTCATCCTCTTCAGCTCTGGCTGCTCGGCCTGGTCACCGTTTTGCCTCTTAGTGGGGAGAGAAGCAGAGGCTGAGGCGTGGGTGGCCAGCATGTGCAAAGGGCTTGCAACAGCTGTAGAAACAGAGAGGAGGACAGGGGTCAGGTCTGACTCCGACAGCAACATTTAACTGATCCACTTCATTTTCAGTCTTCTGCCCATAGATGTTGGCAGACCAAGTGTTTCTGACCCTACGGGAATCGGCGTTCTGACACTGACAAATCACCAATTTGGTGGTGGATACAGGCTCATTCATCTACGTGTCAATGAAAATCCAGGTCAAGAGTGAAACTGCAACCGGCACTGTTTGGCGGGGGGAGCTCACCGGTGTTGACCTGCCCTTGAATGGCAGTGGTGATGGGCACTACGTGAGTGCCATTTTGCACTATGGTCTTTATGGGGAGCTGGTGCTGCCCCAGCGGGGCCGGCTGCACAATCGTAACAGTCTGTAGTGGTGTGGCCTGAGAGGTCTGGATGATGCGGTTGGCAGTGCCTGCAGGAGCATGGGTAATGGCAGCAACAGGTTCTACATTAACTAAAGGCACATAAAAAGACAGGCAGTACAGGACGCTTGAGTCTGACTGCTCTGTACATAACTGCTCAAATGAAACCCCCTTTCCTGGTGTTTGTTAATGCAGCTACACATACACGTTACTTTAACGGGGTTGAGTCTCACCTTTGACTTCTTTATGCTCACCATTCTCTTCTGGCTCCGTTTTAGGCGGGTTGACCAGGGCAGCCTGAGTGACCACGGCCTGGCCAGCCACGGTATACGTGCTGGCAGTCGTCAGCTCGGCCATGGTGGTGACGGACACGGCTGGGATCTGGTGCACGACGTGGACCGTCTGCATGACGGGCTGCTGGGAGGTGGAGGTGGTCACGGGTGTGGCCACGGCATAGGTCACAGGCTTAATGGCCTGGGGTAGCTGCCGCTGGACTGTGATGAGGACTGGCTGACTATTGAGAGGTGAACCTGGGGGGCGGGGCAAACACATGAATTATATTTCCTTAGCGTCAAATAAAATAAAAGCAGCCAAATCACAAAACACGTCACATGTGTATAGTGCAGCCACTCACCTGGTGAACTCTGAGCAAAGCGGGTCTCCTGTATTACAGCCAGCTTGGGCTGGACAGCTGTGCTGGTTGGGGTAGATGTGGGAGCTGGCTCTGCCTCCATAGGGACAGGGGAACCTTCTCTAGATAGACTGTCTGGGGTCTGTACCCCACTGGAATGGGCCGACAAGACCCCCGAGTGATTAGGGGAAGCCGGAGCACTCCTGGTACAGAACGAGGCAGAAGAGGGACACATGCTGGTCACATAGAAATATGGGCAATGTTTAAAGGCCAGATTTTCATGTCTCCTCTGCAAATTAAAAATACTAAAACATTGATCAGAGTGTTGCTTGAAGCATTTTTTTCCCCAAATGTCACTTTATAAGCACAGAACTGTAGATCAGCCACTAGGTGGCAGCACTAGCACACAATTGACAGAAAACTGAAACCATTAACAAATGCCAATTCGGCAACCTGCAAAAACATTTAGTCTTCATGTTATTATGCATTATTCATGGTTTCCCCCAAACAGGTCATTCCCTTCCCCCCTTTGGAAATATTACTGGCAAGACCACCTGGAGGACAGGGGACCAAGGGGGGTCCGGAAACAGGGAACGCCTCGGGGCCTTCGCTTGCGGAAGGCCTGCTCTATAAGCTTGCTCTCTGAGGCTGGGTCTATCCTCCAGAAAGAGCCCTTGCCCGGTTCCTCCTGGGATCTGGGCACTTTAATGAAGTAACGGTTGAGTGACAGATTGTGGCGGATTGAGTTCTGAAAGAGAAAAAGAGAGGATGAGCGGGAACAGTGAACCAGCACCCTTTGGCCCGTACGTAACGACAGACTTACTGAAGGACACAAGGTCACCCTACCTGCCAACCTTTGTCCGCTGTCCTGTAGTACGGGTAGTTTTTTGTGATATGGGTATATATTCCATTCAGTGTGAGTTGTTTATCTTGTGCCATTGTGATGGCTTGTACTATTAATTGTGCATAGGAGTATGGTGGCTTGGAGTCATCCTATTCAGGAAAAAGAATAGCAAACATACAAGTAATTAGGTTAAAAAGCTAGCTCCTCCATTAGACCATTCATTCTATGCAAAATATACAGAAGAAACAAAGACTAAGAGAGCTTACAATATTAGCCTTTCATGAAATGCTACAGCAGGATATTTACCAGTGCTCTTTGGAATAGATACCTATATGGGCAGGGAGCTTATAAACCCTTTTGCATTTATTTAGACCCACTTGCATACCTTTGAGAAGAACTGAAGGAAAATTAAAAACAGAGGGTCTGGCACTTGCCTTGTTAAGGATCTTATTGCTGCAAATTCAAATCACAAAAGACCTTTTTTGATCCGGGCACCAACATGAAGGTGCCAGCCTACCTTAGGGCTGTCACCACCTGAGGCTTCCTTGTCATTCTCCGATTGGGAGTTGTCCCCAACGAGCTGCAGGTCGGAGCTCAGGACACGGCCCACCCTGTACCCGGAGGACCCAGCTCCCCGGGGACTTGAAGGGCAGGAATTGGCAGCACTGAGGAGGAGAATTCAGATGGCGAAATATTTTGGGATGAAATTAATAGATTCTGGTTTTCATTTTCAGCATCTCAGGCCTTGAACCTATTAAGCAAATTATATTGGCAGAGTGTGAAGAGGGGAAAAAAGCCACAGGCGAGACAGCCATGGTAACGATCAGCGCTCAGCTTTTCATAGGAGGACTGCACCAGTAACATTTCACTTGGATTTCGGAAAAATAAGCAAATCCCAATTACACAAGCAAGACGAAAAATGCCCAAAGAGATGATTGAGGAAATTGCAACATGTATTGGACAAGTTCTTTCAGCTCAGTCAATGGCCACTCAAAAGAAAGGGCAACATTTAGCAATTAGCCAACAAGATCTATCAAAAAATTAATTTTAGCCATCAGGAGTGACAAACATTCCTACCAAACAAAACTTTGATGAAAATGCATTAAACAACAAATATTCAGGCTGTTTTGAATAACTCAAAAAGTTATGAGCACAGCCACATGAAAGCATTTCATCTACACCATAAAGGACGATCTCATCACAGCAGATTATTATTCAGAACAATGGCTGGTTTTTGGATGTTTCTGTGCGTGCATACATGCCAGTACCGTGCTTTAGGGTCCCATTTCATTTCGTATTGGGAAAAACAGCACGAAAACTTCGAAATTCACATTTTAACAAAGTGAAACACTTCTATCAGACTGAGAACAGCACTGAAGAACAGGATTGATTCTTTCCTTTTGTATGAACTTGTTTCCTGAAGCAAGCCATACTAAAACACCACAAATCACAGACACATGGATGCATGTGAAATTAAGGCAGCCATTCATTCATCATACTTCAGTGAGGGCAAAACACTCAATTTGCATGATGCACTCACTAGTTGGAAGATAAAAATACATCAGACAATTGAGTGCGTTTTTTAAACTACTGTCACTTCAGTCATCATAACAGCCGGTAATGCACACCATGCCCATCTCGACTGAACTCGAGTGTGTCAGGTGGCTGCGACGTTGAAGGCCCCGATACTAACGAACCAATACTTCACAAGGCCAACTCTAGCACACAACTATGTCACAATATGTAAATATTTCCTTTCCCTTAATGTTTTTCCTCAGTGATGAGATGTCAAAATAAAGTCTTGCCCTAACTCTAGGCTATGTTTGTGTTGCACTAATAAAGCAATGGCACATTCTTGTGTCTTATTCCTCAGTTACTGCTTTTATAAATGCAACTTGCCAATTGAACCATTTTCCTCCTCCCAATGTGCCGAATACCATCTCTCACTGAAGAAACATGCTTTTATATGAACTTTATAAAGCGTTCCATGCAAATACCGCATACTGAGTGGAAAAAGCAAGCAGTTTCTGTCCCTTCAAGCATCCAATTATATTAATTTTACGTGAACTCCTCAGCAATAGGATAAACTACTTTGCGCTCAATTTAAGAGAGTCCTTCTGCATTCTAGTTCATTGAAGGGCAATGTGATTTGCTTTACTCTGATTTTGAATGATTTTGGTAACAGAGGCTAAAAACGATAGCCAAATTGTATGCAAGTGACCTTATAGAGCGCATCGTGAGAACTTGTGCGTTTTGATTTTAAATCCATATTAGAAAGCAGAGGTTTTTCCCCGATTATGTTGTACCCACAGAGTCCTTATCCTTACTTTAGGTGCTGCCTTAAACAATCCATCTTTACATAACTTTTAACTGGTAGTATGGCAACCATTAGAGGATCTTACAGTATCTGTCTGATAAGCTGAGTCAGTGTCCAGTAATGAAGTGGGACAGACTGCTCCAGGAAAGATGCTGACCGCTAAGGCATACCTGATGGTTCCTGTGGGAGAAGGAAGAGGACTCATCAAGTGAGCAATGTTCTCTGGAATGTTTATGGTCAGTGGTGATATCTGGAGCTGGACCGGCTTCACTGGAGACTCTGGTGCTTCTTGTCTCTCCTTCTTGTCACTGGACAGGGCTGTGAATGTGATCTTTATGTTTGTGCTGGGAAACCTGAACGTGCACCTGAAGGAGGGATGCAGAAAAACACACATTTGCTTCTCAGTCATCTCAAACTGGAATGAGAAAGCGCTCTCATACAGATGCACGTTAAATCTAATGCTGCAGCACGACTGAACATCATTAAGACACAATATGAAAGAATGCGAGTTAAAACCAGAACTTTCAAGACTTGCACTGCCATGAAATTACACACTAGTATTCCTCATATAGGATAGCTGTACTTCCATATTCAAGTAAATATTTTCAATGAATGAATCGAACAACGTCACAGCCTTAAGTTGTAAATCTGTTAATGAAATCATAAAGTGAAATGAACCGTTTACTAGCTAGTGACCTACTGCAGCTTTATTTAACGGCAATGCATTGGAGAAAGGAGAAAAAAAAAAAAAACATCAATCCTTCTGCTTCTCCAGGTGAGGGCCGCAGTAAATTTTAATGCCTGGCTTTAGTCATGAACCTGTGAAGCCACTGCAGACAAAGCCCAAAACACTAAATGTTTTGTCTGCTGGAGTAATTTACCAAATCGGAAGCAGAATTCTACACACTTTGTGAACATCATTAATAGAAAAGATGGAGTCGGCTCACACAGACTCATGACTGGCTGGAGTGATCATTCATTCGATTGTGTTAACCCAAAACATTTTTAATGATACTGTACCCATAACAGGTAACCCCAGCAAAAGGACAAGTATACATTGTAAGATCACAGTCCTTGTTAATTACATGTTAATTGATGGGGAAAGTTGTGTCTTTACCTCTAATCTTAAACAATTACCAACTACCCCTATATTAATTTGACTTAATAGCTTTTTCAGTTTTATTTGTGCTTAACTTTATTTTCCTATACTTTTGTATTGATGTCTCTGTAAAGCACTTTGAATTGCCTCAGAGTACAAAATGTGCTATAGAAATATATTTACCTTGCCCTGCCTATACTGACAGGTGATTTCAGACTTTATCTGCTAATAAACATCATGCGTCAAGCCGTACGTCATACATTTTTGACACTATGACCGTAATATATGCACATGAAGAGACCACCAGACTAACAGGCACCATTGACCAAAACTTAAAAAGCTGCCCACCTATAACAGCATTAAATACCAACCAAGCCCCCTATACTTAACCTCCAAATAGGAAGCTCATTATGTATATTGGCCAGGGATGGTGACTTATCTTACTCATGACTGATTAAGGTGAAAGCGGGGAATACGGACTCTACCCTAAAATCACCAGGGAGGGTAACGTAAAGTAATATTGATCCCTTGTCTTACTCACATATTTGACACTGATGATAAAAGGTCCAGTAGATAAAAGGGATCCCACGTGAATAATTGAATGACTCTTCATTTAACAAAAAATAAACATGCAACACAACATCCAATTCCCCCATGTGAAAAGTAACACCACCCTCTCAGACCTGTCTGGATACACTTCCCATAATCATTGAGGAAGGGAAAACTCCACTGAGAACCACTTCAACTCAATAACATACATGAATGGCAAACGTAAACAGTGTCACATGTCAATGGTGCTTAGCTCTGTACTTTAGGTCTGCCTAGAATATGAATTTGTTCTTAAACCCTCACATCGCCTTAACGTGTGACCTAACTTCACTCTCGCTTGTGTCCTAACACTGCACTGCAGAATTCGGCAGTACACACATTTCACAATCTTCAACAATGACACATAACGTGGGATCGGACACAGCCAGATACGCCTGAACCACGGCACCATCGTCACACCGTATTGGACCATGAGGTGTTCAGTTTTCATCGGGCATGACAAGGTCAGTGTTAACCAAAAACCATGGTTCCAAAAGATCATATTTATTATGACAGAAGAATTTCCTCTGGGATTAATGAAGTTCTATCCTCTTATCTTTTGACAAACCTGAGAACATTAATCTTAGAGGTCAATGCTTTCTGTACACTTACTCAGCCACAGTGAGGAATCCAAGGGCAGCTGATGTGTGCACGTCCTTCGCATGTGCCATTTCATCCTACATATTAATTTACATGCCAGGCGAGAGCCAAACTGGGCACAAGAGTGTCAACACAACTCACACTGCTGAAGGAAACAGCTATGTCACTATTAACTCACCAAGAATGATGTCCTACTTAAGTCCTGGTTTGAGGGACATAAGTTTAACATTTTCGTACATAAAGCTATGTACAAAGACTTCAATGAAACAAATTAATTTTTCCATCAAAACAGTTTTGTATTAGATATGCATGTTTTATTCAGAAAATTGACTTAAAGGGAACATATTTAAAATGTTCATTTCTTGTCATTGACAAATGACAAAATACCTTTTTGTATAACACTGAAAGAAAATTAAAAAAAAATCGTGCCAAGTTAAACAGAAATTGAGCAGTTCTTAAGGTTAGTTGAACCAAAAGCTTCCGTTGTGTCCATCTCTCACATAAAATTAGGATGGGGAGAGTTACGTTTAAGCAGTATTTATAGGCCAAATAAAAGGTACCTCACAGGCTGGATGTGGCCCATTTACAGAGAACATCAACGGTAGCATTTATACTGAAATATCAAGGCTTCCATACAACGCACAATCTCCACTCAACTACTTGCATACCTTATTTTTATTTGGCAACTACCTAATACAGAAAAATACTGGGAATAATCAGTGATGTTAGCTGCTTTCTGTCAAAACCTTTAAACAGAAATAACTGCGTTGGGATGACATTTGTTATGAAGCAGTCTATCACTACGACAAAAAGTTATTCATTAAACGTACAGGCAGTCTGACTGGTAGTTGGCTGTTTCAGGAAATTTGAAAAACAAAGCAACTAAAATATAATTAAGACCTTAACCATATATATATGTGTGACACCGTAAGTAGCTAATAAACAGTACTTTTGTTGGGGGATGGTGAAAATAGCTGCTATTTTACCTTAAAAAGGAGAAATTCACTCAGCACAATACGGTGGTCCAGTTACCAGGAATGAAGTGGGGGGGGGCGGCGGGAGTGAATCACAACAGCCATCTAAACACTGGAAGCAGGTGACAGGTGGAATTCACGATGACAGATGACGTGGCAACACCTGTCACCTAACCCCTTCATACCAGTACAGATGGCAGCCACCCTGGGGGCTAAGGAAGATTTTATAAATCAATTATTTAAACTGCAAATGAAATACAACAAGCAGTTTAATTCGAATCCAAGAGAACATAAGCCTGCATACAGATGTACTGTACATGATAAATTGCTCATGAGCTTTTATTTATTCATTAAAAAAAAAAAATGAAAATGTTTAGCAACTTTTTCTGTCCCTTTCCCCCTTAGAACCAAAGAAAGTTTTACCCCAGTAATACATCTTGGCACCAAAACTGCAGTAAAGCTACATTTTACGACTTATATGATTTTGGCAAATGTGATTTTGAATGAAAGGAATGGAAAGACAACACACAAACTGCACAAAAACCCTCCAGCCACAGAGTTTCCATTTTCACACAAAAACATGCCTGAAGTCTCTATAGGGGTAACGGTACACTTCTCCCCATGACAGTTCATGCTCTGAATTACAACTAAGTTCCTTTTACACACATTTCCATTAAACTTTCATCTAAAACATATTCTGAAAAGTAATGCTCACACCTTTTAAAATGTTAACAGAAAGACAGAAGTTTCTTGTAAAATCCCTTAAATCAGAGGTTCACAAATGCATTATGCACACATCAATTTCCTAGATTCTTTTTTTTCCCCATTTAAAAGCTTTACATACCGAGGTCAGTAGTTTACTAATCAGCATGGGTGCAAAGCAATAGTTTAGGACTTTAGACACAATACCTTAACATTTAACCATAACCTGCTCTAACTTTTAAAAATATTAAAGTTCTTTAAGCTGAATTTAAGTAACCTACAAACCCTTCAACCCTTTCAATGCAGCAGCAAACAAGAAAAATATTTTATATGTATGTAGATTACACTGACTGTCTAAGTGGTCTGTAATATGAAAGTCCATTGCTTCCGTGTCAACTTAATCCAAATGATCTCTTACCCATAGTTAGACACCCAGCCCCTTGCTTTCAATGGGAGTTAAAAGAAAAGCTGACATTTTGGTATACTGGCATACAGAGAGCTATAAAAAAAAAAAAAGGAACGACAGTAGATTTCTGCTTCCACTGCAAGCTTATTAAATTAGTAACAGCACAGGATAATGAAAGCAGTAGGATGTGCTACAAACACTCAATCCCCAACCCATTCAGGTCACCTTTTCTTAACACAATGTTACACTCCACTCATTGCTCTATACAAAAAGGAGAGTAAACAGCACTACCTAATTTGTGAAAAAATAACAGCAAGAAAAATCAGCCCTACACTGATCAATCCATTAAGCTGATGCATGAGGCATAACACTGAGGTGGGGGAAAGACAAGCAAGAAAAACAGAACGTAATGTGAACAGATTTTTGTGGCTCCTGGAAATACTCTTCTTTAACTGCAGCCAGCAACATATAATAGTTGCAGTCTTACTTTCTGAGGAATCTTGAGGCAACTGTTGCGTCCCAGACAGCTGGGGAAGAGGTCCATATGCTGTGTGTACAAACTTTTTTTTCCCCCCTCCCCTAAATCACAAAGATTTGCGCAAATCATTCGGAGGTTGGCTTTTCAATTACGCCAGATTACTTGGGGGAAACGGGGGGGGGGAAAACCCATCGCTCTAAATCAGCTGTACTGACACTGGGCAAAATTTTTCAGGAGAAACTTGACTGCAATCACTTCATATGCAGCATAAAATGACAATTTACATACTGCTGCAAAGCAAACAAGGACTTAACATGCACATTCATTTAACAAACGGTCTTCAGATCTGCGGCTATTTCTAGTTATGCATTTAATACACAAAGCAGTAAACACTGTACCGATGAACATAATACAATTGCAGCCTTTTTTTGAAATGCATGTAGATGCCAAGGAATCACACGCAGCTGAGAGTTTGGTAAATGATTTATGCACAGACTATGTATGAACAGACTTGAAAATGCTGCTTCAAGTCAACATGGGGACAAAACACAAGGATTCATTTTACGCAAATCCAGTGGTTATACAATGCAAAATTTTGCTTGCCACCCTGATCGAAAAGACGTCTAGACAAATCATCCGTACGATTTTGCCAAACTGAAAACCTGATCTTCTACATGCTTGCTCTGGTGAAACAACCTAAGCTAGAAGTGCTGATTAATTTCCAACACACAAAGCGGGCTCTCCTCAGAGCCCACACACGTGTGACAGACCATCAACGTCAATGGCAATCCCAGTTTGATAAACGTGTCACCTTTCCATCACACGTGGTATCGAGGCATATTCAAGACAACGGCATCAAACTTAGCCTACAGCACGTGTGTGTGTGTACAGTACGTGTACAATATTCTGCTATGACTGGCTACATCCATTCATGTCTTGGCATTTAAAAACATTCATTGTTTACACGGGTCTGACACGCTACTTAATACGAATACACAACAGACTAGGTGAAAGTTCCTAGTTTAAAAAAAAACACACACATGAATCACCACAATATTGACACAATTCAAATGACAGACTGAGGGCTCTGTTAAAACAACACGAAGTAAGACAGCTCTTCAGGTAGACGGTGCTTTCTTAATGTGGCTGCCGAGCTCACATGTGAGGAGGGCACATCCAGATATTTACACAACACGACATGTTTGGTGACTGTGTATCACTACCAGGCCGTAGTCATTCATCTTCGCCGTGCGGGCTTACAGTTAACCAGCTAATATTTACGGCAACACTACGGCGCGTTGAATTTCAACAGACCCAGGCTGAGACCCCCCGCGGCAGCGTCGTCCACTTACACTCGTGGGAGCTGCAGAGGAGGAGCCCCTCGCCTCTGGAACACCCCGTCTACAAACACACCGTTTTTGCCCAGGCATCGCAAATAAAAGTCTCCTCCGGCAGTGGCATCTTCTCCGGCAGTGAAAATCTCCAGATGTCGCCGGGATATGAAGCTCGAATGGCCCATGCTCACATCCACTGAGCCCTGCGACGAATTCCGCCCGATGGTCACCGAGCGCTTCTTCATCAGGTATTCGAACTCGCGGCCCTCGAGCCGGGCAACAGCCGGCCCCGAGACCCCGCTCACCACCGCCATCTTACTGGGGGATATATTCACAGGCTGTCCGTGAGGAGTATTCAAATTAAATAGGGGCTCGGAACAGGGCTGCCAATTGGGGGGGGGGGGGATTTTGAAAAGGGAATCCAAATTTTGAAGTGAGAAATTTAGCAGGGAACGTGCCTGAGGAGGAGGACAGCGGCTCCGACCCACCGCCGCGACTCAGAGAAAGAGAAGGAGAAAGAGACAACCAAACAAAAGTGGGGCGTACTCGGCGTGACTGACAAGCAGATCCGCCAATGGCGGATTGAAAACGGTATGGAGTTATGCCCTGACGTCCAATGGCAATGAAGGTAGGACCGGTTTATTGGAGGTGTAGCTTCGTTGCACCGTGGCGTAACACGCAAATTAAACGGCATGCACCAAAAGACGGCGTCGAAACTCTGTAGTGACGGAAGGGCGTTTTTTTAATTATTTATTTATTTATTTATTTATTAAAAGAATGTCTTTATCTTGACCTACAATGACACATAAAAGATAGAAAGCGACACCAATATCACTTTTCTGAGAAGAAAAAAAATGTGAAGTAATATACATTTTTCATTGACACCCAGAAATAGTTAAGCCAAAATGACAGTTGTTATATATTACGGACACAGTTATTATATCAAATTTTACGTAAGGGAAAGATGTAAATGCTGGTGAGCTCCGTCTAGCTTTCACCACAGTGCATCCGTTGGAGGTTCATGCCGGTTTTTGTGTGCCGCTCACATCTGCAGCAGCTTTAGGTTTACAAATCGTGGTACCCACAATGCCGTGGGCGACTTGGTCTATTATGGAGGTCACATTTGGTAAAAATCGACGCTTATAAAACTCGTTAAAGGCATATAAGTCCATGCGTGCATTTTCTTATCCGTTTTCCATTTGGACATGTCGACTCTGTGTAAAGAAGCACGGACGTTCAGCAGTGCACTCCACGGAGGGATGCGTCTGCTTTTCTGAAGGGTACATGTGGCTTGCAGACATGTGCCCGTTCGCGATGACGTCATCAGTGAAGTCTGCAAGTGAGCTGTGTCGAAAAGAGCTGTTTGTAAACAGTGGGTAGGCGGTGGGTGGGACACGCCATTAACATCAAAAAGTGAATACACTCTGGTTTTCACACAGCTTCACAGCTGATGGATTACCTGATAGCAAGTCTCTCATTGTTCAGATGCTCTTATTGGTGTGAAGAATACCAGCTTAGGCAAAAGCCATCAGACTAAGATGTCAAAAAACTTCAATGATATCCCTTCAATATTTACGTACGATTATTTATTATATGGACTTTTATTGTGCATATAACGAAATGGTATTCAGGGTATAATTAGACTCCAATTATGCATATTTATATTTTAACGTATCAGCTCTGTCTTGCATATAAACTTTTTGTTGATGATATTTTTAATAGCTCAGGATGAATATTATTTGAAATATTTTCTATTTCGCCAGAACCAGGGTTTACCCCAGCCTTGTGCCCTATCCTGCAAGGGATAGGCTCAAGGTCCTCACAACTCTGCGTAGGATGACAGTTAGAATGGGTAAATCGAACACTGTTTTATGTTGTCATACACGTACAACGTAAAATTCTCGAGTTTATGTTCCAAAATGTATTCATTTCATGAAATATTGTATTTTAAGCTAAACATTACATTACATTGTCACTCAATTGCTTCTGAAATTGAAATGTGTCTAGCAACTTTCTGCTATCTTTACAGAAATAGTATATTAGAAAACTCATCAATTTTGAGACTACAAAATACTGTGCAATCCCAGGGTATCCATCATCTATCCCTCTTATCCAGTACAGCTTTGTGGTGAGACTTATGGTGGAGCACAACGCAGACATAAGATAGGATGCCGCTTCACAGCAGACCACACAGGGAACACTACGGACAATTTAGCAGCATGTTTACCTAGTTGCATTCCACACACCCAAGGGACTGGGGTGGGAATCAAATACACTCCTGGAAACGTGTGGATAAATGCTAGGCACTGAACTACCCTGCTGCTCTTCATGGTATGCGATTTTCCAAATAGATTTCCTTTTTACTTCAGCCTTCCTCATTTATAGAATGGGCACGTAATAACCTTTTACATTTGTTAAAACTGAACACTTTGCTCGATTTTCTTTAGGTTAATTCAAGTGAAACTTTTTAATGCGCCAAACATACATTTCTTTCATTATCAGTAACTGATGAGGCCTCATCTCCAGGGTTGTGGGAGTTCTTAGTTCTTTGAGTTTAAATGTTTTTTTTTCCCCTCAGTGTTCCGCCAGGCCTGCTGATCAGATCAATTGGTGACACAAATAGATCTGTTTAGTCGGGATGTTTTGGTGTGGTCTGTGCGTCACAGGTTTCAGACCACCAAAAGCATAATTAGAGTAGGGGATCCTGAGAATTCATGACCCTTTGAGTTTATGACAGAGCCACACACCATTTACATAAAACTTTTCTTGTCGCCAGATATAACATAGCCACCAAAATCTTCATATAATAGCCTAATTCCTATTATGTTCTCCTATCCATTTCTGTTATATTCATTTTCTGTAATCTCACCTAAATATCTGAGTATGTCAGTACAGGGTGGTTAAGGAAAAATTTGCATAATTGAAATGGTAGTGGTAAGAATTTTTTCCAGAGAAAATTTGGCCCACCTAGGGTGTAATCACTGCCACTTCTCATAGACGTGATGGAGAAAAATGCGCATGCAATAAAACTGACTTATAATAAAAAATAATGGAAATGAATTTAAGTAGTCTATGATTTTCATATGAATAGACAGAGGTCTATGTTATTACAACTACATTGACGTGTGAGGTGTTGTACTGAATTCACTGAACATACTTTCACTGGAAATTTTTGCACTTCTAAAAAGTTTATCCTAATCTAGTTTCAACTGTGGACTCTGGCTGCAGACGTTACAGTACCACAAGATTGCTGCAGCAGTTTTATGGTGGTAGACTATAACCTATTGATTGGATTATGTACAGTATTTCTGGATTGACAACTTAAATATCATATTATAGCTCAATCACTGTAAGAACCATTTGGTAAAAGGCTATCATTGATTGTTATCCAGTTGTTAAACAATGTTGTAGTACCAGTAAGTGATAATGCAGTGAAGTAAACTAGTGTACAGATATTGTTCCATAGCACAGTAATGTGTGTCCTTAACATCTGCCTTAAAGCCATTAAGTAATTCAACTGTTCATGACGACTAGTATATCTATCAGCATTGCTCTAAACAGATACTGGAAGTATTCTGTTTTAGATAAACAGAGCCTTCTGAGGACTGTGACCTTAGTGTGGTGGAGGGGATCGTATGCCCTAATGATCCACAGAACTATGTCGTCTGGAGCTTGAGCTATTGGTAAGGTCTGTAAAGAGAGGCCTGACAAACTATGGTCCAACAAAGACCCCCCAGTGAAAGGTTCTGAAAAAACAAGAGTAGCCTGCCCAGATGGGGGTTCCTAGGATCCCCACCTGGAGACAAGCCTGAGGATTCACTGGCAAGGGCTGGTGGCCAAATCATCCATATAACTTGCCTCACGATATCTATGTGGAGCCATACTATGGGCTCACTATTTGCAGGACGAGAGTTGGGGTTCAGGTGCAGTGCCCTTTGGGTGCCAGGGATACTGTAAGAGGGAAGTACCCAGGGGATTTGACCTTAGCTATTGAAACTTGCCTTGGCAATGTGGAATGTTACTTCTGGAGGGGGAGGAGCCTGAGCTAGTGTGGGAGATAGAAAGGTATGGCTTAGATAAAGTCAGCCTGACATTCATACACAGTTGGGCTCTTGAGCCAGATCTCTTGTTTAGGGATAGAGTCTCTCTGACTGTACAGTTCCCCGGTGGCAAAAGGCCTCATGGGGGTGAGGGGAAAAGTCCCAGGCTGAGGCCTGTGTAGCTGAAGTTCTTCTCAGTAGACAAGAGAGTTGTCTTTCTGCGACTGTGAGTTGCAGAGTGGAAAATGAGTGTTGTTTGTGTTTATGTGCTGAACAGCAGTTCAGAGTACTCAGTCTTCTTGGAGAAAGTGGGCATGGTACTGTTTACAGACCCTGGACGGTTGGACCAGGATGACCCAGATGAGCAATCAGGATTTGCTGGGAGCATCTGGCTGAAGCTTCTGTGAGACATAAATTCCACTCACACCTCCAGAAAAATACTGTGGAATTTTGCATTTCATAAGTGGAGAGAGTAAGCCTGCTCTGATCGCTATTTCTTGTCATTTTGGGTCTGCAGGATGTGCTGGCATGACCAGGATCTGTTTATTCAGATGGTGATCTCTGTAGATAACCTATTACGTGATAGGAGATGAGTACTGACCACTTATCTTCCATGCATACATCTGCCCCAAGATCTGCTCAGACTATACCATGAATGTTCTCAATCCCCGACCCTGACACCCAGCAGCTGAGCTGTGCCCTGTTCCAGCAGGAGAAGCACCAGTGTCAACTGCAGCTTGGATTGTGTTTTATACTGTGACAATTCTGGACACGTCAGGCTCAGCACCCAGAAGGTAAGCCCTTGGGCACTATAATAAGAATGTGTAATTTAATGTATTCCATAAGCAATTTTCTGTGCCAGTGGTGTGTTACCCTGTCCAGAAGCAGGGGCTGACTCACAACTTAGGATCAGCCCGACGCTGCCGGACAGCCCCCACGTCAAAATCACTGAACGAGGGATTCCCCAGGAGGAATGTGGAAACCGTCTGTCGGCCCCACCTCGCTGGCTGGGGCCAGCTGTGTTACTAGTCTGAGATGGGTTTGGTTGTACTTTATTAAGGGAGAGTGACACCTGTGCTGATCGTTCCGCTTGTGTTCTCTGTCTGAAGAAGCTGTAATAAAGGCTCACCGCCCCGAGGGGTGATTTTTTCTATTACGCCTTACCTCACCCCTGCGTTGTGTCCTTCCCCATCCTCTGACAGGTGATATCTGGTGGTAACTGGAACCTGTCTCTGCACTAGTTGATCCTGGGGCAGTTGATAATTGTATCCATAACCAATTAGCAAAAACCTAGGCATAACCCTGCAGGCGACCATTCTGCCTCATATGTCCATGCCTTGGATAGAAAATGACTAGACATTGGACATATGGTTCATCTCCACTTGTGGAGACATAACTGCTGGTCATTTCCTCACCAAAGAAACTCCTGGTTCTATAGCATTTCTGGCTCTGTCTGCATGAACTGGTATGGAGATACTGGTTTCATTCTAAGTGCCAGGCTCTTCTCTGCTGTGCCACTTCCATCGAGAGCTCAAATACAACCCAAGCAGATAATTCCCCCATTCAAAGACAGCTTCAGTATGGCTAAAGCAGCTGGTCTTCCATCTCATTGGCTGTGGGATTGCGTCAGCTTGGTCCCCAGGACCTTGCTCTCATGAGGTTGAGTCTGAGGCCATGGACTAGTACATTGAGGAGGCCCCTGTCTAGGGAAGCAGTTGTCTGTACACATTCCCTGATGCTTAAGGTGTTTTTTTTTTTCATTTTTAACAAAGTATGACAGAATGCATACCTGCATAGATTATTATGATATAACAATAATTATCGATTTTTGATATTCTCTTCCTCTGATCCCCACTGTTTGGATGAAGTCTGGATATCTAGTCTCAAAGTTTACAAATACAGTTGTAGTGCTTGTAACTTTACCAGGATTTGTAAAAGTGATGAAAGAAAAGCTTAAATTGCCATTAGGGGGCACTACTACCATTCAATCGTGCTGTATGTGTTTGCGAATGCCTCTTCAGTATTTCAGTTTTTCATGAATGAGATCTTCTGAGATATGGTAAATTTCTCATTGTTTTTATTAATGACCTGATTATTTACTCTCCAAAATAGCCACCCACGGGGATCACATGTATAAGCCAAGTTCTGCAAAGACACTGAGAATACAACCCATACTCCAATGCTGAAAAGTGTGAGTTTCACAAAACCATAATCTCCTGCTAGGACTACGTTTTAGGACTGGAGGGAGACCAAATGAATGATGATAAGGTATATGCAATACTGGCTGGAAACTAAACCTGTGAAGGACTTGCAACATTTCCACCAAAGATTCATCCAAAATTTCAGCAGAGTTGCTGCCCCATTGACCTCCCTCACGTGCAAGCTCGCCAAGATGATCATGGGAGATGACTTGGGAAGCAACCCAACCTCTTCACTTGAGTGCTTGTGCTCAAGCAACCTAACCTGACTCTTTGGGTTCTTGTTGAGGCGGATGCCTCAGACGTAGGTACAGAGGCCATTTTATTCGAATACTGTGGCTGTCTCTTCCCATTTGCATTCTATTCTCACAACTTGTCTGCTGCAGAGAGAAACTAGGAAGCATGCGACAGGAAACTGCTGGCCATCAGATTGGTAGTTGAAGAGAGGAACTGGTGGAAGAGGCAATTTTTTTTTGTAGTTTTGACAGATCACCAATGACTTAAGTTCAGGCCAGCATTCATTGCCAATTCATACAATGGGTGCACACATTGCTGAGCACAAGAGATTCTGGAATCACCTGTACCAAAAAGTTTCCAACCCATACGTTCTGGTGTTCATTTCTCCTGGAGGACAAAAAAGATTTTATACTCACCTAAAATGTTTGTGCTCAGGCCGTGTCTCTATATTCTTTGCCTGTTCATGTGCTTGAAGCCCTATATTCCCCCAAGATTGTTATATGGAGCAATTTATGTTATCATAGATCTTACCCTCTTAAATAGATTTTCACTGTCCCGGTAGATGTGGACAGGTTTTTGAAGATGTGCAATTTAATACCTCTCCAGGGGCCGTGGAATTCAATGAAACTGCTTGTGTACAGTTTAGCTTGAAGTTTTTTTGGTATTATAGATGAAATAATCTTGGACTGTGGGCTGCAGTTCACATCTTGAATATTGAAAGCATTCTGTGGCCCTCTTCTAGTTAATATTAGCCTTTCTTTTGGCTATCACCAGGGAACTAACAGCCAGACAGCAAATAAACCTAAAATTTGGGTGTTTTTTAAGACAATATTCATCCTCAAGTCAAAAGAATTGGAGCCAGGACCTCACTTGGGCAGAATATGCACAGAATTCTCTGGTTCATACAGTACCTCTTTATGCATAACCCCTTTCCGATGTGTTCCATGCTACCAGCCCCCTATATTTCCACGGAAGATGAAGGCAGACATTGTCCCAGCCATTATTCAGTGTTTAAATTAAGTGGTCAGATTTGGGAAAAGGCCCATGTTCAGCCCCAGAGGCTGTAGAGACAGGATCAATTTGCTGACCACTACTGCCAACCCCCTCCCCTGTTCCACCTGGCCAACAGCTTTGCTTGTTCATTAAGAACGTCAATCACCATATCCCCTTTAAATAAACTTAGTCCCAGGTATGTCGGTCCTTTCAAAATCATTAATGCAGTTGCTTCCCGATTACCAGGTTTCACCTACATTCCATGTCTCCCAGTTAAAACTGGTTTTGTACAGTCCCTTGAATATATTTTCTACCCCAGCTGAACCTCCCCATTCTGTATATATTGGTGGAGACCCTGCATGCTCAGTCTGGGCCCTGTTGGACTACAGCTGTTGCTGGGATCAGTTGCAGAACTGGGGGGGCTATGGCCCTGAAAAGCAATTGTGGCTCCCCGCCCTTGACATCCTGGACGCTTTCCTCATGGAGGATTTCCACCACTCCTTGTCAACACGACTGCCCATCTGGTAGACAGTCTAGGGCATCTGGAGCTGCCCATGGAGGAGGGACAGTCATATCCTCATCAAGTGGTGTTTCCATTCAGCAACACCCAATCAGTTCTCATTCTGCCTCCCATGAGTATTATGTACAACACTAACAGAAAACATTTGTAAATTTTATGTACATTAGGTTCCCATTCAAGTTGATTCCTATTTCATATTGCTTCCAAGTTGAAGGGTTAGACTTCAAAGTCTCTTTTGGTAGAGCCTATAGATTGACAGAGATAAATAGATAGATATTTTTTTAATCTCCAAAGGGAAATTCAGGCATATACATTTGTATAGTATACATGGTAAAGACGTCTTTTAGGTTTTGACTTGACTGACAACTTGTTAACGCAGACAGAAACAGAGAAGGACACAAGGAGAGAAAGTGAGAGAAAGGCCATAACAGGTGTGAGGAGAAGTCTGTGATGCTAGGCATACTCTTTCAGAATGGTAATTGCAAGCTATGTGAGCCATTCATGTCTGCCACCTGTAGAAGAGAAATAAACATGATTAGTCAGCAAGCTTTGAAGAATTCATCCCCTCTCTAGCTGGTATCAGCACCCTCCTTCATCACCACACATGCTACACAGTCCTCTGCTTCAATGTACGGTACAGTGTCAGCAGTAATAGTGTGTTCTACCCTATGTTTGTGCACAGTATCTATTTTAATTAGACCTGCAATCCCAGAACATGCAGCTAGATTAATTGGTGTCTTTAAATGGCACATAGTGTATGGATAGCTATGGACAGGCATCCCATCCAGGGTGTTCCACAGCCATCTGACTTTATCTGCCTATAGGGGTGACTCCAAAAGCCCCCTCTATGACCTTGATTAGGGTAAGTGGCTTGAAGATGGATGGATGATTTTCAATCTATAGCTATGTTTGCAGTATATGAAGATCTTTTAATAATGTATTTTTAAATAAATATGTTCTACGTTATACAACCACGGATAATCATATACAGTATATACACAATAATGATTTATTAGCACCACCTGGTGTTCATTTGAAGATGTAGCCACGTTAAGGTAAAAAGTGATGACACTATAATGCATATTGATAACAAAACTACGAAATAATAAAACAAACTTCAAATGTTCGTTTCCTTTTAATTATTGAGCACTAATATACGTTTTCCCAGAGCCTTCCAATTAATTTAAGCATAACAAGGAAACAGCACGTTCAGTAAGCGGGCGTCACACTTTTGTCATTAGAAAAGCACAGAAAACTATTTAAATGCATTATTTTCCAGATTCTTCATAAAAATAAGTTTATAATTTGGATTATCTGTTTAATTTTTAAGTTCATGGAGTGCCATGTCATGGAAATACAGTAAATAGACAACAAATCCGGCCCGGCTCATGCTGATAATTTCAAATAGCTGTATGAAGAGAAGAGGATACCACGTTTAGTAATACGATACAGACACGTAATAAATTCTGAAACAGTTTATTAAGCAGTCGCCACTGCAGTCACACGCATGTATCAAAAACAGCGTTTGCAATTTAGAAGATTTAAAAATGTTCGCTGCAGATATGACGCTTAATTGTTCGTATATAACGTGAACTGAATATAATGACGAAACCACAATTTCAATACGGGATAACAGTTTAGCCATATACAGTGTACAGTACAGTGAATAAACGAATGCAAACATAAATAGATAATGAACAAATTAACACAGCATTTTCAGACTTTTAAAGTCCAGTATCTATCTAGGTATACGTAAAATATTCATGACTATACGTTATTGTGATAACATATTAATACACAAGGATACGGCTTATTAGTACATTAAGATGCCACGTCTGCAGATGCAAACATTTGTTCCAAGGAAATGACAGTAAAGCGAAAAATGAAGTTACTCTCGAGCTTTGGTGGCCTGCTAATACAAATACCGAATGTCGTGGTCGGCCTGACGACAAACAGAAACGTGACACGGGCGGCGGAGATGCGAGAAAATGCCAAACATGACACAAACTGAAATGGCAAAATTAGGAACTGTACAGGGACTAGGTATGACTGACAAACAAACAAACAGTACTCATGATATACTGCGGCTGCGCAGAACAGAGTCTGTTTGAGAGGACATGCCGGACTCTGCACTCTTTAAACAGCTGATCAAGTGAGGGGTACAAACGAAATCAGTAACATTTATCACGGATAACCATAAATCGGTGGAAGTATATAAGCCACAGAAACTGCAGAAGCTTTCCCCTACAGAGGCAATCAAGGGCAAATTTCACAAAAACACTAACACTAGTAATCTGCTATCATACAATATATGGGTCAAATTAAAGTTGGCTTGCTTTATCTGAAAATACCTTTTCTGGACTGCAGATGGAGATGTGGGTTTGAAGTGAAGGTTTCCATAGAAAAGAAAGAAAGAAAAAACAATAGGTATACCTGTATCAAACACATCGAACACTGATTCTGGATGCTGACAATCAATTAAGATCATTTTAAACGTCTCAAATATTCCTTTACTTTTATTTCAGCAGCTCAAAATCATTGATAAGTTCAGTTACAACTGACTCCAGAGCTTTATTGTAAGTCAGAGAATTAACCATCATTTTCCAAACATCACTTTTTCGAATACAGTAATGGTCATTTGAAACCTGTACTAAAACGTACAGGGCATTGTAAGCAGTACATCCTGGAGACACGACTGTGGCAGGGTTACATTCAAATTTGCTCACGCAACCACACACTAAGGGCAATCAGCAGGTGGATTTGGACTGTGGTAGGAAACAGTGGGTGTGATCAGAAGAAACCCACGTGACCCTCGGGAAGACATGCAAACTGCATGCACCAGCCAAAGGCCTCATTCAAACAAGAGGCGACAGAACTGCTTACCCACTAGGTACACCTACAAGCAGCAGTAGGTTTATAGTTATAATTCTGTAAAGCGTCTTAAATGACTTCATAAAGCTGTCATTAATTAATTCCATTTTGTTCATCTTTAATAAACAAAACATTAAGCAATATTTTCACTTATTCAAGAAAGATTTTTGACAGTTAATATATGGATATACATCACGTCAAAATACATGTACGTTTTTCCCTGAATTGCTTAGAAAGGTTACTCAAAAATAATATTTTTATTCTACTTCTATATCAGTGAAATTAAGTTACTGTAAATTAATTACTGTAAATTCATTTAGTCAAGGAGTCTTTTACGCTTGTTAATCTGGAAACATAAAAAATGAACAGAGATACCAACACACACTGCGTACGTGTGTGTCATTGCTGGCAAAGAACTGTAAATACCACTCTGCTTGCAGTGCCAAAATAGAGTACTGATTTAAATGTTTTTTCTTGTCGGTTCCCCAAGCAAAACAAATTCTGGAAGGGCAGAGGAACGAGGAGAGTCTTTCACACGTGTACCTGAAGTCTAAATACGTTCCCTTTGTTGAAAAAAAAGGAAAACCAGACAAATACATAATTCACTATGATTCACCTGTGCAATGAAACAAATTAGAATATGACATGGCTTTGAAGTACCAATGAAATCTCAGCTGATCTGATATTTTGAGGGTGAGAAATCACTGGAGATCACTTCTCCTTACTCCAGTTCTTTCACCAATCATTTCTATGGTAATTTATGGAACAAAATAATCTTGGTTCTTTCTACGGTCGGAAAAGATGAAAGAAGAGCTCTTGCAGAATTACCTGTGTTGGTTTTATCATATTTTTATCCTATTTGGTTGATGTTTTTTTCAGTTAATCTTTTCAGTTTGTAACTAAATAATGGGGGAAATTTATTCAGTGCCATTCCTTTTTCTAATATTGAAAAAATTAAGACATCAAGAATTATTCCTATTTACTTGAAACCATTGTACAGTGCTTTCTGAAGTGATTTACATACAGTACTGTGCAAAAGTCTTGAGCTGCCCCTCATTTCTTCATATGTTGCTTCCAAAGAGCCAGACTTGTATTTTTTTAATATAATCTTGAGGAATAGTTCTC
>JAACJT020000075.1:13405945-13419058 GCA_009936485.2 Gymnarchus niloticus | reverse complement strand
TACCTATTGTCCCATTTTCCTAGCAAAATATAAAGAAATGAGGGGTGGCTCAAGACTTTTGCACAGTACTGTATATATGGGGTTCAAGTCCAGGTTTTGGCTGGACCACTCAAAAACTGGTCCCAAAGTCACCACAGTGTTGGTTCGGCTCTCATGTTGAAAGGTGAATCTTCATCCCAGCCCAAGATTGTGTGTAGTCTGCAGCAGGTTTTCTACAAGCAACTCTCTGTATTGGGCTCTGTTACTCTTTCCTTCGATTATGATGAGCTTCCCAGTTCCTACCTCTGAGACATATAGCCATAGCATGATGCTGCCGCCACCATGCTTTATCATAGGAATGGTATTAATCAGGAGATGAGTGCTACTTGGATCTCAGAAGGAAGGGACGAGTCTCTTGTTGATTTGTGGTCCTTGGGCATCTGTCAAATAACAACAATAACACATATTTTTTTCCAAACAAATGAGAAGTTTGCTGTTCCAAAGAAGGTGCCACAAATCCACTTGATATTACACTGGCAATTTTCAGCCAAAATAGGCCTGGTCCTGACCAATTCACTGTATGATTCATATACAGAACAGTACAATAGAATAATATACAATAATAACTTTTCTTGCTCTTAGCTGAAGGTGTTTTATCACTTTCTTGTCATAGTTTAACTCCTGGAACAACATTTTTCATTTAGAAAAGAACATCTGTTGTGATGGGACTCATGAGACTTCAAGGTGGTCAGGAGAATCCTGAACTAACCAATCAATGTTGGTGCTAAACCTGGGGTGGGTGAAGATATTCTGGACTGACCAATCAATGCTGGTGCTAAACGAGGCTTCAAAACCTGGGGTGGGTGGGAATATTTTGAACTGACCAATCAATGCTGGTGCTAAATGAGGCTTTAAAACCTATGGTGGGTGGGAATATTCTGAACCGACCAATCAATGCTGGCCAATTAACAGTCCCACCCACCCTGGCTTTTCAAGCTTAATTTGTCCCAGCACTAAATATCAACATTCTGATATGTATCTATTTTAAAAGTGGACTGAATTGCAAATGTTTTTGGTAGAAGTACCATACATTGTGAAAAATTATATACGGAAAATATTTTGGCAACTGAGTTTGCTTATGAATAGTATCTTTCAGCAGAGCTGTTTAAAAATCAGCATTGGACATTGCACAGAGAGAATCCAATGCAATTATCTGTGCTACAAGAGTTTGCCAACTATAAGCTGATGAACTGGTTCATTTAAGTGGTACAGTTAATTTAAATAATTTATATTAGAAGTAGGGTTGGCACTAATTCATGCAGTTAGGAGCATATTTAGCACAATTCAAAGCTACATCGCGTTACACGGTAAGGCAACTGTCATCAGTTATGGCCATTGGATGACGTTTCTGTCTTTTTAGAAAACTGGATCACCTGGAGCCATCATGTGACATTAGGCTGGTTTGGATTGTGTCTCAGGCACACCATTGAGCAAAACTCAAAGAATCCAGGCATCGATTACAAATCACAATCCAGTCTAACTGACAGGAGAGTTGTTATTGTAATACAACCTAACTTGTGTTTCTTTTATTGTTCACTTTTTTATCCTGTAAAATTATGCAGAGCTTGATGGTCCAGAATGGTTACAAAAAATGTAAATATTTTAAAGAGCTTCACCTTCTTATATTACTGCACTAATATTTTAACACAGTATAGTTACATTCAATATGGAAGTCCATCACACATAATTATAGGCAACGCCAAATTAACTGAAGATGATGTTGGCAAGGCTATATTATTTTTTTCTGAAAAGCTCCAAGCATGTTAAAGGTACAAGTTTAACAAATGAGCAACATCCAGGGTGTTTTGGTGATCACCATTAGACACAAATTGACTGTCAACTCTTGTTACCACTGGGGTGTCACATTTTGCTCTCTTGGTAATCAGGGCTAACTTACCTCTCAGAGATGTTGGTACTGAACCCCTGAATGACACTGAGAGAAAAATTCTGTGTAGACATGGAACTTCATCCAGCGGTGTGTATAGGCTGCATGCATGTTGTTTCATCGAGCTAGCTTAATGTCACACTCATTCCCTGGATGAGATGCCAGACAAAGAAGTAAATTAATAATAATTACAACCCAGATAGTTTTTTTCCCTATGACTGTCTGGGTTATTGTCTGCGTCCGACTCCCTACCATCTTTACTGTGCCCTCTCCTGTGAGAGAGACTGCGTTTGTGAGTTGGCCGCTGCGATTTTACATAAAGAAATGAGTAATGTCTTTTCTGCGCCCGATTCAAGCTGTGAAACAAACAAAGTCTCAAATGATGGATATTTCAGCAGCAACGATTCCTCAAAAATGTACTGCGATATTACTGTTTATTTTTTAATTAATGGTATTGAACACAAACAGATTGTGTAGATATCACACACATTCTATATGTTACGACTTCCTGTTTAGCCTACTCGTGATTTTTTTCCCTTTAGAGTACGCTATTTAATAAAGCTTGGTTTACCACCATTGTCACTGCGTGTCATTGTATTCCAGATATAGACTCAACGTGGTTGCATTAGCACAAAGCAGCAGGGTGTGTCTTTTTGAAGGCTGAAAACTGCTGTACTTCAGGTTACATGTACCTTAACTCTTGCAAGGAACACAGTGAATAAGAAAGACTAAATTCCTCAACTATGTTTGATTTAATGGCTTAACTATTCATACGTAGGCAGAGGAATTACTTTCTTTCTCAGATCATTTGAGTGTCTGTTCAGTGATACTGCAAAGCTGTTGTTTTACAAAGCTCAGAATCCAAAACAACCTTAGGTGTGGTAAATCCAGTTTGACTGGTTTCTCTTGTCAAGGTTGGATAACTTAGTTAGGACAATAACTATGAACAGTTAGCAAGTTTTTTCAACCATAATTTCCTGTAGTTTTAGGCAAATGTCACTGCAAATACAATTAAACTCTCATGAATAACAATGTTGCCAAAGTAGATTAAAGCGATAATTAAGTACTTGGTAACAATCCTATGTCAGGAGTCAAAGAGTGTTTAAAAATTAATAGCAGTGTCTTATATTAAGTTCCCTGAGAATGAACTTGAAAAGCTTTGGCATGTATGATTAACGATTTCTCAGTGTACCGTAATATTTTTAACTAAATTATGAAGACAGATATAATATTTTGTTATTAATAAGATAGAAATTATGTGAATATATTAGTACCGGGTCAGATTAAATATAAAAAAAATGTAAATTATATTTGTAGTACTAACGGCAATTTTCAAGTATTATTGTTATGAATATTATGCATTTTTATAAGCACAACATTAAATCTGACTCTGTCATCAGCTGATGTCATTATACCTAAATGTATTGACAGTATCACACGATTACAGGGTCATATAAGTCTGGCTAAGGATTTGTGTCACTACCTGAGTGAAGGTCATGGTTTTTCAAAAAGCTTCCATCTGTTAGTGTCCCAAACAATTGAATAAATTGAATGACAGGCGTAATTTTTTTCACAGTGATGCACTATTTAAATTCCCAGAGCTTCCGGAGATTGACCGTGGCGAGAATGCTGAATTGCTCCTGCTCTGTGGTCCAACATTTTATCCGTTCGTTCATAAGGATATCCATTCTCCGTAACTGTTTCTCCACTTAGGCTCAAGGTGATCTGCATTCTATTCCATGAAGCATCAGGGAACATGAGACTCCTGTATATATGCACTTTCGCTGATTTTGGTTAAGGATACTCATGGGCCAAATTATTGATGTTTCCCATATACCAAAATATCCAGAAGACCAGACTGAGGAAAATAATTATAGGTCCAGTCAAAACAAAGAATTCCCAGAAAGGGTATGAAGTAAAAATGCCAAGGAAAAAGAGGACTAGGCCGCCAACATCAAGTAATAATGCTAGAACGAAGAATGGCAGACATCTTCCAAAGTAGCGTGAGAAATCCATGTAAGGGAGAGAGCAGCACGCAGCTGGAATGTTGGATGACAAAAATGAAAGGTGTGTCAAACTGCGATCTTACAGATTCTGTCGCTGACAACATCTGAACAATTTCAGTTTGACACACCTTTTATTTTGTCATGCCAAACCTATGAACTTGTCCCAAACAGAAGACACTCCACCTGTCCCTCCTCTTTTCCCAACTGTTCACAGTGATTTCCTATGCTACTTTGCGTGTCAAGTGTCCAAGTAAATTGATGAATGATCTGCTTTTTTGACTGTGGTGAAATATTTCAGGCGCATTCAGTTGCATGCATGTACCTTCATTTCAGAATAGTTATCCGAATCAAAACAGGACTACTTAAGGAAGCAGAAAGCATAATGACACAATTCAGTTAGCTTGTCGTGAGGCCAATTTCTGAATAGCCTGTCTGACCTGCTAGTCAAATAACAGGCATAAAAGAAAAATATGAGACATTACCAGCATTGGTTTCCACATTGAGTGAATAGAAGAGAGGCTATGCTGAATGTAGGACATTGCAGCTGTAGCCCTTAATTTGGGGGTCTCTTTTAACATCACATTAGCAGTCTCCTAACAGTCTGCTCCCTAGGTGTGGGTTATCAAACTTCAAACAAACAGGATTACTGGTTTAATTTGACTAACTTTATACGACACAAATCAAAGCTTCATCCAGAACTACCAAAGCTTATATCAAAAACTCTTCATTCTCAACATTTGTTGTGGTCTCTTGCTCCACAGTTCAAAATAAACATCTGTGTTTCAGTTTTATCAAACTGTTATACACTAAAGATGAGAGTTATGACTCTTTTCAGTGAATCATTGATTTTGAAGATTTGTCCGCTTTCCTCCTGGGAGGAGGTTCTCTGTGGATATTTTGCCAGGGAGGGAATCCCTTTTTATGCTTAGTGATATTGGGTTTAAATTTTAAACTTCATTTGTTAAATTTACATGCATGCACCTTCATTTATATGTAATTTAAAGTACTACACATTTCCTATACATGATTTACACTTCATTATATATTTTATTTAATGCTAATTCAATTGTGTTAGCCATACTGACTTTTTCACCCATGCCCCTGACAGGATAAGTAGTTAGAAGATGGACAATGAGTCTTTCAGATGACATCATTATACCAGTAGGTGGTGAAAGAGAGAGTATCCTGCTCATGAATCGCATAATCCAGGTCACCGATCACATATGTGACTGAAATCAACGATGAGTCATGCATTGCACAAACTGCACAAATCAGTGCAGTGCCCAAGGTCATTTCCTTCATTTAACCTGATCATGTATCATGATTACTACAGTGGACAGCTATGTACATCCCATTATTTCATTTATGGATGGTTTTATGGAAGTTAAAAGTTGCATGAAATCCTCTTCAGGGGACCTTGCCCCAAAAGAAGTAAAGTTTTAAATTGTGATTCACTCAGACTTGTACTTTCAGACCTAGTAAGTTACTTGTAGTAAAGTACTCACTTACATGCAGAGCAATACATGGATCTTTTTAAAAAGGAAAGTACAACTGGTCACTTCAGAATACTTTTTGTGATCCTGAAAGGAGAGCAGAAAAGAATAAAAAAAAAGTTGTCTCAACTAGTCATAATTTATGCTTGAAAGGGTTGAAAAATTTGCTCAGATGGAACAAATTGTTCATGAATGACACATGCCTATTATGTAACTGTGGGGATCTGTCAGGTGTGGAAATACTATGTACAACATTTGCATTTGTGTTTGTTTATTTGCTAGATGCTTTTGTCTTAAGTGACAGACAAATAAGGACCACAACACATAAGAAGTATTATACTGCTGTCAAGGAGCCAAGTTTGGTTTAATGGTTGCTAGGCTAAGACTACAATGAGTGACCAGTAACAAGTACAAGGCAGTCATGGGAATGAGAACCTGTGAGGAACAGCTTTGCGTGAATTTGTTGAGATTCTAGTCTTATCATCATAGTAGCTGGTTTTTGTGACAGTAAAAAAGATGACGGTGCAGAAGGAGATAACCAAGGATAGCAACACTCAAGACATACACTCACCATGCACTTTATTAGGTATACCTTGTGAATACCAGCTTGGAGCCCCTTTGGCCTTCAGAACTGCGTTAATTCTTCATGGCATAGATTTAACAAGGTGCTTCAAACATTCCTCAGAGATTTTAGTCCATATTGACATGATAGCATCACACAAATGCTGCAGATTTGTTGGCTACACCTTCATGATGCAAATCTCCCGTTCCACCACATCCATAAGGTGCTCAATTGGATTGAGATCTGGCGACTGTGGAGGCCATTTGAATGTAGTGAACTCATTGTCATGTTCAAGAAACCAGTCTGAGATTATATGAGCTTTGTGATGCATTATACTGCTGGAAGTAGCCATTAGAAGATGGACACACTGTGGTCATAAAGGGATGGACATGGTCAGCAACAATAGACTGGTAGGCTGTGGCATTTAAAGTATGCTCAATTGGTATTAAGGGGTCCAAAGTGTGTCAAGAAAATTTCCCCCACACCATTACACCACCACCAGTAGCCTGAATTGTTGATACAAGGCAGGATAGATTTATGCTTTCATGTTGTTTACGTCAAATTTTGACCCTACCATCTGAATGTCGCAGCAGAAATGGAGACTCATCAGACCAGGCAATGTTTTTTCAATCTTCCATTGTCCAATTCTGGTGAGCCCGTGCCCACTGTAGCCTCAGTCTCCTGTTCTTAGCTGACAGGAGCCGGTGTGGTCTTTGCTGCTGTAGTCCAATGGCTTCAAGGTTCAATGTGTTGTGCGTTCAGAGATGATATTTTGCATACCCTGGTCATATCAAGCGGTTATTTGCTGCCTTTCTATCACCTCAAACCAGTCTAGCCATTCTTCTCTGATCTCTGCCATCAAAGAGGCATTTTCACCCAGAGAACCGCTGCTCACTGGATGTTTTGTGTTTTTCAGACCATTCTCTGTAAACCCTAGAGATGGTTATGTTAAAATCCCAGTAGATCAACAGTTTCTGAAATACTCTAACCAGCCTCTCTGGCACCAGCAATCATTCCACGTTCAAAGTCACTTAATTCACCTTTCTTCCCCATTCTGAGGTTTGGTTTGAGCTTCAGCAGATCCTCATGACTATGTCTACATGCCTAAATGCACTGAGTTTCTGCCACGTGATTGCTAATTAGATATTTACTTTAACAAGCAGTTGAACAGGTGTACCTATTGAAGAGGCTGGTTAGTGTACATTTTAACAGCTTGTAACAGCTTTGCATTATCAAGAACCATAACTTTCAGTATATTTTCATTTTAGTAAAACAACTATCTTCATGTTCATTAAAATGTTCTACGAATACCACAGTTCTGGGATGGCATGCTGGCTCAATGGATAGCACTGCCTCAAACTTCTGGGGTGGGGAGGATTTGAACCCCACCTCATGTAGGGTCCAAAAACATGCATTTAGGCTAATTGGAGTCTTTAAATTGCGTGTAGGGTGTGCGTGTACCATGCAATGGATCGGCATCCAGTCTAAGATGTTCCCATGCCTAGTGCCCTCTGCTGCCTGAATCAGAAATAGATGAAATTATAATTTATAAAATTTATAAATTGTATTTCATTTATAATTTATGAAATTATACCAGTGCTACTATTTAAGGTAATTAGGGACCTTATCTTTAACCAGAATTTTGGTCACTCAGATGCAAGGAGGAGCATTTTGACTTGTTCTCCTATCTCGGTTTTAATGTTTTATGTGATAAAATCTTTAGCCAAACTGACCTCATTTAAAAATTTCTTAGCACATCGATTTTTCTCATAACTTTCTCTCGATTGTGGGGAGTGATTAATAATGAAATCATGTTGTTGAAAGCTTGAATATATGGAATATAAACTGGGCATGCTCTGATGTGCTAAAAACCATGAACACTACTGTACATTTGAACCATAAGGTCAGGTAGTCTAAGTAAATAGGAGTAAAAAAGCAGAAATGGAAGCACATTTAGTGTACAAACAACTGTAATTACAACATGGTATCTTCTCTGAAAAGCAGATTCACATCAATATGTCCCCCTTTCTATGACCCCAAAAACACATATACAGAATGTCATAAGCAGAAAAACAGAAGGGTGTCCCAGCCAGACCAGGATTCCCATTGTTGGTTCCTACCTGCATGGGGGGTCTCCTTGGTAGCATGTCATGGTTGATCAGGTAATTATAAGGGCTATTGACAATGGACTATTGAATTTCCTGAACAGTGACTTACCAATAAGGGGGTGAAAAACATCACTGAAGCGCTGCTGTAGTTTTTCATCCTGGGTCATAATCCCAAAAGGCATTGACAGATAAGGGGGCACATGCCCCATGGACAGAGGAGTGACACTTTATGTCAAATCTATCATAACTACCATGCAACTGTACCTGCTCTGAACAGGACAAATTATCTGCCTGAACATAGAAATATTTAGATGAAGAACTGGCAAAAATGTTGATGAGGCATCATGCATGGCCAGAGTGTCCTCATGTTATTTGTCATAGCCAATCCAGATGATGTCATTATGTGCACTGATTTCAGCAGAGCCATCCTGTACTGGTGAGTAGCCCAGCAATCGACATGATTTCATCATAAACTTGAGGAAAAAAATAAATAAAATGAGCAGAGGGAGGGATGGCATTCAGAACTGTCTTTGGACAGCCCTGCTGCTATCGTTTGTCCAAAAATATAGTTGAGGTTGTTTCTAGGGTTGACTAATTACGATCTATGGCTTACACCTAGCTTCTCAGCTCTTGACAGCCTCCCGAAAGGAACCACGTGAGAGTCTAGATCTGTGCATCATTTTCGGTGACAAAGTTGGTGCGCTGTGGCGGTTTGTTACTTAGATTTTCCAACATCTCTCATCCTTGTGCTTTGTAGACTGGGGCTTTATTCCCAGCTTCCCAGAACATGTAGGATGAGGGATATCTGGTGCTATACCCTGTCTGCAAGCTCTGTGGCACAGAAACCCCACTGAAAATAAACACCTGGTCATCAAACGGTTATCAGATAGCCCTCTATTACCTCCAGGAAGGGGCGGAGCTTGGACTGGCTTACATCCAGGAGAGGCGGCGTGTGATAAGGGAGTCGTATAAACTATGTATTAAACTGGATCTGAATATTGATGCTACATCTGAGACTCCTAAGTGCAATATAGTTAGTTTATTCCTCCCCCATAGGCAAATTACAAAAAGATTTGCAATAAGCTTTAAAGTACACAGCAAATCAGGATTCTTTTCAAATGCAAAAGTCAGGCAAACATAAAATGACTTTATTTTATACATTCATCCTAGACACATAAAATATATAAAATTTCTGTATAGTGGTATTTACACAAATTTACAGTAGAATTCACTATGTACAGCTGGTCTGTCTGTCCCATAATGTTCACTGGTGGTTTGATGATAATGGAATTCTCAGTTATTCCAAATGTGAAGAACATATAAATTAAATTTAAATCAGAGATACTCCAGGACAGATTCGTTCCAGGAACACTCTGAATAACCTGAAAAACAACAACAATGCATTAAATTAACCTTAAAAATCCCAAACTTATTTTCACACTACCACATACGCAAATGATTTCAAATCAATGAAAAGTAAATACATTTAACGGAAGCCGAAGTTTAAATTTGAGATAAAATGACTATTTTCTGCTAAAGATTGCTTTGACAATAGCACAAATTAAACAAGTTCTCTGCTGTAAGAAAAACGGCAACATTAAGACACACCATTACTTGACAGAACAATGCAACCTAGTAGCATCAGAAACCAAGTCTTAAAAAGAGGCCAGTACTATACAATCAATACATGCATGACAAACTGAGCTCTTAAGGTATTTTTAAATTTGACTGGTGTTCAGTTTCACCCTGAAACCAAAGAAAGAGGATGGGAGGAGCCAGGCTCTCCCCAGCTCTTGATTATACCATCGTGTCCTGAACTGTAAATCTGGAGGATGCGGTCTACCGGGAATTACACCAGACATATATCCAAAATTAAACTCATTTCACATACACAATATGAATCAGTATTCGTAAAACATTCCTACAATCAGTACTAGTTAAAGCAAGTCCTTTCTATATATTCAAATACTGCTTTACTGTAAATCATGCCATACCTCTTTACTGGATGGTCATCTGGTTTTACCTGTAATGGCGTAAAACAATATTATCTATGTCAATCTGATGTGTTGGCCATATGGACCTTTTCATATTTAAGAATTGTACTGGGCTTAGCTCACCTAGTTTCCATGACAATCTGTATTGACATGGAAATATAGTTCACAATGACTAGGTAAAATTTACCTTTATGAAAAAAGCATGGCAGATAGTTGAAAGAACAGGTGTGGTCAGCTTTCCCCTCTTTTGACAATATCACATGGTACAACAATATTGACCTTTGGCGGTGACTGCTTTACAAAAGTAGTCACACCACATGAGTCTTCAGCAGGAAACAAGCAATGATCAGAAGTTATGGGCAGCCTTTTCAAAATGCAGCACAAACAAATCCACCGTGAAAACACTGCTATGATGACACCACAAGAGAGAGCTTAATTAGTTCAATACCTCAAAATAGACCCAACAGCAGACAAATAAACATTACTTTTTGCCCTTTAGAATTTATTGGGCCTTACCAAACATTAATACGTTTAAGTTCCCCAACATTCAGTCCAATATAGAATATATTATCTTGTGTACTTTCAAAAAAAAAAAAATGTGGCCAGCACTTTTTTCTCACACCATCTGGACTTGGGGTTTCAATCTGGCCTCCAGTGTGTGTGTGTGTGTTTTTCTCTTTCCCCCAGTTGACTATAAATTGCCTGTAGGGTGAGAGAGAGTGAACGTGTGTGCGCGCGCACTTTGCATTGCGTTGAACTGGCATCATATTCAGCCTGTACCCCAGCCTTTCACCCTGTGCTGCCTGGGATAGAGTATAGAACCCCCTTCATCTGTGACCAGGATAAGCAGTTAGAGGATGAATGAATTTTTAAAAAGTTTTCCAACATCTGTAAGATGATGCTTATCAATCTATCAATCTTCCACCTCCAGGGCAGGGTGGTCTGGAATGTAGCCTACGACGGCCTGGGGAATATGACGGGTACACTGTGAACACCGGCCCATTGTAGGGTACAATCAAGAGTTCTTTTTAGTGATGCCATTTAACTAAACTTCACGATAGAGTACCCAGAGGAAAGCCTTGACATGAAGAGAACATTCAAACTCCACACAAAGGGGGGGCAGTGATGGGAATTAAACTTTACAGGTGTAAGACAACACAACACGTGTTAGACGATGTTTAGCTTTGGCTCAATATTTTGACCTGCCACACTGAAATTCATATCATCTAATAAGAGGTACTTTATGCTACTATCAAATGTGACTGAAAACATTTTTGAAGTTTCCCAACAAAATTAGCTTGGCCAAATGTGAAAGTGCATGAAGCCTGATTTAAATATGCAAATAATCCAAAAAGTCAACGCAATTTCAAGTTTCTGTGCTACAAGAACAAAATATCATGCAGTCGTTGAACATTAGTATTAAGTTACTGCTGAACCTTTTACAGAGGAAGCAGTAACTAAATGTGTTAGTGAAGCCAAAACAGAACAATTAATATTTTCAGCATTGCAAAGTCTTTGTTAAACGCAAGGAAGACGTCTTTGGTCATTCATTGTGACCGGATAAACTTTTGGCAGAATTAGGCAGTGATAACAGAAGTTACCCATCCCAGTACAGATCTGCTACGCTTCCATCACCAAATTGCAATCTGAGGCTCTTCTTTTGTTTAATGACTGGCAATTTAAATGTGTAATACAACAGAATTTTTTTGAACCCGAGGCAAAAAAAATAAAGAGCCATAAATCACTGCTGGAGAGTTGTATGGGGTTACTTACTATTAACAAGAATGTACACAAGTACATTGATTTCTGACTGAAATAACAATTGAGGCTATAGCAATGATACCTACTTTGTGTCAGAGAAATTTCTCCACTTTGTCTTCGATGGTGTCCTTTGACACGCCTTGGGAGCTTCTCAGGAGCCCCAGCTCCACTGTTTTGGCAGTATTCTCATCATAACCTCCATTGTCATACCCCTGAGAGGTGCTGGCTGTTTCCCACGTAATTCGGGACGGCACAGGTGCGCAGATCGCCTCCTTGTCCCCGATGCTCTTATCTCCAGCTTCAAGGCTCTTCAGTCCGCTTTTCGAGAGTCTCTCCGAAACCTTGCTCGCCCACTGCGCCAAGCTGTCCAGCTTGCCCCTGTCCGCATCGTCCGCCTTCGCCTCCACGTTGCCCGTGTACCACATTATCCACCAGACCAGACTCAGGAAGACGACGAGAGCGCCGGTGAAGACGAGAAAGTCACCGTAAAACACCCCGTCCATGCGCAAATTGGCGAAAACGCCGATGAGGAGGACAATCAGCCCAATGACATCGAAACAAATGGCGAGACAAAATAACACCGCACACCTGCCGATGCATTTAGCGGCCATCCTTCGGTAGGGAATGACTTGGAAGTAACAGAGGGAGCAGTAAGTTTAACCTGTTTGCTAGGACATGCATTGGTCTTCGACGCAGCACCAAACACCTGTCCCCAGAATTACCTTCCTCTGACGTACAGGTACATTTAAATATTTAAAGAGCCGAGCCTGACCACGGCAGGCATGTTAAAAAACGGACTTTTTGTAATGTTCTAACTCAAATTGATTTTGGAATTTAAAAATCTACTCATAGGGGTACAAATGTTTATCCATGCACCCATGCATGCATGCATCCAAACCGCTTATTTCTATGCAGGGTCAGCAGATCCGGGACCCCACCCCAGCAAGCTTTAGGAACGAGACGTGGGTAGAATCATATGGAAGCAATAAATACATTGAACAGTTTATGTAAGCACACTCTGGATAAAAAGTAATGTTTCATAAAGAAATAGCCTCCGATATCTAGTTAATTCAGTATGCTATACATACACTAGACTTCTGCAAAAGTCTTAGGCACAAAAAGAAACCATTTGAGGCCATTTATCTGGACAGAAAGTGTACATTGGCTTGGGGAAAAAAAATATATAATTGACCATTAAACTGTATACTAATAAGCAGTAATGCAACCAAAATTAACAAGAATTTCTAATGCTTTCAAAAATGTTA
>JAACJT020000075.1:13373689-13400096 GCA_009936485.2 Gymnarchus niloticus | reverse complement strand
AAATTTAAGGGGCAAAATCCCCGTTATGGCAGCTAAAATTTTGGGATTTGCCCCCCCCCCCCCCCCCATTCCTCAAAATGCAGTTCTTAAGTATGCAGTGTGAATCTCATAAAAGGAGGAGAGTTGAATTTTGTTCCATTTGTCTGATTATCTGTTTTTCCAAACAGCCAGGCTTCTCCATTTGATCTTGCATATCTAAACTCACTGATTCCACAGTGCCTTTCTATAGGTCACTTCCTCTTGTGAACTCTATGCTTTGTTGCGCCTCTATGTTTTGTTGCATCTCTATGTTTTGTTGCGCCTCTATGTTTTGTTGCATCTCTATGTTTTGTTGCGCCTCTATGTTTTGTTCCAAACAGTGACATTTTCCCACAGCTTCCCTTTTTTTTGTGGCTCTCCAATGAGCAAAGCAGTTCCTGCAGCTGTGTTTTGCGACTCACTGCATTGTTGCTACTGCACTGTCTTGAAGGCTGTCAGCTGATCCAGCCTCGTTGTTCCATGAGTCACATTCCAGTATTGGCTGGAATCCAATTGCCTTTATTGTACCTGCAATATATACCAAGCTAACAAAACTAACTCACATGTTAATAGATGCTCAGTACTTTAAAGCAGTGGTTTTCAAGCGAGGTGGGTGGTGGAGGTATTACAGGGGAGCCGTCAAGCCTTAATATTGTTGCATTTTTAATACTGTCGGGTGGGTCTGTCGTGGGCTGTGAAGGCCTATGTGCTTTTCTTGATGGGCTGTCAGATGGTGAAGGCTGAGAACCACTACTTTAAAAGCATTCTAATATGTACATTCATCCATCTTCCAACCAGTAATCCCAATGATGGTCACAAAGAAATACAAATCTTCATTATTATTTCTATTTATTATTTAAATTAAGGAAACCAAAATACCTCAAGAAAACCCACACAATTCATGGAGAACATGCAAACTCCATACACACAGAAGAGGCAGGATTCAAACCCCAAATCCTGGAGGTATGAGGTAACAGTACTACCTGCTGAGCCACGCCATGCATATAGTTTAAAATGGATTGTGTTTTCAAAATAAAAACCATCCATCCATCCATCCATCCATCCATCCTATTACTGTTTTATCTGGGCCAGGGTTGTGGGAAGAAAGGTATTACAGTCCATACTGTCAAAAAGTAATTATAAAACAATTAAAAATGGGTTAGCTCATATACACGCTAATAAAGGATTATTTGGAAAGAGAAACTCTGCCGAAAATAGCCAACCTGCACATGAACATTCCCCAAAGGTTTACTAAGCCTGTTAGACATGATATGAAAATGATTCTGGCAGGGAGGAAAAAACTAAAAGGCCCATGTGGAGAAACGGGGACGATAACAGGAACTTCATGGGGAAGCAAACAGATGCTTTCCTTGTTCTCTCCACAAGAGATTAGTGGGTCTGATTCTGCTTTTCTTCATTAGGGGATTCCTTGTGCAATCCCCTAACGAGAAAAAGGCTTCTGTTCAGCTGAGGTAAAAATCCAGTGGCCTTTTGGCAAAAACTGAAGCTACTGAGAAGCATGCTTGTTTTATATGGTACACTATCCAAAGAAAATTCTGTTAAATAAAAGTTGCTCTAAAAATAAAACTTCTTTGGTGCATCCATCTTCCATAAGTGTTCATCCAGTACAGGGTGAGTGTGAGCCTGGAGAGACTCTCCCATGAAAGGCAGAGGACACTTGGGCACATTTATGGGCAATTTAGGACTGCATTAGGAGACTGGCACCAGGAATCAGACCCACAGTCCTGGACGTGTGAGGCTGCAGGGCAAATCCCAGAGTCATCACACCACTGATAGATACATTTCAACAACAACAACAATAATAATTATAATATATTGAATCAGTGGTTTTACTTTTTGAACGTTTTTGATAGGCAAATTAATTAACTTTTAATTTAACACAAATAATCATACTGAATCAGGGTTTTATAAGATTCGGTAGAGAACAGTGCATTGTCTAAAATCTGACTTGTTCTGTTTCTTTTATTTTAAACTATTATTATGTAATTTTTTCTTATGGAGCATGCTTATATATGCACTGAAGTGTGTCTTTTTACAGACTACTCTGATCGTTATAAATGTGCATCCGTCAATCATTCATTTTCAGTCACTTAGGCAATCACAGAGGCATAGTGTTTACCTGGAAAGGATGCCAGTTCATTAACAGAACACATCATGATTATGTATTTTACAGTTACATCTCGTTCCCAATAACTGGGACATGTTGGAATTGCAATATGAAATGTTTTAGTGGGTAGAATGCTTTCCTTTTCTGGTTCCGACGATCCTATCTTGAAGTGTTCTACTTCATCCACATGGGGGAGCCATATCACGTACAATATATTCACACTGAACCGGTGATAAAAGACAAAATGCATAGGTTAAAACTCTCACCTGGGTGGGTAAAAGTAATATTACATTATGAAACTGTCTAGTATAATTGTTTCCCTGGGGACTGATAATAATGCCAACTGTTTCGGTTCTGACTAAGACTCTAGAAGCCTTCATTAGAACACTATTCCCCTTGCTATAAGCTGATGTTTTGGACCATTCGTGGTACAGAGTTCGAGGGCAAACAGATGGGGAGACTCAGAGGGTGTGTTAATAACCCAGACATTCAACGCTGTAATTATCTTTTGCCTCAAACTGCAAAAATGTGTTTTTTTCCTCACAATTACCCCCTTCCCCAGCTTTGATATTAATACTCTCATGCAAAACTTATAATTCAAAGGCAAAACTTTCAAGGGTTTTAAAGTCAGTTAGAAAACAGTCCTCTAGTACCTCTGCACATATATGACCAACAAAATTAATTCAAAGGTTTTACTGGTTGTTTTGTTTCATAACATCTCCTGCCATGCCTTGGCACCAGTTGTAGTATCTTGCAGATTCCTGCTGTGAGTTCTGTGGAGACATCGCATCTGGTCCACACTAAAGAGTCTGACTCCTTTGGATCTCGAAAGGTCTACAGTTCTGCTGTTGTGGTGTTCACATACAAACACGAGATACAACAAACCAACTTGTTTAACCTTGGCCCGAAAATAATTTTCTTTTGTCGACTCGCAGCATGTACTCATCTAAACTCCACCACTCCTTCATTCCTTGGGCCTGCTTATCACTGTAAATAGGATAATGCAAGACATGTAAGGTCCCTTCCCGTGAACGTTTAATCTAGAAGACAATCTTTGTCAGAAATCTACATAATCTCTGTTTCTCAACAATATAAAATACTATTATTAATACAAACCTTATTTCCTTTAAAAGCTTTTGTACATTCACTTTTTTTTCCTCCAGGTCTCCTGTTTTCATTTTTTCCTTTGCAGTAATTTGAGAGTATGGGTCAGACCCAAGAGGACTGCTTCACAAAATCAGTTTGATAGAGTAAAGAAAAGGTTTCCCAGTGTGGCTTTAGAGTGTATATCAGTGTTATTTGTCTGCTGGATGAAAAGAAAAGATATCATATCAATGCATGTGGTTTTTTTTTTTTTAATGAAAGAACATTTATAAATGACGACTCAAATGAGAAGAGCTTTATATAAAAAAAATAGCATGCATATTCATTGAGTATAATTTGTCATAATCCTTTCATATATGTGGGGAGTCAGAACATATAGACTGAGTCGGTAGCCAGAACAATGGCAATTTAATTAAACGCAATTGTTTACATGACCAGAACACATAAATATACTTCTTTATCATATCGCTCTATCAGAAACTGTCATCGCTACTTTGAGTAAAAAGACTGAAACACAGAAAATACAAAAGACATTTTGATCCAGCATGCCAATGTTCCTTGAAGTCCTCAGTAAAAGGATCTGCCATTCAGTTTAATCATATTATACACACTATAGATTCTATTTTCTTTGTGTCAGACATAGGGACAGCTTTTTTAATATATGCCAGACTACTTGACCAATATTAAGGGGCTCATTTTAGAACATTGACTGACTATCACATCATTTTTTCTGTTTATTTAAATATGACTTTATATATGTCTTCTTAGGGATCTGTCCTTCATTTAAAGTAAAAAGCACAGCCAACTGAAACATCAGTCACCAATTAAATTACCTTGACTTAAAGAAATTCTTATTTAGACCTCTGGCCTCCTCAGTATACCAAGTTGAGCTTAACTGGCTTATGCACCAGGTCTTTTTTGTTCAGCTCCAGAATCGCAGAGGATGAGGTGTGCTTTGACAGTGGAATATTGCCAGATTAGTCTGGGTGGTCACTTTGTGTTCTAGTACATGGACTGTTGAACGGTGACATGTTAGCAGTGAAGCATGGGTAGGCGATATCGTAACACACTGGTGCATGGACCGTCCGGCGGTGAGATGTCAACGGTGAGGCTTGTGCCGTAAGGGTAACCTTCAGCATAGGCGATTGGGCAGTGCCGTATCGGCATTGATGCACGAGCTGTAAGGGCATTGCGATCCGCGAGATGTCAGGCAGTGATGCAACGTCAGAAGAATTGGTCTACACACATGTAAAGTGGGTTATGGAAAAATGGGCTCTTGAGGCACTTTGCAGAGGTGATAGGTCATTTACAGTTTGCACTGTAACCTCCCACTTTGCTGCTGTAGCATTCAGCTACTCATGGTCATCCACTGCTTTGTGTCAGTAATGACAAAGTGACACAGGGTAGAGGTCTGTACTTTTATTTCCCACAGTATAATTTAAAACATGGGTGTCATGTACACACAATGATTCTTTCTCTCTTGCCCTGTCAATGCTAGCAATGCATTTCAGTTTCTTAATATAATCACCTGTGTTTACGAGCAATGAAATATCTGGCATGTACTAGAACTTATAAATGACTAAACTGGTATCACATTGATATCACATCATGCTTGTATTTTTTTTTACAGATATGATTGTTAATATCTATAAATTAGATTGCACTATCATAAACAGAAATTATAACTTAGATGACATATCTTGTATAAAAGAACGTGGGTATCTCACACACACACTGAATCTCTCCCTTCTGCATAACATAACATAACATTTCAAAATCAAAACAAGCTGTTGTGGTCAGACTTTCTACCTAATACACATTAAATATTAACTCACAGTCTTTTTAAGTATCACATACCTTGTTTAAGTGTTATAAATATTCCAAAATACATTATTAATGTTATTTGCAAAATCACACTTATCAAGTGCAGTTATAAACATTCGCTCATGCATCTCAGCCCACCAACATCTGCAATCTCTACCAACTTGCATGAATAAATTGCGCACGTAGGGTGCTACATGAATATACCGCCAAAATTATGTCACAACCCAGCTGAAAACATAAACATAGCAGCAATTTTGGGGAGGTTGACATAAATGAAATAACAGAACAAAACAATTACATTCAACAGCCATCACGCAACACGTCAGGCCGCAGAAGCAAACATTACTTTGTTTTCCACTTTCCCTGTGACACACTTCCTCAGAATCAGCGAACACTGCGCCTGAGATGCACAGTCCAAGACATGCTGGCGCTCATCAGATATTATCACCTTCACAGGCTAACTTGCGGACAGCCAGTAAAACTGTACATTGGTGCTTTGCATTCTCCACATATTCCTTCCCATTGCTTAGTCCAGTATGAGCTCATTACTATCTTTTTAGGAGACCTGCAGAACATTCAGAGCAGCTAACTGCGAAGGGTTGTCAGCTGTTGATGTGAACAGATCCCATGTGGCCTTTTAGGTGCTCCTTTGTCAGCTGTGCTGATGTAACCCCGTACCAGGCTTTTCATTTCCCCCTCCTCCAACTGGGATGACTTAAAAGCCATCTGTGGAAAATGCTTCGTCAGTGCAAAATAAATCAAAATTTCGATGCACTCCTTGGTGGGGCTGCACAAAGAAAATAGGTTTTAGGGATTGCAAATGCTTCGTGAAAGAAACAAAGTGTAAATTGCTTCTCCAGACTCAAAACGTATTAGCATGCAGTGGGTTTGCATTGGGGTCGAACCTTTGTCCACTGATCAGCTGGCCAATATTAACAGATTGTTCAGGTTCGAAACGCTGTTCAACTGAATGAGGATAGCACAGCTGACTTTTTTTGTAAACAAAGGAGCTGCTTTTCCTACAAACAGACTTAAATGAAAACTGCACATGGCACATTATTAGTACATAAGGAGAAGCATTTCTGATGTGCAAGCATACCGTGGTTTCACATTTGCATAAACTACATCCGACTCACTATTAGAGAAATTGGCAGTTATGCTGCTTTTAATTGGGATGTGCTGGTGTATTTCGAATCTGAAAAGGATCCCAGACATTTCTGCACTCTGAGGTGTCTCTGAGCATTCTGGGAATGCGCCGGTTGTTTTTAAATCCCACAAGGGCTCCCAAACGTCACAAATCAATCGAAATATGCCCCGGCAGTGTTAATTCCACTTAACCACCTATCCTGGAGTCCCATTAGATAAAACTAACCTTGAGTACAAAGATCTGGCAGAAACATCACATTTTGACAGGTCAGAAAGCTGTTGTGTCAAGGAGCTTGTGGGCCTCTTTGAATGTTTTAATTTTTCAAACCGCGCAGAGCATTGGTTGAGTGGCAAAAGAGAAATACTCAGTTCATTCTCAATCACTTATTACTGCATTGACATCGATTAGTATGTACACAGTGTACTTTTGCACAATGCTATTTTCAAAAACACATAGTAAGAGGAAAATACAAATGGCTGAGTACCACTTCTATGTGTGTTTACAAGCTGTCACTCCCTTGACGTGTCCTTTTAGGGTAGGCAAGCTCAGCTTCCATAACGCGACCATTTTTTTTATACTGATCACAATATGATGTGAATGATAGGCATCTCACATCTAGTGCTATTCTGTTAAATAACTGAGAAATGCAAACTCCTCATTGGCATTTTAATTTGAAATTAAAATGAAAGATTTTAATTTAGTGCTCACCACAGTATATGAAACCATTGGATAGTGTCTGGATTGTGTGGAGAATATAACCTGAAATTCTTTAAAAAAAAAAATCCCAGAATTAGTTCACTTTTTTCTCTTTCGTGAGGTGGTGGTATGAATCCTACATCAACTATGTCTGTGGTGTTTGCATGTTTTTACCAGGTACCCTAGTTTTGTTCTGCAATCCAAGAACATGCTGTTAGGCTAATGGGCACCTCTAAATAACCCATAGTGTGTCTGTGGATTTGCCCTGAGATGGCCTGGCATTCCAGAGTTGGGAGCAGGTCAAATCTGTGTAGGTCATAAGCAAGTCCTGACCTTCAAGTTATAAACAAATCTTGAGTCTTGACCTTCAAGTCATAAGCAAGTTTTTGAGTCCTGACTTTCAAGTCATAAGCAAGTTTTCGAGTTCTGACCTTCAAGTCATAAGCAAGTCTCAAGTTCTGACCTTCAAGTCATAATAAAGTTGAGTCAATGTACTTACTCAAACAAGTTAAGCTGATTCAATGCACATACTATAGAAAGACAGGTCAAGTCATATTCAGGAATCTACCAGGAGAAATATATATTATACAGTAGGTAGATATTGACCTAAATAAAAGAATAATACAACCTTATGTATACTACTACTGTTTTGTGTAATGATTCGTATTTGGATGTGAAAAATTATTCTTTAATCATGAACAGAAACAACAGGAGATAATAAGTTACACAAAAGAGCCATAATTAAAAGTTTAATCAGGAAACTACAATTTGCATTTAGTTTCCACATCAAAATAAAACTACTAACTGGAAATGAACAAACAAACTGGAACTATAATTACATATCGCTTAGTATAAAAAATTAGTAATTTGTAACTGTTTAGGATCACTGAAAGCCTTACTTTTAAGAGATTCTTCATATTTGCAAATGTGAAATTTAAAAGAGCAAAATGTTCAAAATTATGAAATTCTTACATGCCAATTATTCCACTGTAAACAGGAATTTAATGATTCTTAGCATGTAAAAGAATGCCCATATTCTGTGGTCTAGAACAATTTTATTAATTAAAGCTTACAAAAAGGCAATTGAAACCTTAACATTTTGCAAGTTAAATCACAGAGTGCAAAACAGTGAGTTTTATAAAATAGTATTTTTCAAATTACAGTTGACTCATGTTGAATGAATTTTCTGGTCTCATTCATCTGTCATCTCACTCTAATTGTTGGGTGTTTAAGTAAAAAAAAACAATTCAAGCTAGTATCAATTAATGTCTGTATAATTTACAAGTTAAAAATTGAAGATGGGAGACATGGTGGCTCAGTAGCTAACACAACTCCAGAGTTAGAGGTTTGAATCCCGTCTCGGGCTCTCCGTGTGCAGACTTTGCCCATTCCCCCATGCTTTGCGGGTTTCCTGTGGGTGCTCCGGTTTCCTCCCGCAATTCAAAGACATGCATTGTAAGCTAATTGGCATACCTAAGTTGTCCATAGTGTGTGAAAGTGCCCTGCAATTGGTTGGCACCATGTCCGGGGTCTCCCTCGGCTGCCTGGGATAGGCTCCAGCCCCCACTGCTACCCTGAATAGGATAAAGCGGGTTGGAAGATGAATGAATGAATTTTTAACTTAGATGCCATGCATTACCAAAGAGAATGACAAGGCACTGTGGTCTGAATGGAGAAACAATATTAATTCATTTAATAAACAGAGATTTTTGATAATCAATTCAATTCAATTCAATTTTTATTTATATAGTGCCTTTAACAAGAAGCACTGCCACAAAGTGCCTTACACAGTCCAGGGCCCAGGGTCCCCAGAGAGTAAGCCAAAGGCGACAAGGAAAAACTGTGGCAAGGAAAAACTGCCTCAGGAGATACAAACCTTGGGAGGAACCAGACTCAAGGGGGAAGCCCATCCGCCTCTGGCCAGCACCGAGCTGGACAGATTCATTAATACAAATAAGAACAACGATGTCAAAACAGTCAGGAAGACAACAGGGTATTGGAGGAATTAGAACAGGTTTTGGATTGTCTGGTTATACGTAGTTATAGTACGAATAGCTATCTTTGTAGGTTGTTTTAGTAGTCACTATGTCGCCAGTTTTTGACATACAGGTTTTGCAAACAGCTGCTCATCTCTCATTAGTGAAGTTGACGGTAAACTGTGAATATCGAAAATGAACAGCCTTCAGCATCAAACTGTCCACCACAGTTGATTCATAGTTTGTGCAGACACTTTTCTTCCAGCCAGCATATACTGTGATGACACGTCTAGGTATTGCTGCTACACAATGAGCTCTTTTTAAGGTAATGTGCCAATATGGAATATGACATTAAAATAAGAATAACTTCATCAATAGAATATCGAATTTTCATAAGTCACTGGTCTCAAATGCAAGTCATATCCCCAGTCTTGGATCACAAAGTCGATGTCATTCTTTCCACCCAGTCGAGCAAGTCTCAAGCCCGAAAGTGGCTGACACTTGAGTCATCCACCTTCTGTGGCATCCTGTGTAGGGTGTGACCCAGACAATGCTGCCTGGAATAGGCTCCAGGGTCCCCAGTGAAGCTCTGAAAGGGTTTGGGGGTTAAGGACCTGCTCTTTTTGGTGCCTTCCTTCCTAAGGTAATTTTTTGGGTGGTGGGGATGGTGCCCTGTTTTCAGTTGAGTGCCTGCCCTTCTAGAAGTCTGTGCATAGCCTGGTACCGCAAATGTAAGTTAAGGCATTTTCATGTTTTTGAAATATTGTCTTAGAACAGTGTTGGATCAGTACACAAGGGGTGCACAAAATAACAGAAACACCTTGCGAGAGAGGACTTTTACTTCAAAGATATTGTGATTACAAAAATACGGCTACAAATGTAAGTCATGTTAGATTAACCTATAAAACCTATAAAAGGGGTCTGACGATCAGCACTGCAATGCATGAGGTCGCAAGGCAACATAATGCGTCTATCGGAGTTCCTCATAGGTCAGATAAACTGTGAAATCATTTAATGTGTCAAGGGGAACAGTTTAAAAAAATCATGGCAGCATATGCAAAATACAGGTAAACTGCACAGGCAAAAAGAAACAGTGGTCACATGTTGAAGCTCACTAACATGGATAGATGGGCTTAATTACATTTCTAGACAGCTAAGGGAGACTTCCATGTTCAAAGATCATAATGTCCCCATAGACACCACTAAACGAATTCAAGGTTACTTCAGCATGACCAGGATGGAGTCATATGTCTTTTAGGGCCTTCACAATCACTAGATGTGAACATCATTGAACCTTAATGGGAATTTCTAGAGTCCAGAGGGTGAAGCAGATTTCTACCTCGTTCATTCCTCAAAGAACTGAAGACTTGAAGGATGATTCCATGGCCCACTGCATACAGTTTTGGACCTGTATAATAGCATTTTAAGAAGGCCTGAATTTGCTGAAAGTGAAAGCAAAGGATGACCCTGCTCAACATTATGTTTTTCATAATAATATACTGCATAGTTTGGTTTCTCCTAGAAATCACTTCAACTTGTAATTGTAGTTTTTCTGACAATGGCAAATGTACATTATTGTCACGATTATCACCTGACCCAGAGTTATAGAACAAGAGGCAGGTGAAAATGCAGGTGAGAGTATGCTAGATTTAACAAAAGGGATACACCAGGAAAAACCCAAGAAAAGATCCACAAGACTCCTGAACATAACGGGCAATGAACTTGGGGAGAATATGGTGAGGACACTGTCACAGAGAGTTACTCTCTTACTAAAAAGACAAGGGACAAGTGCATAAGGGGCATTGACACTAACAGACGCAACGCAAAGACAAGAGAAGAGATACAGACTTAAACACAAAAAGACACAAGTAGAAAACATGACCGCAATTAGGGCACATTTTTCAAAAACAAGGAAACACGACGGGTTAATACAAAACCCTGGTCAGTACTCCGCAGACCTAAAGTACTGATGCCGACGTGATAGTTACAGTATGTGTCAGTGAAGGCTGCCTAGTGCATATATACAGGTTTTACTTGACTTATTGTGCTATTTGTCATTTGGAAAAACTTGGCATGTCACAGGCTGAAATGCGAAGAAGCCCTTTATTTGGATGGGGAAGTGTGTTGCTTGGATCATTCCATTGAGAAGCTGTGAAAGAAACTCCACAACTTCAGATTTCAACTTTCACTTGACATGTAGACTAGTGTGTCCTAACTCGCAAAAAATCCAGAAAAAATTTGATGGCAACTTTATATATCTTTGCACAAACCTCAAAAAAATGTTAAATAAAGTGCATAAATTGTATGATTATGTCAAAATTATTTATAATAATATTTAAAAAGCATATTTATAGATTTGTTGTAAAAAGGTGTGGGAAATATCCCAATATAGCCTCTATACATTTAAGAAAGCAACATCCATGATGTCTTTATGAAAACTCTCTTTCTCTCTCTCACCCTTCCTAATTGTCTTGCATCACGGAATTCACTACTGTCTCCGCTAGTTCGATCTCAGGTGTGATTGGGAGCATATTCACGTGTCACATGTCCTCTTTCAATCGATTTAGCCACAGCTTTTTTGGCCTCCCGCATGGCTGACATCGCTCTGGGTATAACATTACTGAACCACCAGAGACAGGTTTCACACATCTCTGTAATTTAGGCAACTCCCATGAGGTTCTGGATGTCCTAAATCAAGACGTGCTCAAGCTGGGTCAAGGTAGGCAACCATTGAATCATCCTCTTTTCCATCGCATGGAGCACTTGTTCATGTTTCATATACAGGGAACGTTACAGGTACGGTAAGAATATAAAGAAGATTGCTGGACATTGTGGGAATGTTCCCTGTTTGCTGGGTAGTTGCTGGCCAATACTCTACACTGTATAGAGTGATTGGATGCACCACGCTCTTGTAGATTTTTGCTTTGAGGAAGATGGGCAGCTTAAGATCGCAGAGGACTCCAGAGGTCTGGTGCCATTTCAGTGAGTTCATTTGAGCGACTTTGTTGAAATTCCATTTGCTGTTGGTCATTATGCCATCTGTCTGCGGCCCACCCTCCGTGTACTCCGTCTTTTTGATGCTGAGCCTCATCCTGTTTTCAGCAAGCCATCATGTCCACTATCACTCCTGGCGCTCAAAATCTTGCCGTGTTTCTTTTGCAAGAAAGATGTTGTTAGGTTAGAGAAGAGTCTATGTATGAGGTGTTTGAACGTTGGTGGTCACTTTATCCATACAACGAATGAACAACTGAGGTAAAAGAGCCATACCTTGGTGGATGTTGACATGGATGGCAAAAGATGATGAGACTCCAGCTGTGCATCATACTTTTTCTTTCTTCTTTCCATTGAGTGCACAGTTGTCACTATAACCAGACGAATGAGATCATCAGCCTCAGTGTCAATCTTTGGTGATCTGAGTATGCAAAATGGCTTCTGAAATTTAGGATGCCACATATGTTCAAAATGACATCCTAAGCATCCAATTTCATGGTTCCATCACAAACATTCTTTTAATTGCAATTAAGATTTTAATTATTTTCTTTTTGATTTCTTTTTAATGCACATTTTCCTATTGATTACATGCTATCCTCAAATCACATGATCTTTTCGCACAGCCAGAAGCAGAGGGAAACAAAAAGGCTATGGAGAAGTAAAACAAAGAGGGTAATTCTGTTTGACCATGATTCAGATGGCCTGGTCTTAAAACAGATGAGGCATTGTGAGAAAATCTCTGGAGCAAAAATCAGAATATGAATTTTAAAAAAAGCCTGTCATGTGAATAAATGTCCAAATGGAGTGGTTCAAATTGGATAAGCAAATAATTCTTATGCATGATACATGGTTCTGTGCAGAGATTCTTACATGGGCCATTTTGCAGTGCATGCGATTCTTCGCAGTGATGAGAAAAGTGCATAACTATCAGTATTTAATTTCTATCGGTTGCTCATAACAGAAAATTTAAATACAGTGTTTACCTCTGAAATTGTGGAAGTGCATTTATGACAGTAGCATCGGTCTGAATCCTGACATTCTCAAGCTGTTTTTCTAATCAAATTACTTTAGGCAAAATTATTCAACATTTTTTGGAGCATAAAGGAACTCAAGTTTTCTTTTTTTCTGCTTTCAGCATTTCTGGGGTAAAAATGAATATCAATTCAACGAATTGTACCAGAGTATGGCTTCCTAGTGCTGGATCTCTTCTCCTTCAAATAACGAATTGAAACGTATCTGGGCAGCCTCGCAAAAACAGTGTCAGGGCTGTAAAAGGTGTCACTTTCCCCCAGAACCCGGGGCATATTGTACACGTATTAATGTGTCAGAATGATGACATTTCCTCATCCATGGTGCAAAGAACTTTAAGCAACGATTGAAAGACCAATATCGATTTTCATTAGACAATGGAAAAAAAAAAATCTTGGATGATGCGCAATAATACGGAAAGCAGGTTTGATAGAAAAAATCTGACAGTTTGGAGGTGGTGAGCAGTCTTTTTATTCTGGTAGAAAGTTTGCCTTAGTTTAGGCTGGAAAAGAATCTATGGCTACAGTTTTTTTCAGTCTACTTAACTTTGCTGAAGATGTATAGAACAAATAACTGGAACAATTTTTATTTTTTGCTCCCCCTTTAATATGGCTCTCTAAGGATTTGATGGCATCACTGCCTAAGACAAACTGACAGAAATGGTGTAATTAATAATAAAAAAAAATGCCCGTTGATAAAAGCTTGAGCCATATTTTAGTTTCTTATTTATTTTCTGATGAACACATTTTGATGACTTGACCATTGTGGTAACTTTTATGCTTCTTTTTAATAATGTCGTGTAGGGGCTTAAATTACAGCAGGTATTCCAGCATCTGAGATTTCGAGATGTCAGACATCAAGTTTAAAACTCAGATTCCTACAACCGCAGTTTTCCACTTCCTCAATGTGAATTTCCCAATGGCTTTGTAGCCTCGACACTTGTGATATTCTCAAAACATTGCAGGCATATACCATGTTACCCATTATCACAATCACTTCACTTCCAATTTCTGATGTTGGCCTCCTGTGTATCAGTGTTATACAGCAAGGTTATCTGAACTTTTCCAACTTTCTAAGTTTGGTATGCAGTGTAGTTTAGTCATACAGCAATGTATGAAGTCTCAGAATCAGTCATATTTTCCACCTTAGTGTGCAAGCCAACAGACTGATTGAGTTCCAGAGAGGTTTTAGGTAAAAGTGCACTTTCTTTCAGTAAATGCCATTTGTGTCTCAGTACTCCAGGATAAAAAGAGGTCATGAATGTTGGGAAAATAGCAATTGTGCCTCTCTATTAGTGCCCACTCTCTTCTGATCCAATAAAGTTAGACAACTGAAGGGTAAAAGTCTTACATTTAATTTACCATTCCCAAGGTCAGCTCTGCATGATGGACGTGGAGTGTTAGTGAAGCTGATAATTTACTGAATGGAAAGACTTTAGTGAAAAGGCTCAGATTAATGGGAGCCATGACTTTTCTGTCTTACTCTGAGGTCAAAAATGTGTGCTATGTCTGTAAACCTACATTCATTCTATCTGCAGTCAGTTGGCTAAATGCTGCTTGTTGCTGCCTGACATAGTATGACTCAAAGAAAACGGTACAGCATAAGAGTCTGTACAGGTCCATGTTTTCTAGTAAATCTTGCCCTGAGCTGTAGATCAGCAAGAGCTCAGTGAAGCAACTTTGAAAGAAGCAATCAGCAATTATTATACAACTTGGGGCTATGGTTTTCACATAAACCATATACTTTAACGATTGCCAGAGTGAAGAAGATGTTTGGCAATTATTGAAAATGCTCTGTTTACTGTAATTGTGTCCAGGTCTTTTCAAACATTGGGTGAAATCCATTTATTATCTAGAATCATCCATCACCAGGTATACATGAATTGAGTCAATCCCTAAGAGCAATTTAAAAAGACTAATGGAGCTAAACCTATACACACAGGTGGAGAATACACGCAGTTTATACACACCCCAGTCGGGACAGGAGTCAGACCTACAACCCAAAAGCTGAAAGGCCACAATTCTCACTCACTGAACTGTCAGTCCACCTTCTGAAATTGCTAAATTTTGCACTTTTTTTTTGGGGGGGGGTTTGACAATTTCTGCACTGATATGGCAATGAAAGAGACTTGCAATTGGATTCTAAAAGTGTGTTTTGAAAGCTAATTTATGACTGATAACGTATGTTTCATACATTCTGTGACTCAGACTTAAATTTAATATTGCTTTAAAACAATCATTGCAATCTCACAGTACCTTAGAGGGGGTCTGAAAAGAATTGCTGCCAGGAGCTAAAACAGCTTTTCTTAATGCCTAAAGCCATTTATTACTTATATGTGCTCAAGAATCATTACATTACAAATAAGGTTCCAATGTGAGCGACTTCAAATATAAGCTTGGCTGTTTTCTCAGTGAGATTCAAGTTTTAGTTTGCTGTCTTGTTAAAAGAAATCTTGGGTTTCAGTTGATGTTTGTTTTTTTTCACTTTACGGTATCCAGACACTTTAAAGTAAATGAGCCTGCACGCTGTGATGTCGTTACCTACAGTACTTTCCATAAGTTGTGGCCGTATTTTCCAATTTCTATTAATTGCTGGGAGGCACTGCTCTTATATTACTATCATTTGGACCCTGTGCCTCACATTATTTGTAGTGAAAACAAGGTGGTAAAAATATCCAGCTAGAACAGTGGCCCATGAGTGCATAACATGAGCAAATCTTACAACGTGACAGCATTTGGCACAAGATGATTTAAAGAAAAGTGCTGTATTTGCTCAAATTGGAAGTACTCCAGGCCAAAGGGGGCAGTATACATTGGGAGTAAGTTAAGGATATGGAGTAGGGGCTAGTATAGCAGCAAAGGGAGGACCGATTTCTAATGTATACCTTTGGTTTTGGAATAAGATGCTACTCTGAGTAATATGCGCATATTTTTGGCCGTATAGTGCAGTGTGGCAACTCCGTGCGTGTACCTTTAAATTTGTTGCTCTTCTATATTACGATTAACCAAAAAAAAAATTCAGCGTCAAAAAATAGAAAGCTGCACCCCCCAGGTCTCACACTTGGCCACTCTGATATACTGTGGTGTAACATACTAGCACACATCTTGACCAGGTCTCAAACAGGAGTTCTGCTTTTTATACAAAGAAAGACAAATGACAATGAAACTGAAGAATAATGGGTAGCCTCTATCCTGAGGTAATACTCAACATAACCCAGGCTGTAAAATTCTAGATTAAAAAAACTAGATTAATGGGTCCCTTGATCCAGCTCCCCCGGGAATGGCCATGCAGCGATATTTACTCAAACTAATGTCTTTTAAAAAAACAGACACTTTAAAGCTAGACTGACGCATAAAAAATTTCTCTAATTTAAAGCCTGTACGATTGCGATCACTATAAACTTTATATATAGACTGTCAAAAACTAAGGGAGCAAAATGTTCTTTCTCCTCATATTCTCATATTCATTGCTCAGATATGCAAATGTGAAGGGGTTTCAGATGTGCAAAAAGGCTGAACGAGCTCCAGGTAATGCAGGAACTTTCATGCAGCCAATTCCAGGACAATTACTTGCAACCTCTCACTGTCTCAAGAGGTTCTAAACATCTGCTGTTCTTTTCATGACAGCCACTGATTGAACCATTGGGAACGACGAAGGAAGCCTGACAAGGGACTTTTACATGTTTTTCACAATTTAGAAGTTGAAAAATTACATTTTTTTCTAGTGATAAGAGTAACCAGCTAATCTAAATAAATAAATAAATAAATGCTTGTAAGGCATAAGTCATTGTCTATCACAGAATTTTGAATAGGGAACCCTGGAAGGGTAAGAAATCTTACCTGACATTTGTCTATCCCTTCCGATATCTGCTTATACAGGTGATGGCTGTGGCGTCTAACTCAGAGAAATAAAAAATTCTGAGAAACCGGCAGCAAGAGAAGTGCAGGCAATGGATAATTTATGAATTGTAGGTTTTTCTATACAGAAAATATTCCAGAAAGTGACAAGGTAACAAAAATGAGCATTTGGCAGCTTATTCAGCCACCAGGCAGAGAACGACGGGAGGGCTCTAAGTTTGTAAATGGAGGATTGAAGAAATGACCTGCCACCAGATCATCTCAGGGGACAACGGGGGAATGAGCAGAGAGAGGATAGATTACAGATGAAGGAGAACAGAACGGTTAACTGGTTAGTCATCAAGGACCAGGGTTCTGGAGCAAATAAACGCTCTCCGAGGGTGTTGGCGAACACAGCTAAGCAACCGAGAGGAAACGAGGTGAGCAGCTGAATTAATGAATGAGGATGTGAGAGAATGAAATGAGGTCTTGCAAAAAACTACAGCATGAGCAATCAAGCCAAGCAATCATAAAGTCCTAGATGAGGGGTTGTTTAGAACATGTCATCAAAAGGAGCAATTCTATGAATATTGTATCACTAGAAGCAGCTGACCAGAAGGGACCAGTGAAGGAGAGAGAAGGACGAGGAGATCAGAGTGACCCCCAGGATCTCAGCAGAAGGGGAATTATGCAACCATGTGCTGTCCCCTTTGGTGACAGCCATCTGGGAAGTTAATTTTTATGCCTTGTAGGATTCCCAGAAAGACATTAGATATTTACTCTGGTGAGATTTGGTAATCTTATTACCACTCTGCCAAATAAACCTCCACTGTCACTGGCACGATTCAAATGACATCCTACATAGCAATTATCACTTTTGATTTATTTTCAATGTACTGATGTCTTCATTTCAAATGGTACTTTGCATACAGAGGAGGGACCCTGAGTAAAGGTGCACTAGATAGCTTGGGAAATTTGAGCCTGACAGTTCAATAATGATGCCAGAAAACATTACTGTTTGCATCGCCAAATTGTGATGTCTACATCAAGCATTATGAATTTTGTTCACTTTCAAAAACGTGAAAAATCCTGATGAATGCCTTTATCACTGTTTCTGGACCGTACGTTAATTGCGTTAAAGATGCTGTTTTGCAAGGTCGATAAACAAATAGACATTTTAAAACAGTATAAATTCAGACATTCATTGTCTTCATACAAAACTGTGGACATTAGGAGTGTACAGTGAAGCCACATGTGTAAAGAACATCAGTGAACAATGGTCTGTTTGCTGGTGGTTTTGGGGTAACTGGTAGGAGAGTGGTTCGGAAAAAGAGTGCTACAGTCTAATCACATGCTACTACTGTATATGGAACACAAATTCATTTAAAAATCATGCTTATGTTTTCTACTACATGTTGCATATGGAACAGACTTCAAGAAACTAAATCTTTTATGCCAGCTTTTATTAATACCTTATTTGACAGGATATAATAATAGATATATATTTCCATGGGCATGCCATATTAATTTAAGTTTCATCCCACTCTTGATACCAATACAAAAATCTCCACAGAAAGGTAAAATAACTATGAACATGATTAAACGTACTAGTAAATACATTTCTAATACTGATGGTACTTTTTGTTACTTTGCATTCCAAAATGCATGTGAATATTAAGATGACGTCAACATCAAGTTCTGTTGACAGTACAGACAGGCATCCCACTGTCAGTGTAAAAATGTCAGGTTTGACAACATTGAGAAAATTCACCTGCTAGTCTGCAGGCCGTGGTTGATTGCCCATCGACTCCCCCTCTGCTTGCACAGCCCCCCCACCGAACTGTACTTCCTGAAGCTTCCTCAAAAACAATCTCTCCATGTACTTGCACAGCAAAAAACAGCAATGGCACAGTCATTATAAAACTAACAAACGTATGTTAAAATCCATCTATCCAGAAGTCTGCTTACCATAACTACCTAGCTACAGTGAACCTGGAGGCAATTGAATGAAGCATGTAGCACAAGACCGTGTACACCCCAGACAGGATGCCAATCCACTGCGGAGTTCATGGAAAAGAAAAAGCTCAATGCAAAACATTTTTGAAAACTGCACTTTTTTGGAATTTTGACTACATTGTAAAATGGCTACTAATGCTAACGCTAAATCAACTACTGTTTCAATAGATCTTGGTCCTTTTTTATAGGCCTACTGCTTTGTAAAACTGTTCGGATCAATATGCATTCAAAACAGAAAAATGAGTATGGAATACTGAGCAAATATATTACGCAAGACAAGTTAGAAGGGATAAGGAACAGTGGAACCTAAAATTGTTTGACTTCAAATAATTTTGCTAGATTAAAGCAGGTAATCCATGATACTAATGTATATTAGAGAATGCTGCAGTACAGGACCTTAAGCAGAAATTGATACATCGCTGTTTCTGCTCCGTCCAATCATTTTAAGAGTAACTCTGGATAACTTTTGCTAAATAGTTTAGCACTATGGCATGCTAACTGTCCACTTTACAGCCTGAGTCTGAGTTTGAGTTTCCAGCCATTTTATACTGGCAACGCAGAATCAGACAAAATTACGACAGCGTTAGCGATAAAATATCAATAGAATAAAGGTGGGTGTTTGGGATTATGAGCTGAAATGATGAAACCATACAGTAATGCTCTATCACAGAAGCAGAAATGTAAGGGTTAAAACTCATAAGAAAAACCAAAGCACCTGTCTGGAAAAAAAAGTGGCCTTTTTCTGTGACTTTGGCAGTAGCAACATGACCTGACATTTAGCTTTCAGTGCAATTACTGCCTTACTCCTGAGAAATGTTATAGCCGGCTTTTAACCTTCCCATGGATGAGAGGAGTATGCCACTTGATGGCAATGTTCATTATCTATGAAATTGGAGGAGGACAACGTGGATGCCACACTATGTATCAATCTAAAGAATACTATTAAAGAGCATAAAGAAAGGTATTGTTGAAGGCACAGTGAATTTTATCAATTATAATTGTATAGTTTGAATGTCTTTTCTTACAGTATATCTTTGTGAGGACTGAGGACTCCCTGAAGTTAAAACCTTTCATTATCACACCGTTTGACCTGCAGAAACCAGGAATTTTTTTTTTTCTTGAGCAAAAATTCTCAGCTTTAAAAACCTAGAGATTTAATCTGCTTCGATATGCAGGAAAACTGCTTTTCCAATGCACGTTTGTTTACCTCGATTTCGAGCGACCGCTTCTCCAAGCAGTGACGTGTCTTGGCTTCTTTAAGTCAGAGCATTTCCTCATGTTGTCAGAGTGCAAAGGAAGGATGTGGATCAAAGCTTCAGAGGATACAGAATCGGCATTAAAGCCGGCCGGCATGCATCCAGTAAAATCCTTCATTGTTAGAATTTCATGAGCTAAGGCCAGACTTGAACAGGATTTGACTGGTAAGTTCTCCCCATATATAGTGCTATTTTGACACGTTTGGTACATTAGGATAAAATTCTCAATTAAAATGCAGCTGATTAATTCTTTCTCCAATCTTTAAAATATTTTACCATATGTTTTGACTGCCCCTGCACTTGCATCGTCTTGTGTGTGCCTGATGTTCTATGCGACGTGCTTCTGCATTACTGGTCAATTATGTCTCTGAATAAGAATGTAGGTTCTTTATCCACCACAGAGCTTTGAACTGGCTGCCAATTTGCTGTACAAAATCACTTAAATTACAAAACTGCTCATTTTCTCCACAGCAGATGAAGGAAGGTGTATAAAAATATACAACAATCCCCTGTGAAACAAATAAGGTGAATGTTTGGTGTAACTTAAAAGCAGCTTCATGGAACCATCACACATTTAGTATGAGTTTTTGCAGGCCCTTCGGTAAGTGAGCAATATCGATATGATGGTCGGAATAAGGAATGTTTCGTTCTATGAACACTCTGCAGCATTTCCTAATTAAAGAATAGATTAGGTTCATTTGGTGTCTGACATATTATGCATCACGCACGTTTGCTAATGAATAGGCATGCTCATTGAAAAGCGTATTGATTTCTCGCCTCGATCTGCTCTTTCTCAGCTTTTAGCAATGGAAGGAGCAGATGCATGGATAGAGCATGGATTCCACGTGCCATTTCATTCACAACAGCATGTTCCAAGCTCACTCTTACCTTACCGCTCAATAACTGTATCTTGGGCATTTATGAGCCGGACCATTTCAGGAAATAAATCTCATGCCGTGGTACATCACAGAATGACTTAATATGGGGTTAGTGCTATTGTGGAGCAGTGTTGTGGTAATAATTCAGAACACAGTAAAATCCAATTGCAGAATGCAGTGGTTTATTGGAAAGGGTTTGGACAGAAATCTGAGTCAGAAAACAGGTGGTGTGACGATAACACAGAGAAATCCACAGGTGAATCCAAATCACAAACATGGAGAGTAATCCAAGAACGGTCCAAAATCCAAAAAGCCAGTACAACTCTCAGAACAGCTAAAATTCAGAAACTTGCAAAGGCCAGAAACAAGAATCCAGGAGAAAACAGGGATCATTCACAAAGATCAGAACACCGGTACCAATCACTCAGTATCGCACCAACACTCAATACCTCACACAGAGGCTGGGGAACAAGAGGCATTTTAAAGACTGGCTTGATTTCACACAGCTGGGATTAATGTTCAGGTGATGAGGAGCCAAGGTATGTTGGGTGTGGCTGGCTTGTGGCAGGGTATGGGCGTGGCTTTTGTGTATAATGAGTAGCAGTTCCAGTGGTGGTTCGCAAACATACGTTTGATTTCAACATTCTCTGCTTATCTTTTGGTATTAAAGAACACTGCTAGTAGCTGGGGACTAATATTATTTTAACGTTCCTACCTAAATTCTAGTAGTGGTGGTGTATCATGTCTTTTAAGGCACCAGTGGTGTCTGATAGAACAGTTCTACAATGCTACAAAAATCAAGAAGCCCATCATTATAACTAACACTGATGCTAGTTAATCTCCAACCACATCAGGTAAACTACCATAATCAAACAGGAAAAATTCTCTTTTTTCGCCAAACTGTCAACCTCAGGGCTGTTGAAGAACAAGACCAGCTGAAAAAGCACTGCTAAGATTCTTTCCGTTTAAAGGTATTCCTGAAATATTTCGCAGATAGCTATGTGTTCCTTAGCCTCCTTAACCTTTAGCTGTTTGTGTTGGTTTTCTGCATAACATTTTTTCACTCACTCTTTCTTTTACGGCAATAAGTAAAGCGAGACCTAATTAGGTAAGTGGTTGAAAAAAACCATAAAAAAACAAAACAATTACAGCCATTGATTTGCTTACGAAAAAGATTATAAGGGGCTTATCTTGCAGGTCAGGTTTCAGGCAATTCAGGAGAATGCGCCCAATGCCATGTACTTTGGTTATCCAAGTAGTCCCATCTCAGCCATGAAAGGGCAGGGCAAGACAAGAATATCAATGGGATTCTAAGTGCCATTCAGTCTGCACCCATGCTGCATTTTTTGGATTTTTATGCCATCTGTTACCAGTTCGCATGCACACCCAATCCATTATTTATGCTGATGCTGTGTCTCAAACATATTCCATTTGAATTCAATTGTCTGAAGCTTGGTTAAAAATATACATTTGTAGAAGCTTAAATTTCATTTACAACTAATCAATCATTACTAGTAACAGAAAATACTACCATGACAAGGATTTTTTTATATATCTCTTTCATTTTTATTCATTATTTTTTAACTGTTTTTAATTTATTCACAGAGCCAATAACGACAACAACAATAATATATTATTGTTATTGTTAAAATAAGTTGTTGACATGCCAAAAGGGGTGTATTCAAAAATTAGATTTCATGTAAGTAGTTCTGGGACCCATGAGAAATTCACTTCATGTTATCAGTCAATGGTTCTGCTGACTGGTTAAAATGATTTATTCCATGCTATATTATGACAAGTGCATGAAATTGAACCTCAAAAGAGCTGGAAAAAAATTGACTAAATTATTTATTAGATGCCATTAATATGAATCTGGATATAAATATCTGATGAGTCTAACACAAAACACATCTGGTGTGTGGGGTTGCTTTCATTTTCTGACATGTCTATTGAATTGAAAAAAATCTAGCTCATCCAGGCATTAATAATTATTGGAAAAACCTACTTTATGAGTGAACGAACTTCAAGTATTATGTAAAATTTTATTGCCATAATACTCACAGTTTTTGACATGGCCTAACTGCTTTGCAGTGTAGATATTTATGAATTTGAGTGGCATGTTGGCTCTCAACTAAGTTTAGGAGGAGGAATCCCAGCTCTGATTTGTGTTTGTGTGTGCCTGTTCTCCCTGCATCGTTTGTCTCTCTTCCGGGTTCTCTGGTTGCATCTCATAGTCCAAAGATTTGAATTTAGGCCAGTTGGTATCTCTAAAATGTATTTAGTGTATAACTGTTTGTGTGAGTCACAAGTGTGTGTGTGTGTGCGCTGTGATGCACTGGCACCTGATCCCATGTGTAACTCAACCATGTGCCCTCTGCTGCCCTGGATAGGTTCCACCTTCCCCCACAACACTGACCAGGATGAGTGTTGGAGATATACATTCAGTTACGACCTGATTCCCCTGTGGACTTCAGCTGAAAAAGCATGCACCTAGGTGTGTTTTACACTTAAGTGTATGCTGCCAACTGACTTGAGTGTGTACTTACTCACCCTGCATTGAGCAAGCTCAAAATGTGGATATGTCACATGTAAGTACCCTTTGCAAGCATTCTCCCCTGGCTAAAGTCGATTTACCCTCGATTTACATTTATGTGTTCTCGAGACCTGTATTAAGTTAAGTTACACCTCATGGCCGAACATGGTTTAAAGTTTTGCTCTTTTTTCTACAAGTAAAGGAAGCGTGGCATGTCAAATTAAATTTTTTTGAGTGGAATATTACAGTGACAGTGTCTGAGTGTGCACTGCCAGCTGAAGCACAGCAACGAGACAGGCGTTAACACTCTTTACATAGGAAAACAATAGGCTCGCTCGAGATAAGCTAAGCGTGCACAGAACCGATTGGTGCCTGTCTCTGTGCAATGCATGTGTCAGTGGATTTCAGATTTGATTTACGATATCAATGGAAAGTCCATGTTCCACGTTTTACTTTCAGCCAAAATCACTGCAGGCATTCCCCCTTTATGTCAGATGGCTCATTCAAGATAAGCCAGGCCTGCACAGAACCGAACAACACCTGGCTCTTCGCAATGCATGCCGGATAGTAAGTTGTCCAGCTTTAACCCAACTTTCTCTGATGTCACACTGAAGTGTTTCACGCTACACTTGTGAGAGCAAAGCAGAAGCAGTTTTTGGAAACAGGCACTGCGGTTGCTCTCCACTGATTGTTTGTGCTGACCACCGCCTGGCTTATATCATAGCTTGGCATTCATTGGCTTGAACATCTATAAATTCCTGTGACGTATCTATTTTTATTGGTTCATATTGCATTTTTAAAACTCGGCATCACCTTTGCTGCTCATGAAGTCCATTTCTGTGTAATAGCAGGGGAATTTCTGTCTCATTGATCTGTCAGACAGAAAGGAGGTGAATGCGATATTATCTGTTGTTTCCAAGTTACAGATCAAATTCATGCCAAACTGCATGACTTGACCGCTGACTTTTGACTCCTCTCGCGACTGCTACCTCCTACTCTCGTTGCTGCAAGGCAGCAGGCATCTTAAGCAAGCCTTTTGTTTGAGGTTGCCCTGCCTCTCTTGCAGGTTTGCCTTTATTCTGAAGTTATACTTCAGAATAGTTATGCTTCAGCTTACGGGAGAATGCGTGTAGTGGTTCGATGTGTGAAAACATAGGCAGAAAATTACTCAAGTGGTTGACTGGAGAATTGGGCCCTTAATGCTGTAAAGACCTACCACAGCAATATTTTATCACTGACAATCACAAATTATAACATATTTAGATTACAAAGCTTAAAATTCTTTAAAAATGTTATTAATTTCCAGTAAAATAAAGTTAAAATGAAAGGATTATATTAAAGGTCCAAGTTTGTTTTTTAAAAAAATCTTGAGGTAATTGCGATGTTTTTCAAAAGTTAAAATACGCTTGCCCGGAAAAAAAAAAAAGTCACCATTTCAACTTAAATAAGCAAATACAGTACTTAAGAGCCAACGGTCTGATCTAGGCTCAGCAAAGTTATGCAGCAATGATTTTTTCTTCCCTGACAGCACGGGCGTATTCCAGGACAAAAATGCCAAGATTCTTCGGGCTCCAATTATGAAAAACTGGTTCAGGGAGCATGAAGAATCATTTTCACACATGAACTGGCCACCACAGAATCCTGACCTTAACCCCATTGAATGTCTTTGGGATACGGTAGAGAAGACTTTATGGAGTGGTTCGACTCTCCTGATGTCAATACAAGATTTTATGAAAAATGAATGCAAATCTAGGATGAAAAAAATGCTGACATTGCATAAGCTCGTCCAAACAATGCCATGATGAATGCTCCTTAGTCAAAGCTAAAGATGGTCAAATGAAAGACTGATGTGTGCGACTTTTAGCTGGGCAGTGCAAATGAACGCATTAACAACATCCATTGCAAGTGTTTCAGGAATGGTGTCAACTAGTTAGAAGCTTAATGACCTCCTAATATCTAATGGTCTAGATTAGCTTGTCTTATTAAATGTAAAAAAGGAAGAAACTTTCTGTTATGAATAATGAAACAGTCACCATGCTTGTCAGAAGCATCTTGCACTTTATTCCTTTATGGATATGCCAGCCTCTCTAGTGGATAGCTCATCAATGAAATATGATCTGTTTTCATCCATGCTGCATTCAAGAGAATGAATGCCGCAAACTATACAAATTCCAGTAGGCAGTAGGCCAACAGGCCTTCCCAGCCGGAATACTTGAGAGCCTTCAATTTTTGAATATTTAAATATTTAACCCCTTTTACAATCTGATAAAATGCATCTTTCTTTGTATTTATATTTATGTCTGTAAGTATACACGTGTGAATCCGCTTTTTGCACATACGTATCTCTGCATTTGTATATGTATATATGAAAGCGGAAAGGGCAGGGGAAATTATTGCATAACTAGAAGTGGGGCTTTCAGAATTAAAAATCTGTTTTTCAAAGTGGTGTGGGAGATAGATCCCTCTTAAAGTGAAGTCTTCTGGCTGACCTGCATACTATGATATAGGGCCCTATTTTGCACAGGGGGAAAGCACGACGCAAAGTGGTTTTGCTAGTTTCATACCAGCGCACTCCTCATTTTCACACCAAGCGTGCACGTTTTCAAAATAACAAATGATTTTAGCTGCATTTCCCGCTCGTAGGAGTGGTGTTTTTTAAATGAGGTGTGGGGGGGTGCATTGTTGGCGTGTTGCTATTTTAAGGCAGTGAAATGACCAACAAAAACCACGTTTAAAGTCAGTGGCAAATTATTAAACGATATTTAGCGGACATGTTTTAGAAACGTATGGGTGCACGACACTCGTTATGGACACAGGTATGTGCTTGAAGTGCACTAATGGTTTTTTTTTATTATTTTATTTCATTCATAAATGTTTTATTATAGGGTACAACTTATGGAGACAAATTTCTCTCCATATTCCCACGCCTGCTTCACCTCGAAAGGCTTAGGTGGAACAGTGGTGCTCCTGTAAAT
>JAACJT020000075.1:13348967-13373589 GCA_009936485.2 Gymnarchus niloticus | reverse complement strand
AATAGATATAAAAGGACAAGTCTTGTATCCATCTGGGGGACAGCGTGGTCTTGCTGGTTGCAGTCCAGTAATCAGAGTTTCCTGTATCTCATTCTCCAGTTATCTGCACTTCAGTCTCTTTTATGCAGGTTGTCCTGCATGGAGCTGCCCATCCTGCAAGGAGCCCCAAGTCCTGTTTTTGACCTGTCAGCAGCGATGTTCTATGTAATGCTCTCCAAGGCTACTGGGTAGAAAACCTGATTTTGAGGATGGACCAACTGGTTTGGGGTACTCTGTCAGGAGCTCTGAGTCCTTGTCAATTTCAATTGCAATTCCAAATCAAACTGAAATCAAGATGACACCACGCAGGGACTTGTACAATCACAGTTGTATGGCTGACAGAGCAGCCATCTCCAACCTGTCCTTATTATAGAAAACTGGAATAGTGGATGTGGCTCAGTGAGTCCACTCTACTTTGGACAGAATTCCTAGATTCTACACGGCTTCCACTGCCCTGGCTGTAAGGCAGATAGAACAAGGCACCGGATGGATTTTGTGGGATTTTGCAACAGCGTTTTCATTTCTTTCAGCACTAGTTTTCATTTATTTCGCTGTTCTTTTCCCTGACGTTTGCAAGCAACTGAGAAAGCCTCTCATCAATATTGCTGTTGTCACTTTCTATGTAATAGGCAATACTTTTATTGTATGCCATTCTGCCTCAAGGTCTCTGTAGCATTCATGCACAAGCAGTACTGGACCTCCATCATGTAATACACACAGATCCAGGCACTTTAATTGGCCTTTGTGTGCAAAACACAAATTTTATTTGGAGCAAATCGGTTATTTTCTAAAATGGTAGTTTTGAGGGTAATGGTATATGTTTTGCATGTTTCATTAATCATTGACAAGGATGACCCATTTTCAGTTTCTTTCCTGTCACCTCTGGTGCTACCTACTATATATGATCCGTTTCTGTAATACTGTGCCGTTCTAAGCATGTCATCTTTGTCTGAGTCGATGTCATGTTCTGATGTATCCGTGTCATTCTCTGATACTTTGTAGATATTTGCACTTCAGGTCATTTGTCTGTTTCTATTACAGAATTAAGTGCGTTTTGTCTGTTTTACATGCTTTCTCAATATGACCTTTCTTGTGGCATTTTCTACAATCTTGAACCAACAGCCATTTGAATCATGTGATGTTTTGCCACGGCGACAACACTTTTGTCCTTTTCCTTGCTTTAGTGACATTTTATGTGTTGAACGTTCAGTTCTCTTTTGTTGCCATTCCGAGGCATGCTAAGCTGCAGATTCCATTGATACTGCTATCTCAAGTGCAAATGCTAGTGTTAAGTCGGGTCAGAGCAATCTCTTTTGAGTGCTTTCGCCCCTCGTGTCGCATACAAGCCTGTTTCTTATCGCATTGAATATTCCAGGTCCATACTCACAGTGCTCTGTCATTCTGTTCAGTTCTGCAATGTATTAAATTATGCTTTCACTTTAAGATCTCCTGTTAAAAAATCGGAATCTTTCAACAATTAGACATTGTTTTGGATCGAAATATTTCTTAAAATTCTCAATAACGTCATTGAAAGTTTTTGTTGCTAGTTGCATAGCAGACTGTACATTTTAGAGCCCATTCTCTAAGAACAAATCTTGATGTCATAAGCCGTACAAAAAAACTTCTATTTTCTCAATATACCTGAGCCAGTCTTCCCTGGTGCTGTGAAATTTGGCAGTATTGCCAACAGTAGTGGTTTGGGATTATTTAGTGCCACTCTGTCTAGACGATTCATGGATTGGGGGGTGGGTTGTGGCGGTAATACATTTTTACAGGTGGGGGGTTCCATAACACCCCCAGAATGATGCCACCTTGGGCTGTTGCCCATCTTGTCCATGCCTAGATTCTTAATCCCACAGTTCAGTTTCACTTTGATGCATATGGCTTCTCAAATGTTCCCTTTCTCTGCTGGTTTGGTATTTCCCTCTCCATCCTCTGACTGGTTGCACTCCGCTCTGACCAATGCATTGGAGAAACACGGGTTCAAACACATTGCCAATTTCTCATGCTTGTGAAGTAACAATTATAAAACATCATATAATAGTTGGACTTTCAGCTGAAGTTTTACATGCCGTTAACTTATAGCAATGCTGGAACACACACAATATATCAATATACAGCTGTCATTTTTACTAAATTGGCACATAAATCCAAATAGTTAAATTGTGTGAATTATACAGAGATACAGAAAGGTTCACTTGCAGTAAATTTAATAAGACAAAGCATTGTGTACTTGGAAAATGTTGCTTTTTTCTTTTACTCATTTTAAATTAGTAAATTTCAAAATATAAGCCTCGTAAAATTACGACGGAGTTTTAGGGCTACTATTAATAAAAATAAAAACATTAAACTTCAACAATAAAGTCGTTATTTATGAGAATAAAGTTATAAGTTACGATAATAAAGTCATTCAAAATTGTGAAAAGGTTCGGAATCACAAGTATGGAACACCAATAACAGCCTATCACTTTGAGAGGGGGCGGGACCAACTCCAAATAGCCCTGCAATCTGCTTTGATGGCAGCCCAGACATCAGGAGGGCATAGAGACCATCTAGTGGGATGGTACAGAGTGGGCGACCTGTGCGACTTGAAGTAGTTGCTGTGTCCGCATGAAGCCTGTGTTCTAAAACTCACAACATGGTTACGACTTCTTCGTCAATTGCCGTGTCACTAGGTACACTTATTCTACCAAGCTCTTCAATTACACTCTCAATCTCCATTAAGAGGTCCTCTTGGTTTAAAGTACCTCTTTGTGTTTGCTCAGTTAATCTGCGTATCCAACTGCTAATCTCCCTTGCATCCTCCATAGCTTCTCTGGGCATGTCAAACTATTTCCTGTATCTGCTAGGCCAAAAAATGGATCGCAAAGGATTAGCAAATCACAAGTTTGGTCCTGCCCCTCTCAAAGTGATAGACAGAGCCCAACTTCTTTATGAAAAGGTCATTGGCTAAAACATCTTTCAGAAAAAACACAATGAAAAATGTCATTCAGTAAAGCGTCGTTTGGAAATAGATCATTATGAAAAGTTGGAACTTTAATTAGAAATACAATTTAAAGATCTTCAGTATTGTCACATTATTATTATGAAATAAAGTACATTTATTGAACTATTTCAAAATAAAATGACGCATTTCATGAATTATTGAAATATGTATTTATTCATTTCGATCCATTTCTCAAAGTGATGGACAGAGCGCAACTTCATTACGAAATGAATGAAGTTATTGGCGTTCCATACTTTCGCGATTCTGAACCTTTTCACAGTTTTGAATGACATTATTCTTGTAACTTGACTTTATTCTCGTACCTTATGACTTTATTCTCATAAATAATGACTTAATTCTCATAAATAAAGACTTTATTCTCGAGGTTTGATATTTTTATTTTTATTAATAGTGGCCCTAAAACTCTAAAAACTATAAAATTCAGTATTTTTCTGACTTAATTTTTACTTGCTGTTGAATTCATTCCAATGAAAGGTGTACGCACAAGATAATCCTGATTTACTCTTTGACTTACGTCAAAAAAAGCACATATACATATACGTTTTACATTGAAGTGTATGCTACCAACAACATAAGTATGTGTTTTACATGCCCAGAGGTGAAATATGCACTTTGGGTGGAGGAAGGTCAAAATGTGGGCCTCGTGCACGTAAATTCCCTTTACATGCATTTTCCCCTGAAAAAGTCAATTTACATCTAGGCACCCTTAAGAACTGTACTGCGTTAAGCACTCTGCATGGCAGAACATGATGTTGCACTTTTCCCTCAAAGTAACAGAATTGTGACATGTCAAATTAGATTTTTACACAATTGGTACTTTCAATTTACATATGACTTGTGAAAAAGCCATGGAGCATATCAAATTATTGATTTAATTCACTATGAATATCTTTTTTTTTCCATATCTTAGACAACTTTTTATTGCCAATATGAATCCTATGCTGGAATAAGGCACAATGCCAGGGTTTATTAATGAATGCATAATGCATTTGTTGATGTGCATGCTTGAGTCACGATGAGTAGCTTATTAGTAAGGGATAACAAAGAACTTCATTTTACAATGTGGCATATGATTAGAACTGCCACCGGTCTCATGAATTACGGGATTGCACTGTATTAAAAAATAAAATAAACTGTCCTGTTTTGAAACAATACGGAATGCGATTTAAGATGAATTTTCGTACACATTGTTTCATGCATACTGTACATATATATGTCAAGTCTCGCATTTTCAGCACTTGCTGCCATCTTACCTCCACTAGACATACATCACACCAGTGTCATGTGCTCAAATATACCATGAAAAAGGTTGCCATCACCAGCAATGGCGTGACATACCATTGTCGCAGTTGTCATGGGACTCCGAGTTGCACTGTCAAGTAACAAGAGAGGTAAGGATAGAGGTGCTTCTGCAAATAGGGTTTTAATCAAGAGAAAAACCACTGGACTATGCTACGAATACAAGGGGCAACTAAGGCAACGGGTTCAACAGAAAACAAGGGATGAACAGGATTACGGGGACTAAGGTACAAATGGGTAACACCAAGGAACTAACAGACAAAGAACAAGAGGCACACAAAAACAAGGCACAGATCAGGAATAAGGCTAGTGGTGACGCTAATGATCACAGGACAAAGACAAGAGCAGAGATGCTAACTTAAATAACACAAGACATAGGTACAACATATGAGGGTAATCAGGGCAAGCACAACTGGCAAACACAACAAGGAAATGAGGAAGCACGAAGGGCAGACATGAAAACCTGATCAGTACTTTGGAAACCCGGAGCGCCAGAGGGGTGGTGCCAATATGACACTAGTATTTTTTCAGACTGAATGTAGCAGTCCTACTTATACAGTAATCCTGCTGATATTTTGGAAAGTGGAGTTCATTGCAGCTTCTTTTTTTCAGAAATATATTTTTAAACAATTATGGCATTACAATTTTTTAAAATAAATACTACATATGTTTTTTTATTCTTCTATCTGCGTATTTACTATGGTAGTTTCATTTTTTTACATGGCCATTTATTCAGACATTCCCATTGGGTCTTCAGTGAGTTTCAATATTTAAGTTCTGCTTGTTGCATCCTTAAAGCTACACTATACATGCTGTTGCCTACACTACACATGCTGTTGTGGATTTCAGATCAGATTTACAATATCAATGGAAAGTCTATGTTCCACGTTTTACTTTCAGTCGCTGCTTTTTTATTGCCTCTTTATGTTAATTTTTTTGAGTTCGCATTGCCTCTTCTGCAAGCCCACCTTCATTCTGAAGTTATGCTCTGGGGGCACGATACTTCAGCTGACAGGAGAATGCTCGTAGTGACTGAAGATGTAAAAAGTTACAACCGAAAAAGACTTTATAATAACATTTATAATATTTTATTGCTTTCTAGCAGCTTCCCTGTGCACTACCAGAGAACAAGTATCCGTCTTTGGAGAAACTCTTTTCATGGAAAATTAAATTTGTGAGATGAAGACAAAAACAAAAGTTGTGAAGCATATTTGCCATAAACATTGTTGAAAATCTTCTCATAAACACATACGTGCCCTGATAAGTACTTAACCATGTTTAAGTACAGCAGCTTACCGTGGGGCCTACACTAGTAGGATGTTAATCTGTTTTTTTTAGAATCATAGACTAAATGGCCTTTTAAACTCATCTTTCGTGAAAATATTAATAAGAACAGTAAACTTGCTGTTTTCCTAGTTTTTAGGTCAATAAGAGGAAATCAAATTAAAAAAAAATTAGGTATCTTTGTGTTCCTTAAAAATGTGTGCTGTCTGAAAAGGACTACAATAATTAATGGAGACATATGTACTAATGAAGGGAATTGCAGAGTTTTCCAAACAGCCACACACTATATAAAAATCGAAGGTAATCTAAGAGAAAGATGCAAAAAAAAAAAACAAAGGAGTTAAACAAAAAAAATGGACAGGATCACTGGGAAGCAGTATGGATGAGTGGAAAGCGAAATGGATAATGGAAAACTCAAAACCGTTGATATTCCATTTATTAATTTGCAATATAACTAGATCTATTGAATGTCAGGGAGATCAAGAGCATATCCTAGGTATAAAGGAACCTGGACACACTCCCAAATCACACAAAGAAAATTTAAAATCACCTGAACAGCTGAACATCTGAACTTTGGGTTAGGATAGTGTACAAAAATAATACCCACATAAGAAGAGGACGTGCAAACAGAAAGAGCTGTTGCTCAAGCAGAACCTACAGCCCTGGAATGACAATCCTATACGACCCATGCTGCATTTTTAGTTTCTCTGCCGGAGTGCCAAGCCTGGGGAGGTCTGTGGTCCCACCGGAAGGTCACCAGTTCAAATCCCTTAGTTTGCAAAGTGCTTGTTTGACCATGGGGTGCTTGACCAAGGCCTTTAACCCCCCAAGGGAGAAAAAAGCAAACTGCTCCATGCCCTCTGAGATGTAGCTGCCATACTGTATGTTGCTTTTGACAAAATGTCTGGTAAGTATGTAAATATTTATGTCTTCAGACACCTCCTGTTCTGGTCAATATAGCAATATTTCAATATAATAACCACAATTTTCACGCTAATAGAATAAAGTTTAAAGGAGCAAAACTCATCAAGTATCCCCACAATAGCAGAGGGTAATTATGGAAGGCATTTGGAGAGAAGTGCAAGGTATGTGCATTGAGACAACTAAGCATGGCACTGCAGCATTTGATGGTGGATAAGCCCGAGCCAGTGATGGATTATTTATTTACCTATGTGAAATGTTTATGAGTAATCCCTTCCAGGGTGTACATCAGCCTCTTGCTCTCTGCTGCCTGGGATGGGCTTTAGGAGGCCTCAGACCTTGACTAGGATAAGTGGTGATAATATGCATGTTTATGTGCATGGCACGGGGTCACCCTGCAGGGCTTCAGTTTGCCTGTGTGTGGCTCACTAGTCACGCCCTGCCGCAAACTATTACTATTAACAATGTTGCCTTATAATTAACTATTTAAAACTAGGACACTTGAAAAGCAGCAAAGATTCAAAAAATCAATCTGCATATAACACAACGAATATAACACAAAACTTCCATTCCATGGTGTCTCTGGATCCTGACAGATTGCTTTGTTTCCATCAGCAGACATCTCAGATGTGATGGCAGAGGACGCTGTCTTTAACATGTACAGCAAACCTACACATGCAGAAGGAATAAAGGGCAGAGCCCTTCAGAAAGCCTGAAAATTGCCAACCACGCATCATAACACTATCATCCATCTCTGTCTCTTCTTGTTTGTTCTTTTTCTGTTTCCGTATTTACCTCTATCCACAAAGTGTGCCCAGAATACTCGGCTTTCTGTGCCCATGACTCTGGGAAAACGTTCTTATTCAGATGGTCTCTTTTCCGTGATCCATGAAGAATCGATCAACACATGTCAACACCACGCTTGCCAGCTCGACTTTAAACCAGTCTTACTATAATTGCCCTAAGAATTTACATTGTGCATTTCAGCCATGCAATATAATGTGTGGAATGAATGCTGTAGGGTATGTTCATTTTAGCTATAGTGTCCTTTTATATATATTATTTCATAATGTTCTAAACATAATGAAATTGAACCCTTGTATTTGGTACATGGCAATAGGAAAAATGTACCACATCACATGCAGAATATCAGGATGCTTTGCATTTTAAAAATCCCACTCACCACTAATTGCTTTAAGAAATGAAAGGATTGACCTCATTAAGTCATCATGAAAAACTTTATTTTCATCTGTGAAAGAATTTCCAAGCTTCTAGTACTTACTTTCATACATTTATATAATTATCTGTACCGATATATTGCTGCCATTGGAGTTGTGAAAGAATTATTTTAATTAAAGATCATGCTCCCTGGATAGGGAATACATTGCAGAGAAATAATCAAATGCATGTAAGAATTTGCACTGTACTTCTGGGCTGCACTGTGGCCGCACAATTCCAGGGTTGTTGCTTTGATTTCAGTCTTGGCTTCATGTATGCTCAGTTTTCCACATTCTTCCTGTGTTTGTCTGGGTTTCCTCCCACAGTCCAGATTGCATAAGGTTTAGTTGCACTGGTGTCTCTAACCTACCATCAGTGTGTATGTGGTCCCTGTAATGACCTGGCATCCCATCTAAGATGCACCCTAAATTGTGCCCTGTACTTCCTGGAATTAGCTCAAGGCTTGTCCTGACTTTGCCTTGGAAAATGCACTTCTGAAAGTATTAATAAAATATGCACAAAATATTTGTGTACATAAATTGCTGTCTATGAAGTTTTTTTTTTTTTTTTTATCCTGGAAATACGTTTATTGACCTTCACTGAATAGAAACATTTTGACTTGAATATACATGAATCATCAGAAAGCAAAGTCTATCTCGTTAAAACAGACTACTATAGACAAATGATTTTGCATATTTATATATAGTAAAGGAATTATTTAGTGTTTTGTATTTTCTGCATTGTATTCACTAGCCAGCTTCACAGCCTCTGCTATATGCTTCTAATGCACGCGGAAGCAGGAGTGAAGCATGTTTATGCATATGCTTAGCAAATAGGTTGCATAATGGTGTCATCACATGAAATACCATTGCACTATGCTGATTTTCTAGATGCAGCGCAAATCTAAAGAAAAAAAAACCCTCAAATTAAAGTGTGTGGAAGATTCCTCAGCTTTTCACCACTTGCCTGGCCACCCAAAGACTTGTAAAGCGAATGCAGGTTACCAGCGGCCTGCGGTCAAACGTCCTCCTCCAATCAGCACACCGTCTCACGTAAACTAAATAAGCAATGTAAAAAAAAACGAATTACACAGAATTAAACCTGCAAATCATGCTATTCTAAATCCTAAAGCTAAATGTGGTCAAATTCAAATGAAATCAGTCACAATGTAACAACTACTGATAACTGTTCCCCAAGTTAAAAAAATGCTCAGTCCTATATTCAGACAGAAACCATGCAGAAAAAGACCTCCAGTTACTAGCATTGGAATTCTTCAGAAATTTGTGTCTGAAAGATGGAACATATTGGAAATGAAACACGCAAATTGATAGGATGGGATGGCTTGAAGCTAATCTATACAAACACAAAACAAGATCGTGGTTTTGTGCAGTTTACATAACCTAAGTCAGTCTGGGTTCTCTCCCCACTGTTTAATATACACCCCCTTTTCAGTGACTTACAAAGACATGCCACACAAGTAACCAACTTTCAACATTCATGCCTGTTGGGCCTGTCTGCAGAGTTTCAGATGTTAGCGCAGAGGCTGTGAAACTCCAGTGGACACCTCGTGTGGCGTCCTGATGTGCTTTGTCACTTGTCACATCGCTACACGTCGCATCACTACTTTTTAGCCTCCAACGAGGTTTCGTTCCTACACGCTACTGAAGGAATGCGGTGAGTACGTCATACTGTAGAGCAGTGGAGGTGACGCTCAAAATATAGAGTGAATAATAAATGGCTATTCTGCCATGTACATTGACAGATGCATGGTATGGGCAGAATGTGTAGATAAATACCTATAAACAAGCGTCATGATTGTGTACATACATATTGGGATCTCTTTCAGTGACTTGTTCATCGAAGCAGAATCTCAATTAAAAAATATATAATGTATTACAAAAGTATTCACACTTTGTTCATTCTGTTCAAAATGGAACGTGCAGTTATTTTTTTTTTCTTTTGACCTAAAAAATAAAAGTTCACATTTGTACAAGTAGGCCTATACAAAGCCGACATCACTTAAAACAGACATTCATTAACTGCGGGCAGTCTAATACATTGACCAGTTTTTCTATTGTTCCAGTGTTCCAGGTGCTTTGACACATTGTCTACCGAACAACAGGGGTGTCACTAATGATTTAAGGTTGGGGGGGCTAAGCCTTTACTATGGGGGCTGATCACAAGCTCCCCCAATATAACGTACATTTATTTGAAGGGGCTTATGAACATTTTGGGGGGGGCTTTAGCTTAACCCTAGCGATGCCCCTGCTGAACAGGAATTATTGTTCTTTTAATCTTCTGTTATAATAGCTGGCCAAAAAAAGTTATTTTCCAATGTATTCCTATACATTGATCCATCCGTTTTTCGTTCACTTCTAACAAGATGTCCAGTGAAAGCTAATGAGAAGATTCCCACAGCGTGGTGTTGCCATTGCCATACTTCATTCGAGGCTTAAGTATCTTTCACTCCACGCAACAAAGAGGAGTCAGCAGTCTTACCCTCATCTTATCTTGACTGGGTCATTCACACTTCCTGTTAGGTGAGATGGTTCTTCATCAGGAAACGCCCATTTCCTGCCCAGTCTTGTGTAGTGTCCTCACATTGCTGACTGCTTTACATTTTCTCCCATCCCAGCCAATAAACACTAAGGTTTTTCAACATAGTTGCTAACTGTAGTCTTTTCACAAGTTATATGTGTGCAATTTGTGGCCATCCATCCACCCATCTGTCCATCTGGCTGTCCGACTCTCCATCCATCCATCCTGCCTAGGGCAGGGATATTTCAAAAATGGGATATGCCCTGTCATAAAATACAAAAGGAATAATTATATAATCCAAGTGAAAAGGCAACATTTTAATAGGGTGAGAATCTGGAGACCTACATGATTTATGCAAGCACAAAGTAATAGTTTTTATAATGACTTACTTGACCCCGATCAGTCTGGATTTCATCTGCAGTATTTATAAAATACTGACCTTTTGAAATGCTTACCCTTACTCTGTTGAGGTGCTCAGGTGCTTGAAATATTTCACCCAAAGATACATTTGAATTATATATATTGTTTTGATTATGGTACCTCACCTTTGTCCTTATATTCATCCATTCTGAGTTCTGAACCACTATATCTATCCATTCACAATTCTGAACCAGGTGGTTGATCACACAGGACCTCCCTCCCACCCCACTCCTCAGCCAGGGCCTGGACCGGAAGCATTGTTAATCATTTGCGGTTGCCAGGCCACTTTCTCCCACCCTCTAGTCTTCCCTGTGTGCTTGGATCCCATCCCAGGAGATTCAGGGAATGATGCAGGAGACTCCATAGATAGGGTATCTGTCCACCAGGGGGCGCACAGAGTGTCGTCTTTCATTAAAGGACTGTAACAAGGTAATGGTCCTGCTATTGTTGAAGCATTGATCTTAAAAAAAGGTGTCAATTCAAGTCATTAGCATAAATAAATATAAAATAAATATCAATTTGGTTTTTCCATAGAAAAAAATCTAAATAGGTTTCCTGCCCTTGGAAAATGGCATATTAGTCAATATGCATAAATCCATTTTGAAAGGTACAGTCAAGGTTATTAATGAGATGTACTCTGTGATATTGATCTGACAAAGTCCTTTTAATCAATTCAGCCCAAAAGTAAGGTATAAACAACTAGAACAATAATGACAAGCTTTACAGCCAACACAGTTAGTGCTTAACTGATTAGTTCCACATGAAATTTGGCTTAAATGGCTTGGTCAGTTGTGATGAATTTCCGAGATGTATTATAATGAAGTCAGAACAAAGGAAAATATGGAAATTTGAAAGCAAAAGTGAAGCAAGGAAGAAATAACAGCATTCTATGACACAGGAATTCTTGTGTTAAATAAATGAACATTTTGGAACGAAAATAAATCTTTATATGAGAATTATTCTGCCGTCTTAAATTGCTGCTCAATTCCTAATGCACTTTTCTCTGTCCTCCTGCCCCCCTTTCTGGGATGGTCCTTTTTGGAAGTCTGGACTTAAGACGTCCCACTACTTGTCTGCTGGCGTACCGTGCCCTCTCTCCCGGTCACTTGTCCACCCTGACCGGTTTGGCATCATCTGAGTCATCCAACCTGCTCTTCAACCAAATTACCTGACTGCCTTCTCCAATATGTTGCTGTCCACCTGACTGTTATATTTCATTGTTGATTCATATTGTGGTAATGAACCCGTCCTCCCTGGCACCAGCCATAGGAGGATGGATTTCCCCCTTGAGTCTGGTTCCTCCCAAGGTTTCTTCCTCCTGAGGGAGTTTTTCCTTGCCACTGTCGCCTTTGACTTATTCTCTTGGGACCTTGGATCTTGGACTATGTAAAGTACTTTGTGACAATGCTTTTCATTAAAGGTGCTATATAAATACGATTGAATTGAATCAAATATAAAATGTGAAAGAATGATTTTTTTTTTTACGTGCACTGCTGTTGTCATGGGTGTATTTTTATTATGTTTGATGGGGATACCAGAATCAATCATTCTACAAGCCACCTGACTGTCGGCTAAACATGCAAAGGTGTTTTATGTGCACTCACGTTAATTGTTTCCATTTGCTTTAATCATAGATTGATTGGTTGCTCCAGACTAATTTTGATTGTTGATTAAGTGTACGTATAGGGAGGTCTCTTGGAGAGTAGAGACTGCAATTAAATGGCTTTCAGTTCCTGTATGGTGTTTTTCTCCTATCTGTTTACCTTTGGCTTGTTATCCATTCCATCAATCATCTAACAACTTATCCTGGGAATGGCTGGGGGGGTCCTAAAGCCTGTCCCATGAAACACACAGCTACAGTATACCCTAGATGGGATACAAGCCTATTGCAGAGCATGAGCAAACTATTGGTAATTTAAAGATGCCAATTAGGGTAAGGGCACCTCTTTGGTCTACAGGAGGAAACCTGTGAGACACAGGGAGATTATGCAAACTACATACACCCAGAGCAGAGGTGGGATTCAAACCCCAAATGGTTTGAGAGCATATTGCTACCCATTGTGCTGCTACACTTTATTTTGGCTTGTTACCCATTTATTAAAATCCATATGAAGTGGAAGTGTCATTTTTGAAACAAAATCATTCTTATGTGTCATAGCATCCACAGAGCAGATGTAACAGCTGTACAAAACTTTGATGGGTTAAAATGGCAAGATTTGCTGAGTGGATGTTTTTGCTGTAGTTATGTTGCATGCTATTACCCCCTGAGATTCTTTGATGTCCGGTTTAATGTGGTCATAAAGATATTCTAATTAATAATCATTACCATTATCATCTTCTCTGTGATGTGTAACTTTGAACAGACCCTAAGGAAATGATATATTTGAATTTTAACTGCTTTCAAATTTTTGACAAGGTTTGATATAAAGATGTGACACATTTCTTCACCAGAGTGGAGGCTCCTTACCCACAAGTCTATTCAAGACCTTCTAAAATTTGAGGGACCCAGCCTGGGGCCAGCTCTTCTGCTGAAATGGCATACAAGGAAAAAAAAAAAAAACTTGCATTATCACCAATTAAATTACAAGTTAATAAGATATCGCTGATCTACAGGGGTTAAACGGGGTCCCAGACTACCGATTCTTCAGATTCTTAAGGTACCACCATCATCCCTCTGCTTCTCCTGGGAGGCTCGCAGTCCTTAATGGAGAAAACATTTATTTATTATCATCCAACATAATGAAGCCCATAAGAAGTTAAAGATTTTGGTGTTTGACATATCTGTGGGTAGATGGGTCAACCTCATGACTATCATGCCGATGGGTTTAAACATTGCTGAGCTTTCATGTTCTGTTTGGCAGTCTTTGATCCCTATCTTGTCAGATTCTGTACATTTTGTCCACTGTCATCATGATGGGGGAGAAATGAGTACTGATGAAAGTGCTACATTGCTTTGGACAGAATGTTCGAGAATGTTTTTTCAGGGAATGTTTGAGCTCCTGGACATTTTTTTTGGCAGGATGGCCATCTATGGAAAGGATCATTACTATGCCAACCATTCTTCATTTGACTCTGACAATATTATGAGCTTTAGAAATTACATTGTAATGCTCTCTAAAGCAACAAGGATTGACACCATTTCTTTCAATCATAACATGATGGACCTCTAGAACATATGCTGAAAGCCTTACTCTGATGACAAATGCCAAAATCATGAAGATTTTGAGATTCATGCAGAACAGGGCTGAAGTCAATCAGGCCTTACTATTTAAAACAGTATTCAAACAGTTCGTCTTAATTAGTCATTTGGATTTGGCTTTCTTAGGAGTGCAATGACTTCACTTTCCACGTTTGATTACCTTGTACACCAAACGGACGAAGGACTAAGCTGTGATGTCATTTTTTCTTTCTCTGAATCCTTTATGTGTAGCCAAGCACATGAATCATATTGGTGGAACGCAAAGGCAAATGGACTATATATCATAAGCCGATGGACAGTATATTAAGCAGCTTATGTACCTGTACAAGTGGCCCCTAAAATGGGCCTGAATTTACAAATTGTTCGCTTAGTGCCTGGCTAATTATTCATTAAAATTTTCTTTAAGGCCCACAGTATTTCAGGGGATTATAGAACTCTGATTTACAGAATGAAACATTGTACTCAGTTTCTATTTCTCTAGGTTTACCTGAATGGTGAAATTAAGGCGTAGCGATCAGCTAAAAGCAACACTAGTAGATGAATGAACTTGACTTGCTAAGCAATTGTTTGAAAAATATTCTACATAAGAAAGGCTTCACAGTCTCTGTTTCAGAGAAGAGAGTAGTCAGATTATCATTATTATTCTTATTATTGCTGGTGCTGTTGTTGGTATTAGTGTGCTTAAAAGAAGCAAGATTCCACTCTTCTTTGTCTATAATGCGAAAACTATAACCAAGAGAAGGTTTTAGAAGTTACAAAGCACTTTGATGTTCTTTTTAAGGTCCAACCCTTTCATAATGCTGACATACCTGGCTGCATTTAGATGTGATGTATGTGTTTGAAAGAAGATGAAATATGTAATACCAGGCCCTCTTTGAAACCTTTCTCTTAGAGAGATGTATTCTGAGGTATGGTAGTTTCATATGATTAAGGATGATCTTTCTCAGCTTGAACAGAGGGGAAAAAAGTCACCCTTATATAAATATTTTGCATAATTATATCTCACCTACTCAGAGACAGCAAATGGGTTCCATAATATTTCTTGTCCCTTTTCCATTAAGGTGTCTCAGATTTATTATACAAAGCCAGTTCCTTTCTACAGGGCATACTTTGATATACATAGCTTGCTAGAAACTGCATAACATCATTATCTTAATTTCATTGCTTAAGGATACGCTTGGTTAATTTTTTATGGGTATCTATAAGGCTTTGACCTTTGACACAAATATCACTTATCATTTTGTGTCCGTGCAACATGAAAATGAAATGAATCTCTGTGATGTTGAGGAAAATTGTTTTACCGAGGAAAGAACTTTTAACCAATGTCCCGTGTTTTTGGGTAGGAAATTCCTTTCATATTTATCTTGTAATTGCTATTAGTCGGACATTTCTACATCATCTAGGTTAGAGGCCAGCCTCTTTGATAAAGAAACATGTCCCTTTAGGTCACCTGTTCCTCCATCTGTCTTTTTTTTGGTCACAGACACTAGAAGCGCAGGTCATTGTACAGTTTCCAGCACTCTTCAAATATCACTGACAAGTCATTTATTACCACAGCTTTCATCCCCAAACTGAATTATTCACCCGCATTTGAATTTGCACTGCAAGATGAAGCTCAGGAAAAAAAGTCAGTCTCTGATGTCTACTTAAAACTGGGACTTTACTGCTCAAAAACTCAGGATTACTAGAGGTGATGCAAAGTAAAGCACTAAAAGTGAACACAGGTGAACTGAACAACGTCTGGTGTCTGTGATCACCTGACTTCCAAGAAAGTAGGAAGCTGCAACACAATACCTGTGGTAGATTCATCTTGGGACTTTCTAACTGGCACACGTCTACACTTTTAAAACAATAAGAAAAAAATGTCTTGGGCGTATAGTTCAGATGTAATCTTTAGAGCTTTTTTATGAATTCTCTAGGGCTGTGTTGCTGTGGCAGCACGCCATTATTCCATATGTGCTGTCTTTGAAGCCTCCTGAAAGTCTGTTCATTGGCAGATGCTTTATAGAAAACAAGCTTGGGAAGACAGGAGTTACATGTAAAAAGTATCAAAGCTTGGGCCATATTAAATTTTGATGGAAAGTGTTACTGATATAAAGATGTAAAAAAAAATGCACTGCTTGCTAATAAAGATGAATTTTTCAGATTTATGCTTTATTAAGCTGTCTCAAACTGACAAGTGTCTGAGTACTCCCTAGCTACTCTGCATTCTGCCATTAATCAGACTGCGACATGGCAGAGATTGTTTCCCAGTGTTTACAGACAGTGTGACGTTTGACTTGGCTTGGTGAAAGTTCCAATGAATTATCAACACGGATTTCTTCATTCACTTAGCCTTCAAGGGTTGCCATGATATACAGCATAGTGACTTCCATGTCCAAGCAGGGAGCCTATCTCAGTTCCACAAACGAGAAGCGACCAACCCTGGCAATTCATATGACGCAACCACAGAGGTCGGAACGAGAATTTGCCACAATATTCAACATTGATTAGTCGGACCTTAAGAATGAAGAATATTTATAAAACATTGGGAGAACAGGTCCGAATCAAGAAGAAAAGGTTACTGGTTGAATGCTTGGATATCACACAGCCACTGTTCCAAAGCTGAGCAGTACACTTTACCTGAAGCATCTGAAATGGTGACCGTTATGTATATTGGATACTTAACAGAAAAAGATGTGTACCTGAAGGTCAGTAGCAGCCACCCTGCGTCAAAGGGCACTCAGCTACCTGTGCGGTCACAACGTGCAGATGAAAAGGTCATTTGGTGGTCATGCCCATGGCAGGCCTAATGACCTTCACTACTGAGATGAAAAACCTTACTCCTCCTCCTGCTACCACAGGCCAGTTGCCTGAAGGCAACTTGTTAAAAATTTTGGAACATCAGCAAGACTAAGCAGTCCCCAGGTTCTGATTAACATTTCATAAATAGAACATGCTTTCATGCTCTCATCTCAATAAACTGCCAAGTTTACCTGTGGAATGTAAAGCAAATGGTCCAGTAAAGACATTCTGTTTTTCTTCAGTGTACCATTGCAGTATAATGTCAAGTGTAAAGTATTACAAGCTTTCAAATTCCTACTAAATTTAATCTGCAATAATATATTTAGCTTATACAACTATGGACACACAGTAATGAAATTGTGTGGGAGACATGATTAATGTGATAAAATATTCAATTGTATGGTGATATATTATGAATAAAATAGGAAAATACTATTTTAACAAATATTTCATGCAATGAAGCAATATTAATGTATAACTCAAACCTTCCACAATAACCTTTTTTAAAGCTATATTTTAAATTACAGTCCAAAGTTACCCATTACAACGAACATGAACAATTTTGGCCATGAAGTTATTCAACTTATTAATATGCAAATTAATTAATGATGGGAGAAGGAGTAGTCCTGTTAAGTCAAGGATCTACAAGTCCAATTATTTAAATTAAGAACTGTTTCCCCCCCCCCCCCACCCCCACTAGACATTTAAAAGACATTTAAAAAACATAGAAATTATTTTATCAATATAATTCTGCAGCAAAAATTGTCAATGTCAATTTCTTCTCCTGTGAAAACACAGCAGAAGGCATTGAGGTTGTTAAGGAGAATAAAGAAATCCCCAATAAACCGGGCATTAATGAAACGTGTCTTAGCACTAATAACAGCTGTTTAGCTGTCTGAAGAGTATACAGTGTAACAGAACAATAAAAGAAACCAAGAGACAATTAAACATTTTTCTTTGAAACTTTTACAAATTAGAACACCATAATAATATCGGTTAGACATTTCCCCTCTAAGAGAGGCCGAATCATTCGCTGGTGACAAATAAAATGAAGTTAAGAAATAGTTTTGGCTGTAATTCTCCTTTATTGTGAACATTTGAGAGATAGTGGAAATAGTTCCCTTCGACAAATGTCTTTTGGTCAACACAAATCCTCATAAAAAAGGCAATTAACACAATACTACTAGCTGTTTTAGAATTTACCTGTCTGGGCTTTAAAGTTACTCTTGTGGTGCATAAGGTAATTCTTAATTGTTTATTATATATTTGTCTAATCAATAAGTCTGATCAATCAAAAAGTGTTTGTTGCAAAGCAAACCACCATAATACATAGTAGTGATGGGACAAATGAGGCTTCAAAACCCAGGGTGGGTGGGAGTATCCTGGACAACCACTCAATGCTGTTGATAGCGGGACATCCCCACCCACCACAGGTTTTGAATCCTTATTTGTGTTGATTGGTTTGTTCAGGATATTCCCGCCAACCACATGTTTTGCAGCCTCATTTGCCCTATTGCTATCTAATATTATTCCATAGTGTATCAAGCATCCATTTTATGTCAGAGTTCTTCTAGCTAACTAATTATTCTCAGCATTCCTTTCCATTAGCTAACATTAGGTGCACCCGATTTATATGGAATGTTTCTCTGAAACTTCACCTTGTCTTGCTAAATTTACCTTATAAAACAGGTGGATAAAAGCTTCCACATACTATCGCAGGACAGCCTAATTTCAGACTAGTAAAATTAACCCATGAGTAATGATGATAATAGTAATGGAAGAAAAATAGCATTGAAACTCACGGTCATGGAGTCACCATTGACTGATGCCAGTGTAGTACACTTTCTAATGGTTATGTTGCTGAAATATTGTTTCTTTAGCAACGTTTTCAATATGTGCAAGTTTTTTTCATAGATTGTCAAGTCTTTGGGCAGTGATGTGGCTCTGTGGGTTAGTAGTCTGTGACTGAAAGGTCACATGTTCAAGTCCTGCAGTCACCAAGAGTGTTCATATCACCATTGGGCCCTTGAGGAAGGCCCTTAACCTGAATTGCTCCAGGGGTACTGGACACTGACTGACACTGTGTACTGATCCTTGGCTCTCAATGTGGAGAGCAAGATGGGGAAAAAAATGACAACTACAAATTTCCCCTTGGGAATGAATAAAGTACTTATTAAAAAATATGTCTGTCATTTCTGAGTGTCATATGACCACTCAAATTTGAAAACTGTGGAATGCGGGCGGACACGGTCAGGGCATTTGTGGGATGTGGGTGAGCACTGCTGGTTTGTGGGATGTCATTGGGTGCGGTCAGGGAGTTTGTGGGATGTGGCTGGGCATGGTCAGGGAGTTTGCGGGATGTCATCAGGCGGGGTCAGGGAGTTTGCGGGATGCAGTTCAGGCACAGGATTGAAAAAGTGATCCTGCGCACAGCTCTCTTTGAGCCCTCACTCTTTCTATGAGTACACACGTAGGCCATTTATATGTTCATAGTAAATATAAAGGTTTGTTCTTAGATATTTATTTGGCTTTTCTCCCAATTCTTTGAAATAATTAGATTTTTTACATTCGCGGAAAAATACAATAAAAAGAAATAGAGAGAGGAATGAAATAATCTTGTAAACTGTGCTAGATATCCCAATTTAGATGAAGACATCACGTCATTTTCCATTTAGCAAATAAAAGATTTATAATGGCACCTCTGTGCTGAGAGGAAGAAGGGAAGGTTAATGAGGGTTTTGTTCATAAAATGCATTTTATGTTCTTTAGCAGCTGTGATTCAGTTCATACATTCATGGTGGCGCAACATTAGGAGCTCAGGAAAAACAGTGGCATCTGTAGCATCATTCCTGAGGGACACGCAGAAGTCATTTACTGTGGTCTGAAGTATTTTTCAATCCACTGGCTGCGTACACAAGCCCTTACCTAAAAAATCAGTTTTTTAAAAAAAGTTTTCATACTTCCAGTTTGCAAACACCAATTCCATAGACAGCTATCACCTGGTGCTAATACAATGGCAAAGACATTAGGAGGTTAAACTGCTTATTTCTAATTGGACAATTTATTAATATTGTTGGGAATGCCACCTATAAAAATATATCAACTCTATCTTTCATATATCAAAATTAATGTGGATGTTGTCTACCATGTGGAGTTTCAAACTCTTGCTGGACCTCGTTTTTTTGGTACATCTGAAGTGACCAACCAGCACTTCAGTGGGTAGCAGTGTGACCTCATACCTCCAGGGGTGTGCCTTAAACTCCCACCCTTGGCTGTGTGTGTGGAGTCTGTCTGTCCCTCTTATGCATGGATGGGTGTCCTATGGGTATTCTGATATTTTCCAGTGGTCTGATGACAAGTGTTTTCAGCAAATTGGGGTGTCTAATTTGCCTGCTGTGTGTCCTCAGATTGACTGGCAGCCAGATCACGGTATCTACTGTCCTGTGCTCTCTGGTACAGGATCCCTGGTGACTTTGCAGAAGCAGAAGAGTTTAAATTTGGAGTACACATGCATGAACCCATGTTTTTAATAACAATTATATATGTTTTATTGAATTGTCTATTAACAATCTTATTCAGTCAATATTAATATTATTAATAGCATACATTATCATTATGTTACTGTTCTGGGGGACATAAGACACACAACCACACCCGGCAAGAAATAAACTGGAACTTTGAGCAGCTCAACCCTTTAAGACCCAAAGGGTGGGGAGGCTCAATGAGTATACCAGAAAATCCGGAGGACACAGGGCCGGGCTCCAGGAGAAGGCATGGCAAGGCAAGAGAGATGCAGGAGCACAGGAACAAGGGAACCTGGAACAGGGAAAAGCTTGGCAAGGCATGGCCTGGCTTTGGCATGAACAGGGAAAAGTTTGTCCATCTGTAGTCATCGAGTACCCATAGATTGGGGTGACTTTGGGCTCCACAAGCTGGATCACTCTTGGTTACCCATTAAAATATAGTAATACCAGCCACTCAGACAGGCAAGCATACCGTGGCGCGGCCTAGGCATCTGAGGGAGCAAGAAGCTGTCTCCGAACACCCCGTGAGGCAATATAATCAAGTAGAACCTACCAGGAACCTTCCAGATCAAGACTTCCCCAACCAACTGAGCTGACACAGGGAAATAGGCTGGGGAACCAGGCAACCACGTGCTTAACAAGGGAAGCAGCACCAGGTGTTTTACACAAGAATTTTACTCTTTGAACCTACCTGAACTGTCTGAAATAAGCTTTCAGATTTAATGCTCACACAATAATTGTAGTTACAAACCATCCTCCAAATCAAAAAAATCATTCTTTGCTTAAGATGTCCAAAAATGATTAAATAAAATGAGAATAAATGCATCATTAATTGTGTTCAACAAGCAGAGTTAATTCATGTGAAATATGGATGCTCATACTGTATGAGCTATTTAAATTCATTTACTTCGCAAAAGTTAAAAAAAGTTGAGATTTTGCTCTGCCACAGCTAAAGCTTTAACTCTCCTGAAGAGGCTTACTGAAATTTAATTCATTAAAAAAATACATAGGAATGTTGGTCCCACCCCCACCACAATCTTTTTTCAAGCCTTTAACATGTTAATGTCAGCATTTAACACTGATGGAAATTTACAAGATGAGATTTCAACATTTCCTCTCAAATCAATTTACTGGTTAATTCGGGAAGGCAAGAAAAGTACAGATTTCCCAGTACATAGAAGCATATGGAAAATTCTGAGCTGCAATTCTTATAGCGCACCTGCATTAGTGCTGATAACTGAGCCTTAGATATGCATGCATTATAATATGGGACTGCTGAGGGTTTGTGAATGGCCCACAAACTCAGGACACTTAAATTACTTTATTATGTTATGATGTAAATTTCTACACCTGAATCATATAGAAAAAAAAGAAAGTATTGTTTTATCAGACATCGGATGTGTGTCATTTGGTAAAACCCTAATACAGTACACCTTCTTCAGCCCAAAGTGTAAAATATGTATTCACATGTTCCCATTGACCAGTGTAACTGAACTATTTGAATAAAATGGATCATGAATCAAAATTTACATGGAAGATACAGCTAAGCCTCAATAAAGATGTTGACTCATATGTATAAATAATGACCTTTGAAATTTTTCACCATTTTATATATATATATTTTCAAAATGTAATTGCTGTTACATCGAAAGATGTTTTGAGAGCCAATGTATTGATTTGAATTAATTATACTTATTTGCTTCTGTACAGTGAATGAATTTAATGCAATTACATTGAGTACAGCACAACAGAAAACCTTAGCCGCTGTGTTGTTATAAAATAAATAATGCATAATAAATTTATGCTTCCATGTCTTTTGCATAAAAAACATTCAAAATTAGCATATACAGTTCTCATTATGCACGACCTGTTTGTTGTGAGGAAAAAATACAATGGCATGAAGATTATTAGAGAGAGGAGAAATACACATGCTTAAGTACTACTAAGGGAAACAAGAGTCAAACTCACATGTACTGTGTGTGTTTGGATTGTGGGAAGAAACACGACAACCCAGAGGAGTCCTACATGAACAGATGGCATGTAGTCTGTCTGTTGAAATTGTAACATACTTAAAACATCATTCAATCATGGTCTATATGTTTTACAAACAAGTGCACGTGATGGTCTTGATTTTACCTTTATTAGTATGCCGATCATTGGAACTTATCTGTTCTTTTTACTTGGGCCTCTAAACAGTTTATGTGCCTATTACAGCTAGCATAGTAGTAAGCAGCTAGTAATCATGATTTTTTTTTCCTTTTACAGAGCCTAACTCAGCTTAATCCTTAAGTGCAATTACATTTAAATGAATCACCTGAAGATGTAGCCAAGCTTTTCTGAACTTTTCTGAGGGAAGAATACTTTAGCTGCTACAATGAGCCTTCTGATTACCATTAAGAGTGAAACAAACAGGCAATAGGCAAACAGTGTCAAAGACATGAAGTTAAACCAGAGTCCTTCCCCCACCATCTCCCAAAAAGTTAAAGGTCCTACCCAGAAGCAAATTACTAAATTCAAATAAACAGAACAAAACTGTAGAACCTAGAAATCAGACACAGGATCAGGTAAGCTCACCAAGAAATCAGAATGCCAAGACTGAGTGGGATGGACCATACCTCAAGACTGAGCAACAAAGAGTGTGAAATGCATTGAATACATTGAAAGGTGAAATGCATTGAATGCAAGTATGGATGTTTGTCCACAGAGTTCATCTGGAGATGGGTATGGCCTCAAGTAATAATCACCTCTACCTTTTGGACTGGACGTGACAGGACTGACTCCTGTGAAACAGACAGACTGGGATCAAACAGACAGACGAGGTCAGGATCTCTACAATGAGGTTGACTTTTGTGTGTGGCCTCTGGGAAGGGGAGAAGGATGGCTGGGATGGTTCTGATGGACTTCCTGGATGAGGTTCAGGTCAAGGATGTTATTAGGAGAAACCCAGGAACGCTCCTCTGGACCATAACCTTCTCAGCTGACCAGGTATAAAAGTTGAACTTTCCAACAGCCTGAGTGCAGGAGCTCATACATTGGACTCCCATGCAGTATTCAGAGAATTGTAGGTGTGATAGGACTGGAGTAGGGCTGGATAACGAGTGATTTTAACATAGATACACAGAATGACAGGCTAGTCCTCATGTGAGGCAGCAGACAGAGATGGGAGGTAACTGGGTTAATACAGCATTCTGTGGGACATGGGCCTATATAGTTGTAACTTAGCTAACAAGGCTGTGCTTGAAATGAACGGATGGTTGCTTCAATTCTTGAACAAAGCAGACATTAATTTCAGACACTTTAACAAATGAATAACTTGCTTAACGATTTCTTTCACCCACAATCATTAACTTAGTGCTGCCTATATGAAGAAAAAATGTGAATACATTCTGCACTGCATTTTAGGGAGGAAGTACAAGTGTTAGTGCTAAAATACATTTCCATGGAAGAGTAGTACAGTATAAAGGTTTGTGAACTTTGTGTAGATAGAAATGATCAAAACTGTTACACTATTAGATATTACCGTAATTTTGGAAAAAATGTGTTTTATGTCAGGTTAGCGCCTAATGAGGTCCAATTTAAAAGAAGAGTTTTGGATAATGCTAATTGTTCCATATCTCCACTGCCTACTTTATTTGGTGTGGACTCCAGATAATTTGCAGGACAAAGCAGAATTTAGTTCCTTGTTGAAATTCAAATTTAGGAAATCACCATCAAAGTCTTTGAAGAAACACATAATTTATCTTCTCCCATATTGATTTCTAAGATGTGCTTTCTGACATTTCCACCATTTAAATGATCAATTTGTTCTTGTTCCTCTAAATGTCCTCCAGTGGCTCCCTGTCGGCTCTGCCAGCTACGATCATCGGGCCACTCTAAATCTGCTAAGTCTACCCTGATCATCACACTACCCATCAACGTTGCATCTTTTAACCACGTTTCAGGATCATGGGATGGTGTGGTGCCACTCTCAGCAGAGGGAACGAGGTCAGTGTCCACTAGATGTCACGTACACACACAGTCATGTTCGAGAGGCAATTTAATGACGAGAATACAGAATACAGGAGGTAATTTCAACTTGGTTCAATTCAATTTTATTTATATAGCACTTTTAACAAAGAACATTCTCTCTAAGCCCTTTACAGAATTCCAGGGCATGAGGTCGCCTGAGAGTAAGCCAAGGGCGGTAGTAGCAACGAAAAAGTCCCTCAGAGAGATGAAGAAACCTTGGGAGGAACCAGATTCAAAGAGGAAGCCCATTCTCTATTGTTCATATAATACAGAATGATGTACAACAGAGGGTGGAACTGAACAGGTTGTTGTTGTTTAGTCACGCAGTCGTGTCCGACTCTTCGCGACTCCGTGGACCACAGCACGCCAGGCCGCCCTGTC
>JAACJT020000075.1:13329114-13344250 GCA_009936485.2 Gymnarchus niloticus | reverse complement strand
TGGGTGGCCCTACACGGCTTAGCTCATAGTTTCACTGAACTACGCAAGCCCCTTCGCCACGACAAGGCAGTGATCCAATGAAGGGGACTGAACAGGTAGGCAGGGCATAATGAAGCTGCCAGGCAGGTGATTAGGTTGATGAGCAGGTTTGGTGGATCAGATAACAGAGAATTATTAGGGTGAACAGGCAGCAGGAAGGGAGACCATCGGTGAGCCAGCAGTCAAATAAGGGGCTCCCTTGTATCTGAACCTTCTAGCTGAACACCCCAAACATGCATGACATGGGGTGACATACACCTCCGTCACACATCCGGTGGAGGTGGGATTTTAACCCACACCCTCGAGGTGCCAAGCATCACTGCTTACCACTGAGAAACTACACTCCACTTCAATGACCGCTAAATTCATTTCATGTTTATATCAAAACTTTCCTATATCACACAGATACTTTATCTTCTTAAACTCATGTATCCTAAGTTCTGTTTGTAATCATCCTTAGTTCCTCTGTAAGAAATATCCATCAGGTTTAACCCATTTGTGGCTATGATATATTACTCTGCCAGACTGTGCGAAGTTAAAAATCAAAAATCAAATGAACATCTCGGGTGTTAATTTAACACTGCCATTTTTTTGCTGTGTCGGGAATAAATGGATGTTATTTGTAACATGACTGTCAACCTGCAATATTTAAATATGTATTTAGAATAAATGTTGCATGGCTAATTATACTGATTTATAGAGCAAACTCCTTTGTCTTGGGTCACCTGTAATGGAGGAAACTAATTGCAATAATAAATGAGATGTGTTAAAATGGAACACTACGAACCTGCAACCATTTTACAGAACAGCTTAAAAGATTTATATGTGAGTTATTCTAAAGTGCCAGGCAATTAAGTCTTAGGCTTGTGATCTGTTTGGGTATGCAGAGTAAGAACAACCATCCATCCATCTTTGAAGTGCTAATCCAGTTCAGGCTCACCTGAACCCTGGAGTCTATTTCAGGTAACTTAGGGCATTAGACTGCTGAACACCCCAAACCCCAAGGGTGGCAAGTGCACACATCCACACACTAGGGACAATTTAGAAATGGCAATCTGTATAACGATCAGTACTTGCTTAACTGCTTTTTTGGACTTGAGGAGAAAAACAGAGGACCCAGAAGAAGTCCACACAATATTCACAGTCACACAGCAGGGGTATGATTCGAACCCACAACCTTGGAGATGAGGCAACCATACTACTCTCTGAACCACATTAAACCTTTTACAATAACTGATTTCAGTTTAGATGCAACTTCTGTTAAAGGTCCCCCAAAATATTGACAGAACTGACACACTTCATGAAAATTTGAACCATTAATTAAGAAGCACCAGAAGCTGAATGTTCGACCATGAATGTTCAACCACATTACATATTTGTCGCTATAGAACTCTATTTATATAGTATATTACATGCACAGCTTTATCACTATTGCTAGAGGGATGACTATTTTAAATACCTTCTAATCCCATTTAATATCATTAAGATTATGAAACCGTGACTCAGTGGGCCACAATGTTCCCTCACCCTCCAGGGATGGGGGTTTGAATCTTGCCTCCACGTTGGGTGTGTAAAATTTGCATGTTCCCCTCATGTTTTATGGGTTTCTTCAGAGTATCCTGGTTTCCTCCTGCAGTCCAAATAAATTGCGTATAAATGCAACCGTGTATATGTCCTGTGATGGACTGACATTCCATCCAAGGTGTACCCCAGCCTTATGCCTTATGCTGCATGGCATTGACTCAAAGCCCCTTTGGTGGATGGATGGATGGATGGATTACAAGATTGCATCATTCAGAGTAAAATGGGTGAAACTGAACAGAAACATGACTCTACTGCTGTCATTGTCTTATTTGCATCATGTTCTTTGTTTCTTAGTGTAAAGGGATTTATATTATACTACAGCACATACAGAACATTTTGGCAAGCAGTTGTAAGTTCATACTAATTTGACATGCAGGTTCTGCGACATGAAGGTTGATCATTCTATAACCTAAAAGTGGTGCTACTGTTGCATTTGAAGCTTCCAGAGAATGGAAGAACTCACAAAGGAAATTTACAGCTTATATCTACTCTGGACTGAAAATTCTCAAGGGTGGCATCATAAGGCTAGACTCTAGCCAAGAATCTTGAGAGAAGATGAAAAGCTACTCATTCCAACCACAAATGAAAGCATCATTCAGTGAAATGGCGAGGTTGAGTCCCATGGCTACAAAAAGGGCAAGGAAGAGGAGGTGCCTTGGCAGCCCATTCATCCAACTGTAGCCCTGACCTGAGGTAACTGTAATACTTCCCAAAACATCCTTTGTAAGGATGAAATTCAGTTAGGGTGTGATTTGAAGCCATAAAATGTCAATGATGTGTGATCCTCTTGGGAGACACAGCATACTGTTTGTTATACTTTTGGCAAGATGCTAAGATGTTTGATTCGCGTGTCTGTGGTAATGCTGTCTATTCCCTAGCATTACATTGTGCCCTAGAGAGCAAAGCTCTTATTTCCATCTGGTGGTAATTCATCGTTGTATTGAATTTAATGATTCGGGGTCCGGTGGAGAAAACCTTTATTGATCTTTGGCTCTTTGTTTTTAGCCAATCAAGCGGAAGCCTAAATAAGAGGATTATGCATAAACAATATATGCACAGAATAAGCACCTCGAGGAAAAATACAATACTTGTTATTGCAATATATATGGTAACCCAAGACAGAAAATAATTATACTGAAGCATTTAGTGAACCATTTATTCATGTTGCATTGTTTTCTTTATTTAAAAATCACATATTATTCCAATATTCAGGGGTGATACTATATAAAGGTATCATCTCCAGCAATATGAGTTCATATAAATGCTAGAACTGCTTGTTATGAGCAGTAAATAAAACATTGCTCACACTTTCACAAAGTTATCCTTTAATAGTTTCTTCTGTCCTTTTATTAAAATCAAACTTTTGCTCAACAGATTTAGTGAAGTGATGTGTTCTCATCTGATTTGACTTGCCTACCCCATCACTGGCAACATTATGCAAAGAAAAATAATTGTTTTTATAGTAAACAAATCTATATACAGTATTTACTCCATTGGAACATATTTATTTTGCTTTGAGCCAACATACTCAAAATTTGCTTTTTGTCCAGATACTCAAAACTCATTGAAGTTTTCTCTTATGCTAAGGTTCAGTAAAGCCCTGAGGTCTTTTAGCAACATGCTTTACTGTTTAAGTTTTCTCAGTCAATTGATTTGAAACAGATTGCATCCTCCCTTTCATGCTGGAAGCTGTCAAGGGCAGACAACGTGTAGCTGGAATACACAGTGCTGTCGGCCAATGACTATTCATCACTGTGCAGGCTACAGCATTCAGCCCAGCAGAGAAGAGATATTGCTGACTGGAACTCCATTGTGACCAACCGAGTGCCATGCTTAAATCCAGTTGGTTTCCAAAAATTCAGGAAGAATATGCTCGCTGAAAGTCTGAAGGTTAAACTCTCTTTCATTACGGAAGCTGCATAGTCTGGCTGAAGCCATATTGGATTCATCACTGGAAAATGAGCTTTGTGGTAAGTTCATGGAGAAAATAGAGCATATAAAATGTGATTATTGGAGAATTTCTTGACAATGTAGTTGACTACTTGGTATAATTTTTATTTTAATCCGTTTTTGCACATAATGACCTTGCCTTGTTATATTTTGAATGTATAATGGCACTTTTGTAGGTCAGTTATTTCTGAAATAATGTAAATAAAAATGAATATTGTGATGCGAATTAATCTGCCTTGCAATGACATGAAGATGAAACATTCATGAAGGACAAGAATATTCTGCATATTATATCATTGACTTGTAATGATCAATCAAAACGTTCCCATTTTAATATGCCTTTAATATTAAAATGTTCTTTTGTTTATTTGTGTTGTCCAAGTTCATGTCTAAGTATGTTTATATTAGTATGAGTGCATTCACATCTAAATGTACTGTCTGTGAGTTCCCAAAGAGCTCTAACCCATGCTGTAACATTTATTAAAACTGTAAAGAATCAATTCATTTCAATTCAAATTCATACTATAATTTATCTGTATTTTTTTCGAGTGAAATAACATACTTCTGCTTTGGAAATTATATAAATATTTAATATTTAACATTTACAATTTACACATGATTTAAACTTCCTTATCCATTCCCATCAAAGATTGTACTTTGGGTGTCAGTCATCTGGTTTGTGTATGGTTGGTGTCACAATGGCATCCCAGTGACTCCTGCTCGCTGCTCACTCCAGGCAACAGACAAGTTGCCCTGTTCAAGTTGCAGCACCAGAGACAGCAGCCACCTGTTGAAGTTCAGCACCAGTGCTATGGACAGCCATCCCCAAGCTCCACTCTTAACCATCCATGGTTGGCTGGCCCTAATCAAGTTAGAGACAACCATACAGTACAGGACCAGCAGACACTAAAGCCCTGTGACCAAGCAAGAACAGGTCATTGGAACCTACCAGCAGGCACTAAGGTATTGTGAGCTGGAACTGGACCAGGCAGACGACATCTTTCACTACCTCTGACCCCACTAGATCTTTATAGCTCTAGAAAAGCCCAGCCCTGTCTAGAGGTCCCCGACCCCATCTGCAGTCATGGACCACACCTTGATATGTACATTACACCCTGTCACCTTCCCTTTCCCAAATTATCACCAGTGACCTTGAATGGAATATGTAGTTTAAAGGATGGATGGATGGATGGATGGAATTATCATACTGAGACAGACACTCACTCACAGGGGTCTAGTCACCTTACGAGTTCACAATTCACAGCTTCCCGCTGTGAGTTCCTTCATTATTATTCTTCCTGTTGTCAGTTTTTCCATGACAACTGGTGTTGTGCATGCTGGGAAAGGAATTATGCATTTGAGATGCGACTGAGTTGTTATTAAGTGTTTTAGCATACTAATAAACCACTGTAGTTTATTGCAACTTTGTGACTATGTGCAATCTTTCACTACCTCTGCACTGGTGACCACCTTCTCTCTCGAATGTTTCCTGAATATGTAGAACATGACAGTTAATGTGGTCACCCTTAAGTTTCCTGAGTTTTTGGAGCAAAATGCTATCATCTGCTTCATGCAAGCCAAAGCTCAGTTTGCCCTCAGGGAATTCACATTGGAGGATACCAGGTATTACTACATGGTTGCCTCTCACAGCTGTGTTACTGCAATGAGGGTGGTAAGTCTGCTTGGGCACCCCTTTCAGCAGGACAAATGCACAACTTTACAAATTTACCTGAAAGAAACTTTTAGTCTGTTAGAGTCCGAGTGTGCTCGCCAGCTCCTTACCCCCCCCTTGGTTGGGGGACTACAAGCCATCAAAGCTAATGGATCACACACTATCCCTGTAGGGCAATCATCAACCATGTTTTATTTTTAAAGAGCTATTTTTGCAACAGCACCCAGATGAAGTCCATTTACCTTAAGCCAAGTCTAGTCTAAAAGATTTCCATCAGCTGGCTAAAGAGGCAGATAAGTTTTTTTTTTTCTTTTTTGTAGTAGTAAAACAGCTTTGCAATAATGCCTGCTACCATTCTAATTATACCCATTATCAAATTAGCAGGTCAGCCAGCTCCCGTCTCTGCCACTGCTGTAGCCCAGTACAGGTAGCTTTGTTTTTACTGCAGGGAGTTTTGTAGCAAAGTCAAGGAATGGTAAAGACCACCAGGCAAATTCAGCTAGGTTGGAAATAGGCCAACTGCCAAGTGTTAGCAGCTACTGTATATCATTTACCATTTTAACAGCTCTTATGATTGGACCCTCCACCTGGTCCCCAAACAACATTACCATGTCTGACTCCTACCCCATCCCACAAATTCAGGATTTTTCAGCCTGTTAAGTTAGTAAGAGTTATTGGGTGAAAAGAGAGATATTCAGCAACAATGAGTACTGTGCAATGCTGTGGAAGTTTGGGTTAATGGCAAGTTCATATCATGAATCAAAAGTAATTGACTTTTGAGATGTCCAAGATTTCTGAGGTTTGGTTGGCTTAGCTACAATATCACCTGGGTTTTGTTTCAGAATTTACCACAGACACCTGACATGTAGCAAGGGAAGACAATCCTGTGGAAAATTGCCTCTCATGCACCATGGTTCATGGTGTCTGCTTTGGCATCGACTATGTCTGCATGTTCACAGACAAGATATCTGATCCTTCAGTCCAGACCCTCAGGAAGAGTGTCACAAACCTCCAGCTTGTCGGCTTTTCTTTTGGCATGGTTGCTGTTACTGTATTCTTTGATGTAATCCTGGAGTCCTTCAAGGGTTGAAGACCTTGGGTTGTTTTTATTCATTCATGGTATTTCACATCAAAAAATCCATTGCTACACCTGAGCTACTTTGGAGTCATTTGAAGTGCCAGAGAGGCTCCTGGATCAAGTCCATGTGGACCTACTGAGTTCCCTGCCATGCCCCCTTCTAGAGGGTTCACCAACCTCTTGACATTGCTGGGCAGAACCACCTGTTGGCCTGAATCAGTACCTATGGTGTCTATGATGGTGGGGTGGCAGAAGTGGCTCATGTTTTTATCAACAACTAGATTAACTTTCTTGACACTTCGCATTTTTTTTCACAGAATGCCTAGGCCAAAAGAAATATCCAACATTTCTGTTTATTTAGCAGTTCAGTGAAAAATAATGTAATAAATATTTATGCATTTATAACTTGGAAGCCCTTTGAATAATATAAATAATTTGAAAGAAAGAATTTAATTATAATTTCATCCATTAACAACAATTACCCAGTAATTGGATGTGTGTGCACACTGGGCACTACACAGCTTCTCAAACCTTGGAATCAGTTTGTACACTGCCACCCTCACTTCCTGTTCCACATTAATTTTCTGGTGGTACTTCCTTTTGATCACAGTAATTATTAAAAACCCAGCTGTCACGCCCACGCCAAGCTAACTACGCCCAACTCCTGCCACAAGCCAGCCATGCCCAGCCTTCCCTCGTTCCTCATCCCCAGAATATTGACACCTACTGTGTGCTATTAAGTAATCCTTTAAATTACCTCAAGTTCCCCTGCCGCACTGTGAGGTACTGAGTTTTTGCACATTACTGAGTGTTTCTAGCCATTGGTGGTTTGCCTGTGTATGTTCCCTGCTAGTTCTTTGTTTTTGCTTTTGGATTTTTTTGCGGTGTTGATTGCCTTGTGCTGGATTTTGCCTCTTTGCCTGTGACCACGACTAGGTTTTGGATGTCCCTCTGGTTTCTGGAAATCTTGTCTGTTCTGGCTTTGACCTTGCCTGTTTAGATCACAATTAAAAAACCCTGCTCTGCACTTGGACCCAGTCTGCATATTCATTGCACCAGCTTTGCAGGTATAACTTTGAAAATGGAATTGCAATTCACTAAGCTTTAGCACTTAGCAGTGGATATTAAACTTTTCTGCACATGTTCAGCAGAATGCAGTCATGGGGCGTGGCACCCCAAGGTCACCATTCAAAACAAATGTAAAATTTCCATTTTAAACAATGTCATGTATGAAGATGACTGCCATTTTTAGAGGGACAGCAAAATAGTTGAAGTCACCCATATAGGTGGGAGACATGGTGGGTCAGTGGGTAAGCAATGTTACTTTAAACTTCTAGGATAGGATGATTGAATCTTGCCTATGACCTGCTTGTGTGTGGAGTTTGCTTGTTGTCCCTGTGCCTCAAGGGTTTCCTACTGCACTCCAAAGACATGTGCTTAGGCTAATTGGCATCTATAAATTACCCATATTGAAGGTTTGTGCTTGCGTGGGTGCCTGTGTGCGCACACCTTGAGATGGATTGGCATGTCGTTCAGGGTGCACCCCAGCCTTGTGGCCTGTGCTGCCTGGGATAGGCTCTAGGCCTCTCTGTGACCCTTGCTGGGCTAAGTGGTTTGAAGATGGATGGATAAGTGTATGTCTCAAAACAGTCAAGCATTAGGCGAGCTTTCCCCAGGGCTCCATGCAAGCTGCAAGCGCAGATTACTATAATTGGCTGTCCCTTGTTTTAGAAACTTTGCCCCAGCATCTGTTCTATGAGAGCGAAAATGTCTTGCATTGACGACAATACATTCATACAAGCCACAGAGTTTCGACTACTGGGATTACAAGGCCAGAGGTAATGTGTTGTATTTTTTTAATTATGTTGATTGACACTAATTGTTGCATGAAGCTTTCAGTTTGGGATTTGGCTGTGAGCTCATTAGCAGGATTACGAACCTTGGTCCAGTAAATGCAGGGAAATTTGCGATTTGTCTGTCTCTGCCCAGTACTAAGTGTACTATGTGTACAGTAACTGAAGATGCTTTCTAACTTTGGCCTAAGACAGCGTGTCAAATTAAATTATTGCTAGTCTTCAATCCTTATGGAAAGAAATATTTTCAATTTCATGCACACAACATATTTTCAATCTTAATTTCACTGTTGAACCAATAAAACATTTGCAAAGTAGCTATTAATCACATTTCATCTACTGGCTGCACAAGATTCTACTGAATAACAGCATGCTGATGGTGATTCAATTCATTTTTATAGTGCCTTTCACAATACAGTTGCCCCAAGATGTGGTACTTAGGGTGTATTCAGATAGAAAAGAAAAAACAAAAATAAAAATAATGAAATATGTTATCTTTTTCTTTCAGATTTTTATTTTGCAAAGTTATTTGGAGAAAGCACTCATGCTTTGTCTTTGCATTTCAGTGGCGTAGGTTGTTAAGGCTTTCAGACTGACAGCAAACTTACCTGTATTAGTGTTTCTTTACCTTCAAGTGGGATCCAGAATCCTTGTGCATTTTATGAGCCGGTAGGTCAAAGCACAGTTTGATGTCAGCAGTAAGTATGCCTTGATCATCTTCGTCATTTCTTCATCCTCTTCATATGAAACATACAATCAATAGGCTTTACCTCCTTCTATAATACCACGACACATCTCCTAGGAAGAGAATGTCTGCAACTGTCTCAAGACGTGCTCCAGTATGGTTTTCAATATTTACATCTTAAATGCTGCAATCACATAACAGTACATCTCGGCAGTATACAATAAAGACACCAAGAGATTCATCAAGTAAATTACAATTATTTAATGGCTTGAAAATGGCTCAGTGATGTAACATTTCAGTGACATAAGTGTGATGCTGTTGAGGCATACCTTAATAAGCACACTAATGATGTATTCAAAACTTAACTCTGATGAGTATGCAGGTTACAGTAAACGTCTCCCTTATGTCTGTAGAAATTTATACTTAAGAATGGATAAATGTAAAAAAGAAACTGAAAAACACAGACTTAGAAACATTGAGGTTCTTCCCTTGTAGGGCTTCTCTATAATATTGTAGCGGAGGAACTATCCAGTCAGCTCAGTGATGACGTGATGATCCTCCCATTATGCCAAGCAGCATAGCCCAGGGACAAAATTAAATAGTTGCCCACCAGGAAGGTCTTTTATTAGGCTAGAGCAGGATAGATGCAGAGTTCAATACCTAGTGCATGTTGTTAGGGCTTTCTGTGCAAATGCATTGTCTGTGTAAAGATTTCCCTGTTGTGTTTCAGTTGAGAGTGAAATATTTTTGTAATTGCAGTTGAGTACGATGGTGTAGAAAATTATATTCTTTGCTGGTTTTTAATTCTTAGAAACTACTGATTATATCAAATGGAATTGACAGTACATAATAAAATATCTTACTTTTTGTTGCACAATTCAGCAATATGTTCAACTGACAAAGTCGTATTCCTTATTGACTGTTTTAATAACCTTTAAACAGCATTCAAGGAACATAGTAGTTGCACTTCCTTGAAAGAGAAACTCAAATATGCATAATCCTGTTGCCCTGAGAAGTTAGTCAGAGGACCATTCCAAAAACTCTTTTGGACTGAGCCACTCCCATTAGATGGGGAGGGAGAACCCAAGACAGCGATGTGAGGCAATTGAGGCCACACTGCACTGGTACTGAGTGTATTGAAATACACAGAGACAAGAGGTAGTGCATAATTTACAAGTCTGACTTTATTCACTGTAAACGTGCTGTTTTTTCCTCAATAATAATGATAAAGCAAACAGGAGCACATGAATGACAACATTCACATATAAGAGTAAATGCATTCAGTCAACTTATACCAAGCCAGAGCTGCACAAAAATAAAACCTCTGCTGAGGCCATAGGGAGTTAAAACAGAGACTGACTAAGCCTAACTGGTGCACTACAAACCCTTCAGCTTACTAAGCTACTTTCAATGACTTTCAACAGAATCCTCTTTCCACATTTTATGTCCACTAGAGACTTAATAAGGGAGCCTCCAAACATAGATTTTCCCCAGCCCCAATACGTAACCCACAAACCAGCTGTACCCTTTAGTCCAAAGACACATCAAACATAAAATACTATATCAACATGTTATAGTGCCCAGTGGTTAGCTGTGTGAAAGACTGTAATGGGGTCATTGATCACTAACTTTGGGAAGCCCCATGGTCCATCCATCCTTGGCATTCATATCATTATTGTGCATTGTGGGGAAGGGAGGTGTGACCTCTTGAGATGTGTAAAAATTCAGGTTTTGTGTGCCTAGGAGGAGAGGGATTGGCGATGCTTAGTATATTGCTGGAATGAAGTGTTTTGTAGCCATCATCTGGCATACTTTAATATCTGGCTGATAGTGTTATACTGCATGTATTTAAAATATATGGTATGTTTATAGAAAAAATGGCCTCAAGTAAAATATCTTTTGGAAAGACTACAATAATAATAATAATACTAATAATAAACAAATTCACTGGCTATGCATGTGATTCCAATCCAAAAACAACAACAAAGCACTCTCACAATGCTATATTAATCAAAGAGGTAAAATCGTGGTAAATTATCCTGTTTGAATGCCTTATCTCTGAAGTTGAAGAAGCCAAGGCAAGCCAGCAGACTATAAAAACCCTGTGGTGCAGTCCAGCTGTTTCTGCAGCCACGTTAATAATCGTAATGACAACAAGGGCCCCAGTTGTGAGATGTATGCAGGCCATAGCTGGTAAACAAGCCACTGTTTCTCTGCCTGCTGCAAATTTTCTTAAAATGGCACGTTAACAGTAAAAAAATCTCACCGCTACTTAAGCACATATAACAACGAGAGTCTTTCGCATTTCCGAACTTGCAGAACGACGTGCCTTCAATGAAAAAGCGGTCTCTGGGTATTACCCGCTCTGACACCTTAATATCATTCGAAATTGCCTAATAAAGCGATTTCTTCAGGGTTCTAAGGTCTTGCTGGTTACACTATTAATAGGAAATCATAATGATATTCAATTGAGATAATATTTCGGAGTCTCATTCGGTCATAAAAGGTGAGATGCGTTGGCATGTACTGAATGTTGATTTTAGAGAATCAGTAATTTAGTGGTGGTGGAAAGCCGTCAGCACCACTAAATAGATGCTAGGCAATTAGCCTGTCAGATGCCACACAAAGTGATGCAACAATAGACTTTGGCATTTTATTTTTTAAAATTGTACATTAGCATATACAATATGTCATTCTATAATCCAGATCCGTGACCTCTGATTTTCCATCTCCGGTCATATGATTTCAAGCTCAGTATCTCCTTTTCTGCCCGTTATGGACAAACACATCACACATGCACACGTTATCCTCTTATTTTTATTATTATTATTATTATTATTACGCGCTTTCTTCAGAGCATTGGTGAGCATGCCCAAATTTTATTTATTGATTTATTTAATATTTTGTTGTGGTTTGTTTGCTTGTTTTTACAGTGTTTGTGATTTTTATTACTCATGGTGTTCAACAGCAAATTAGTTTAATGGACCCTTCTTTCGTTTCATGCTCAAAGACTATTGAACAGTTGGAATTTGCCAAATTGGCTGTGATTTGGACCATCCAGAAGCATCCTGCAGGTATTTTTAAAGGGTGCTATATCCACTGCCTTGTAGTATTCTAATAAAAAATCCAATGGGATCAATTTGAATTTGGCTGAGGCAAAATCTATCACAGGAGTTAACTATTTATAGGCATGCAAAATCCAAACCTGTTTTTGACTTGTGAAATCAAATTATTTCCTACTTACAATGCAAATGAATGAACATAAACAGATTTTTGAAAGCATTGTAATAATGTTTACTGCATGCATAGCCCCAGTTCTAAGTTGTAGGGTGGGTCACAGGAGACTCTGTTAGAGCCAGGGAGTGTTTGTAAGAATTATAATTGTCTATGTTAAAGAAACAAAAATTGGCTTATTCCTATTTGCTATAATAAAAATCTGTGATTGATTCCAACTACCATGTGACTGGGTGAGTTACACCTACTGTGATCTCCCATGGAGCTGGGCATAGCAATTTTTAATTAAAGAAGACATATTTGTGCAATATACAATACTGTAAACATTTAACGCATTCAACACAAACCAGCTACGTTAAACACATAAATTTGAAGGTGAGTTAAAGTTTATTATGCGTGCAAGTTCTCGTTATTTGAGTCTTGCTGATATGTTTTAAGCCTATTTGAACTAGCAGTAGGGTTTAATATTTTCTTTTTGATTTTTTTATCTGGAAAATTAGTTTAACACAATTCAGAGTCCTGAATATCTTCAAAATCAGCTTAGCCAAATATTAAATTTTTATTTGTGTAAATTTGTAAGTAATACTTTGAATGGATCCAAGTGCGGCAGTCAATGGCATCCATAAACAATGTATATACAGCATCTCCTTCCGTTAATCATCCATCCATCCATCCATCCATCCACCTTCTAACTGCTTATCCTCTTCAGTGTTACTGGAATTATGTAACTAAGGTGTAATATGTCAACACATTTGGTAGAAGGACATCCTGCTGCGAGCTCCATGTTGGCTTAGTGGGTAGTTCTGTTGCCTCACATCTCCAGGGATAGTAGCATGAATATCACAGCCCTCTCTCTCTAACTCTATCTCTCTCTTTCTCTCTCTAACTCTCTCTCTTTCTCTCTTTCCCTCCCTCTCTCTCTCTCTCGCTCACTTTTTCTGTTGTTCCTCTGGGTTCTCCAGTTTCCCGCAGTCCAAGGAGATGCAGTATGAGAGTTAGCTACTCTCCTGATACCCAGCCATTCCTTTTTGTCCCGTATGACAGACATGGGTAATTTTCCACTGTATTCAAAAGACAAAACCCAGGGACATTCAAAGAGAACATCCTGGGTTTTTCAGTGATATCAGAATAACCCATGAGCTTCTTTTTCAAAATAACTGCTGTCTACACCATGACATTTTAAGGAAGCAAAGACAATAAGTTGCTTAATTAAATCAATTATGATATACATATATAAGAAGGAACTATGTACAAGATCACTTAAGCAGAGTCAGATGATGACAGTGAGGAATTACATCTTGAGGAAGAGGAGGATCAGAGTGGAGGAGGAGGAGGAAGAATCTGACAGCAAGGTTCATGATGACGACTGTAACTGCAAATATCTTTACAGCACATAATTTATGCTTCGATAAAATTTAACATGTGGAATTCCTTTTTAACAATACCTTTAACTTTTAAATGAGTTTAAGCTTTTTCTCCATAAACTGATCAAAATCACAACATAATAAATCATATCATACAAGTTACTAAGAATGCTAAATCAACACCAGACTGCGAAAGGTTGCTTAGATTGCATTGCAATAAGCAGATTGAGTCAGTATGTGTTCTTCAGAGTATAAAATAAATTTTATGTGTTATTTTGACATACAGTAGGTTAAAAGCTTAGGGCCTGCAAGTATAAATATTCATTCAGTGCAAACACTGGCTAGTAAATCCTTTGGCTTGGACTCTGCTAATGGGAATTGAATCTGGCCATAAGGGTGATGTTGTTGATCCCTCATTATTACATCATAAAATTAATTAACATTGACTGTATTATGGGGTATTTGATGCTCTTGGTTGCATAGAATTAGTTGCTTAGTACAGACAGAAACACATCTCTTTAAAAATTAAACCTCTGTCTTTTCTCGCTCTCGCATTCTATAATCTGTCTCCTGGTTATGTTGCTTGCATCACAATAACTCAAAAAATGTATTCTGGTTATCAGCTTTATTGTACTTTTAGTCATTGTATTAGGATGTTTACATACAGTGAGGCATCTTCATTATTTGATAAATAGCATTTGTTTTGGCACTTTTGTAACTAAAATGTAATACCTATGTTATTATTACATTGCATAACCAGACATCTTTATCAAATGTGATGAACAATACCCGTTTGTTTATCTCTGGATTTTTTGCTATAAAAGTTATAATAGTACAGTTTACTGTTTAACCTTTAGCTTCCCCAATCAAGCTAGCAGGTGCATACGGCACTCGATGAACTCATTCTGTTATATTACACCTGAGCTAATTCCTAACGTGATTGTCATCATCTCGCTCTTCTACATGGAGTGACGCTCTCAAATCAGGAATGTTTACTAAGCTTCTGTCTCCTCAGTTACAGTTCTGACACCCGGTCACATTTTTGACAATTATCGCATATTGCCTGTGCAAGACATTCTGCTGGAATAATCTTTTTTTCATGAATACAGCCTGCACTAATGGAAGTTTTCTACCAAATATAGACTCAGACATGGAGTTTTATTTCTGAGGTCCAAAACACAAATCCAATGCTCAGAGTCGGTAAGCAGGCTAAGGTCGGTCAGGTTCGCACGGTGCAACGCAGAGTAATCCGGAATTGTAGGTCAAGCACACAGAAGGAAGCTCATACACGGAGACACAGAGCTAATGCTCAGGCCTCAATATGAGAATGAGAAGCCATGCTTTGCAGCTACAGAGATGGCACAGCAGTTAAATGTCCACACAGTTAATGAGCCCCAGGTGAAAATAATGGTCTGATTAGTATTCCGGTGAGGAGGAACATTGAAGGATGCATGTGGGTGAAACCAAAGCATGTGAGGGCATGACATAGCTATTATAGTTTTATTTATTTAGTTTTATTTAATACCTCCTTCAAATTGAAGGTTAGATGTATTCTGCACTGTGAATGCAGGCCTGCAAATTAATGATAGATAGATAGATAGATAGATAGATAGATAGATAGATAGATAGATAGATAGATAGATAGATAGATACTTATTTTGCCAGAGGTACCTAATG
>JAACJT020000075.1:13279988-13325457 GCA_009936485.2 Gymnarchus niloticus | reverse complement strand
ACAAGATGTATAAAATAAAGCAGCTGTTTTCCATCCATCCATCCATCCATCCATCCATCCATCCATCCATCCATCCACCTGCTTTTCCAGGACTGGGTTACAAGGATCCAGGAGTTTCTGGGGAACCACAGAAATTAAGGCAGGACTCTGTAGATTGAAAGCTTTGCATTGCTTTATTTGCATTAATGTATTAAAAATGTTCAGAACGACTGGTTGCAGGAGTGAAACAGTAGCTCAGTGTTAAATACTGTTGCCTCACACCTTAGGCCGAAATCTAACTCTGCTCACATGCCTTGAGATGGACTGGCATCCCTTCCAGGGTGTACCCCAAGCTGCCTGGGGCAAACTGCACCCCCTCCTCCCACCATTGCCCTGATCACATGTGATGCATTGCAATGCATATTTGGAGGATGAAATGATATTAGCAAAGGCATAGATTTGGTGTGAAAGTTGGTAGGGGACCAAAATAGTTGTAAACAATTGCTTCAGTCATACATGAACAAATTGATAGGGATATTTTCTGCCTTCCCAAAAGTTTATCTGGATATGTTACAACCATCCTTTTGCCTAAGGATGTTAGAAATCTACATGTATTGATATGTTATTCCTCTGCAGGGGGAAATTAAGTAGCGTTTACATATTCCACCTCATTCTCCAAAATAATTTTGAGGGACAGAGTAGGGTTTTGATCATGGACCCACCAGACACAGTCACTCCCCTGGCTGTGGAATATGAACCAACAACCTTCAAGAACAGTCTTCTTGACATTCAGAGCAACACCTGCCCCTACGGAAGCATGAACGTAAGTGTTACCCTTTTTGGAAATTTACAGGTTAAAATAGCCCTGGTCAGGCACAAAGAAATCATGAATAAGCTAAGTAAATGAGTTAAAAAAAATGAGCTTTCAGATAAAACTGCTGTCGTGTTTATTGATATATATATATATAAACTGCTCAGAAGTACCGGACAATCCTTGGCATGCATATTTATGATATTGAGTGTCTTTGCAAGGAATTTGTCATTTATGATTCCAAAAAGGTCAAATAATTCTGAATATTTGTCTTTATGTTTGTATACAGAAATTGCTTCATCTAAAACAGCATGATATGCTAAGATGAAAGAAGCTCAGACAATCGTCTTGTAATTATGTGGATATACAATACAAATTCAGCAGATGCTGATGACGTGTACGGGTGAATCATGAATATCTCTGAAGCATTGTAGAGAGAACCGTCAAGACTGAATTTCTTAAAAATGTGATAGGTAATTAATCCATGTGGCAGCTCATTGAATCCTTCACAATCCACTAAAAATACTCATCAGATCATTTTTCACTATTTTTTACAATACTTTCAGAAATGGAACGAGACAATTTATCAAATGGATGATTTTAATCAGTTTGTTTCCCACCCCGGATGGCTATGTCATTAGCAGAGCCTTACGTGTTTACACAGGCTGTAGGTTATTCGGAGAAAGAACTGATAAGTAAACATTATTTGGTAAAGCACTGTCGACAGGTGTCTTCATTGTTATTCAGAGGAGGTTTTTGGTTTTACTTCAAGATCTCCAGTCATCCCCTTAAGCAAGCTACACTCCCCTGTACCTGGATACTGGTTATTTTACATGGTTTATGCAGACAGTTGATTGTGGTTTCAGACATGTAAACGAATAATTATATTTCTCTGATTGCACAAGATAAGATGAGATAAGAACTTTATTAATCCTGCAGGGAAATTGTTGTGGTAAGTTGCTCACAGAGTACACAATAAACAACAAAAAATGACAGAAAAATATACAAAATATACATTATATGTGTTGTATATACAGTAGCTAAGAATATACAGTAAAGTGTATAACTAGCTGATAAAACTGAGGGTAGAGGTTAATAAGACTAGATCAACTACAGACTGTGTAATTACAGCTATAAATGATATAAAAAGGCAGTAAGTTGGTGCTATACCCAATTGTCCATCCAGTAAATGAAATTCCGTTGCACATTACATTAATCTTGATTGTGATAAGATCATATCCCTGTGCCATGCAGCCATTAATTAGCACACCAAATTTTTCTTGGGTGTCATTTGTTGTAGATTTCTAAAGGGTGATTTAAGATACAATCGGAATCACAGCTGGAGAGGAACCCCACAATATATGCCCTGTATATTGCAGACAGTTGAATATTTATTGTGGCCCAGAGTAATATTCTTTAGTGGGCCCAGAATCCCAGAATCCATAGCTGTGGGCCTGGGTACGGTACCTTTGACTAAGAAGAAATAGCAAGCATTTTTAATTTGTGACAGAGTGATAGGTATAGTACTTTTAAATGTGAAGAACTGACTAGCAAAGCAAACTATTTTTATTATACACATTGTTACCATGCTCTAGTTGTATTGTAACCTTTATTAAAAAAAAAACAAAACACTGAAATAACAGTTGATTTTAACATTGATGTAATGATGAAAAAAAAACTGCCGATCCACAGAAAAGACTAAATTATAACTCTTCTTATCAGTAATAATGTGTCCTCTTTAGGGCTAGCCAATAAACAAATTGCATTACTTTACATGCTTCATCCTTTGTGAATTCATTTTGTAAAATGAAAGATCTGTTCAAGTTTATTTCTTCTACACAAACCTGAAAGATGCTTTAAAAGTCACTGAAGTGCTTTAAAAAAAAAAACAAAAAAAAACATTGCTTGTAAACTGCATATACTGATGCCATCTTGGTATGCTCAAAAGACAGCAGTCTGAAGCTTCTGATTGGCTCAGTGGGTTAAGACACCACTTCCTTATCTGAAGCCCCTAATAACATTACAATGCATTTTTGCATGAGCTCATACAATGATTCATACGTCCTGAAGAACACATTCTTTTTAGCTATACACTACAAATGCTTATGTGGGTATATACATGGTTTTTTGAACTCATACAAATGCCCTAGGGAGGTATGGTGGATCAATAGTTAGCAATATTGCCTTGCACCTCCAGGGTATGGGGGTTGATTCTGTGTCTGTATGGAGTTGTATGTCCTTTGCAGGTTTCTTCCTGGAATCCAAAGACATGCGTTGTAGGCTCATTAGCTTGTCTAAATTGTCTGTAGTGTGTGTGATTGTGCCCTGCGATGGCTTAGTATCCTGTTCAGGGGGTTCCCTATGGTGCCTGAGATAGGGTCTAGCAGTTTGGAAAGTAAATGTACAAGCAAGCTATTTCACTCTCATGTCTATTAGTATTGAACCAAGACAGTCTGATGTTTCATACAGGTGATTCTTTGCCTGTTGAGTTTTTCGAGGCTCTGTTTTGCTAAGAAGTATTTAAAAAAAAGGTGTTTGCTGAAATCAAATGTCACTATAATGTTCTAATTCAATTGTATTCAATATGAATGCTGTCATATTTTACTAAAAGCAACATAATATTTGTCATTTTGATCTGTTTACGATTTCAATAATTTCAAAGCTTTTCTTACAGGTGAAACCTCTTGCTAATTTTAGTATGAGGGATTATGTCAGCCATTACCGGGCTGTTGGTAAAACCAACAAAGGAATAAAGTGTGTGTGAGCTAGTGCAATAGTGATTGTCAGACATAATTCTACCATGACATGCACTGTGGGTGGAGTGTGATCGTCTGTGATATTTGTTGGTATTCCATTAACTAACAGATTGATAATGGAGTCTGAAATATCCGTTTTTGCAGAGCCATCTCTCATTCTAAATAAATGGGTGGAGATTTCTGATTCCTGGAAGAAAGAAATACTTCAGTTGTCCCCAGAGCCATAACCAAATTGTCTGCTAACCGTGTTTTTGATGTCAATGTGTTCTGAAGGAAGACTGTCAGAGTGGTGCCATACTGAAAGTACAAACGGAGCATTTTCTCTGGCCAGTCTTTAAAAGAAACACATTGTAGTCTTTGGATAGCTGATGGGATTTTTGCTTTGTTGAATAAAATACATTGTAGACTTCTGATCCAAAAACCATAATATTTGGATATGGATGAATAAGTGGATTGAATAACGCTAGAATGAATGTGATCACTAGTATGTGTATGTTCAACACGAAGTAAGAAAATAAAAATGCAAAGTTGGGATATTAGGTAATCGGTTGTCTGGTAGGTGCCTGTAAGACCTGCAGTTCCAGGAGAATTTGAGAACTGTATAGTGCTGGGTAAATTTGACCCATTTTAACTTGCATATGAATCTTTTTACTGCTGAGAAATGCTGTCATGATAGCCGTGTGGATGGGTAACTGTGGACACTTATTAGAATCGGGGAATGGGATACTGTGTTGAGGTGGAAGGAGCAGAAAGTGTGGCCTTACACTATTGAGTATAGAGGTTGCCTTTAGCTTATTACTGATGAGAGGGGATGGCTTACTGTGCTGAATACAGAAGATCCAGGGTGAGGAAGTCAGGTCAGGACTGAGAACAAAGGTCTTGATTTTGCGAAAAACAGGGCAGCTACTTAATTCTACCACTTAAGAAATGTGAGTGGTTTTTTGATGAGAACCAAGTCAATCTGAGAGACTTCATAATGCGATAAGAAATTTATCTGCATATGTTGATAATGTATGCTATTAATAGGTAGCCGGTATGATTCAGAATGAAACAAAACGTCTATTCATCTCAGCAAATGAATGTGACAGTGATTAATTGTGTAACAGGCTACAGCCTCAAGAAAGACGATCATGGTAATACGTTCCGAACCCTAAAAACTACTCTATCGGACAGGTGGGGTACAAGGTAATGCATGTAAGGGGCAATAGCCTGAAGCAGAATGCTAGTCAAGTAGGGAGCTACTGAGAAAACCATTTTATAAAAGCATTTAGTAATGGAAGAAAGTGAGTATACTGCAAAGGCCAGTATAGAGCTTTTAATGGAGATACAATATATGCTACTTTGCTTCCAAATAAGCATCTGACTGAAGTGAAAGACTCACTACTGCCTGATATCAAGAGTTAAGATGTAAACGTATAACTTTAAAGACATTAGGTAAGTCAGCACTGGAGAATTACACACCACATTTTGCAAGTTTGGAAAAATTATATCTATGCAATTGATTATTTCAGTGTGCATTAGCACATACTTAGAATGCAGGATGTTCCAATTCTGGACTGATGAGGATGTGAGTGAAACATAAGTGAAAACTTCCTTTTTTAGGACTGTGGTAATGACATGAAGTTTTGCGACAACAAAATTCAGAGTTGGGTGAATCTTTGATGAGGTGCCCGTCAACTTTATGATTGGAATGATGCAATGTGCAGTTAGCGGTTTGACATCTATGAGAGTTGATAAGCAGTGTGCCAGTCATGAAGATCTCACATCTCCTCCGCAAGGTGCTTTCTGGGAGCACCTTCTGCCATCATGATCTGCTTAGAAGTGCTCCTGGAAAAAATTTTGCCTGCCTCCATTATGCACTACAATTGCTGTCTTCACGCCAAGCTAACCTCAAAACATACTGCAACATGCTATATGTCTATGTATGGCAATATATATCACATGTGTCATGTAGCCGACAGAACAGACAGGGAGACCCAAGTGCGGCGAAGGGGTTTTTATTTTATGAACCAGGCGAACAGACTTGAAGACGGCGATTTCCAAGCGGAATCTGTGAAGCAGGCGAGGTAAGTCAGGAGACTGGTGAATCGGTCCTGAAACGGGAGACACAGAAGTGAAACACAGCAGGTTAGTTCGGAGGATCAGTGCTTGGACGGGGAAGAGCACACCAGGAGAGTGAAAGAACGAGGAGACACAAAGGATAAGGTTGGTAGAGTGCTCAGTAAGACGCATGAGGCAATTCTATACTTCACAAAGAAACTCTTGCAATGTTATACATATAAACGGTGAAACTCATGATCTGCAGCTGGTAAGGAGGCATTCTCATGAGGGAGACTGGGAAAGGGGCGTGACAACATGTACAGCCCCCTGAATTTTCGTATTCATCAATTTGCACAAGCGTGCTGCAGCATGTCTGAATTTTATAAAAGGTGCAGAAGTGATCTGCATGGATGATTAAGACGTCGTCCTTCTGATAAACCTTAAGTCAAAATATGCCCAGCAAGCCTGCTAATTCCAGTAGCACATTTGATGTGAAAGCCCTTATGTGTAAAACAGAGAGCACCTGAAATTAATGGAATGATCATCAAGGGATGCAGAAACACAGAAAAAAGTGACTGAGGATCTTAGGAGAGATAAGACAGAAGAGAAATGCCCAAAAAGGTGAGAGGAAGGAGGGATGTGAGAAGGGACTGTGGTGGCACTGAGAATGGAATTAGAGGACAGGCGGGAAAGTGTTATGGGTTTTAAAAAGGGGGCAACAGAGGTGCACCCAAAGCCTTGATGGGACAGAGCGACTGGAAAGGCCATTTTGAGGAACGGAACCATGAAAAGAACTGGGTGGTAATTCATGCCACCTGGCACATCAAGGAGGTGAGTAGTGAAGCTTCTTGAGTACCAGTAAGCAAGGAGGCAGCTTGAACTTGCAAGATGTCCATCAGGACACTATTGGAAAGGACAGGACAGAAGAAATACAGAAGAGGGTGGAGCAAATTTGGAGCAGGGAACAAGTACAGGATGTTCAGCCAAGAAGTGGCCTTCATAGAAAAAAACCGGTACCAGCAGGTAACTATGCCAGTGGAGAGGAGGAGCTGGCGTGGACACCGCCAATGTAGGATGGCCAGGGTGAGCCAAACAGAACACTGCTCATGGCAGCACATGAAGCTGGAGCAGGTTCAGAAGCCACAGGAGCATCCACCAGAACCTGGTGACTGAACGGGCAGCAGGAAGGGCTACAACTGACTGGGGTAAGGGTTAGAGTTTGATCTGACCAAAGTGAAATTCATCTTTGGTGCCTATTGTAATACATGCCTAATGCATTCTACCTCATTCGATCTTATTGATTACTGAATGGTATACAGTTACTATGGTTTTCAAGAGTAATATTATGGTAATATTGTATAATACTGTAATTGTGTGCAGAGCAGAACAGGTCTACAAAGGATCACCTTCCATTATGCTACTGGGTATCATCAGATCTCAATGACTAATATAAATATTATTTTATGTTCTGCAACTCATCATGAAAGAGTATGATTACACACAAAGAAAAGGGACCACACTGCACGATCATGAAGTTCAGCAAATATTTCTGTATATACTTTTTAAACTTGCATTTAATACATGCATGTATTCAAGAAAATAGCAACAATATTTATCTTTACAATATGTAGAATAGATAGTACCACCCCACACCTTGACACATACATATATATTCATAATTTTTCAAATCTACTGAGTTTGATTAATTACGTCATGATGCGCGTACCAAGTTTCATTAAAGTTTCAAACGGACACGGTCTAAAAGCAATATATAAATCACGATACTTACCCGGGGTGGGGTGTGTGTGTGTGGGGGGGTATTCCTTTTCTTAGGTTACGCTGGCGGTACAGTACAGTAAGCTTGACTGCAGATGGAACAAATGTCTCCTAAATACAGCCTGCCCAATAATCCAGAAAAAAAAAAAAAATATTGTTAACCCGCTGAGGTAAAAACCCTTTACACAGCTCCAGCAGGTAACATTATCGTCCCTGTGGACTCAAAGAGGTGCTGAGAATTCTCTGCTTTTCAAAGTACCTGTCGTAACATAAGCTAGGGAGTTTAACAGTTTCGGCCCCCTGCCCCCCCCAGCAGGGATCAAATCCATGTAATCAACAAACATAAGCTGTAAGACCATGGCAACAAAACAACAAATTGTTTTAACTCCAGAGGATGAGCATATTTTTATATTGCATTTCCACATGCTTCATTTCCTCACATAAAATGGATATTCTAAAATAGTAAAAATAATTTGAATGTGTTATATTTTGTCCTTTAGTACACCGGTTTCAGCATTATAATACTGGATCTATTAATGTTGACTGCTCTTTTACTCACTTATGTAATGGTCCTGACTCAAGTAAGGAAGCTGAATTTCAGCCAATTGGCAGTCATGCTTTGTTTGTTTAACAGCTCATTGGAAAATGTTTTGGCACCAGTTACACTCAGCGTTGTACTGTGGATTATTTCTGCAGTTTCACTTTTGAAAGTGTAAAATGGTGTCTCGACAAGCCTGACCAGGATAAACAGATCTAGTCAAACTACAACAGAAAATTGTTGGGTCTTCATTTTTGCTGTCTACAATCAATCTGCAATCAGTACAATCATGAAAAGGGTTTCCTCCGATCTGTTATTTTCATGTTTAACCCAAAAAGCTTCCTCACACTGCTGTCTCTATTTTCTTTCTGCTCATTATAAATTTTACTTTCTGGAATTTATTTTTTTAATCCACCAACCAGGGACCTTTAATTTCACAACTCTGCTTCCTGTCTCTGTTACATTTTTCCTTAGCTGTTTCAATGTTTTTCTACTTTTCACATTTAGTCAAAAAATTAAAAAGTGCAAGCCATCATAACAGTCTGTTGTATTTTTTTTCTAATAAACTCGTGCCTCTGAACCCAAGTAGGTCATTTGGTGTGCTCACTTATTAAGCTGCTTGCATGCTCTCCCTTGGGCCCATTGTCGAGATGCAGTGCCACGGTTTGATTGTTTATAATTTTTAATAAAATAATGTCGTTCTGCAGAAGTGAAGGGGACATAGGTGACACAAGTGTCAGGACATTTGTCAAGCTCACATTCAGATAGTAATGAACCCTTGACAGTCTGGCACCCAATGGCATATGTTTGATTGATAGATGGAATAATCTTTAGGTGGGTTCCACAACCGTCAGTGTTTGAATTCATGCATCAACATCTACTTATCTCTCAAATTGCAAATGTGTCATAGTCAGCCAAACGAATATATAAATCGCACCAATCAACAACTAATTAAAATATTTCAGATCATGAAATCAAAGGTGCCTTGCGATGAACCGGCATCCCGTTCAGGCCGTCTCTTGGCATGTACCTTCTGATTCCTGGGATAGACTCCAGGTTTTCTCCAGGACTGTAATGGATGAGTGATTGGATGCTGGATTGATGGATAGGATCAAAGGTGTTAAGGGTGGATATTCCAGGATAGAAAGTAAATGATACTGAAATGGCTTTTCCCAAAAGGTTCATTCACTCCATGCAACTTTGTACAAAGAGCAATATCACTATAATGGGTTGGTCACTGCCACCTAATAGGTGATATTTAATTGTTACTTAAATGCCCTAGCAACAAGCTAACTGATGCAATCATTTTCAGCAGCTCATCATTTTCTGCGGCTTGTGCTCAAGTCCAGCATTTATTCCTCTCTATATTTTACTGAGGTTTTTGGCATTAGTCACCCACTCTCCTTTACAACTGACAGTCTAATGAGCAACTTTCCTTCAAGAACCTATAGCAGGGATTCACAACCTTCCTCTGGTGACCTGCCAGAAACAGACCAGAACTATAGACCCCCGATGTCCATTCAACGATGGACATGCTTTTTGAATATTTTTCTCTCTGAAAGGGTATGGTCCCCTTCAAGAATTTTTTTCTCCTGGGGGGTCCCATGTTGTTAATGACAATGCTGCCATTTAATCAATTTACAAAATGTATCTGTAGACTCCATGCAGCTGCTCTACAGACCACCAAGGGGGTGTGGACCCAAAGTCAAGAACACCTGCCCTTAAGGATAGCATTAATGCCACGAAACCTCTTGGGTGTTTTATCTTATTTTAATATTATTTGAATTCAAAACACAGTTCTGTTTTTTTTTTTATGTTTCAAAAGCATTGATGGCTGTACAAACATTACATGCATGTTAATGACAATACTGTAGTATACTATGAACTTTTTTCTTCAATTCAATATGAAGGAACATTTCACAGGAGCATTTGAATATTTTATTATAACTAGAATGAATGGCATTAAAAACTGGTTACTTAGCAACCGCTCCCTGACTTTGTAATTATATGATTATTCAAGAAATTATATTCACAGGGACACATGAGCTTACACACAAAATAATAAAACAGGTGACATTTCTTCTTAAGTTATTGATTCATGTAAAGAATCAAAAACCTAATTATTCAATAAAATGCATACTTTTGATTAATTCATATTTTCCTGCATGTTAATGCATTTTGATGTTTAGTCATTGTTTTTGCTAATAGATTGTTTGTATTAAAGGTCATTGTATTTAAATTAGGTACCATGAAATATGGATTTGAAGAAGTATTTCTTCCAGCTGACTTTTGCTAGAGGTAAACAGCTTCACTTGCTTCAGCCCTGGTACATTTGAGGACATGGAACAGTCCTGCAGATCTCCAGGGGTGCAGGGCTATCAAAACCTCCTGGGAAACTGATCTGGCTGACATCATCATCATCCAATCAGGACTCTTCTCTACAAGCCTCAGCAGGACTTTTGGTCTGAAGTGATGCCACTGGCATATACAAGATCTCAATTGACAAAACCAGGCCCTGGCTTGAAATGTCAGGTCTTTAAGGATGACGAGAATGCACAGGGTGCAAAAACATACAGATATGATTCTCTCGTATCATGTACATACATCTGCCGATTTTAAAAATAAATATAAGTAAGAGAAAACAGACTTGTGATTTTGCAAAATACTGATATTATTTGCTTATCGATGTACTTGTGTGGTGTGACTGCTGCATGATGGAATGCTATCAAATTAAATGTTGCAGGAACCACTAAAGGCATAGACAGTGACACAATGTTCAATGTTATATAAATGTATTTATAGGAACTGTTAATGAGTGAGACAAAAAAGAGCATATAATGGCGAATTTCCAAATTACAATGGTCTATAATTGCAGCAGTCCTATCTGCGCATGTGTAAGTGTATGCATATAATTTATTTTTCTTCGCACAAGCAGCCTTTGTATACATTCAAGCCGGTTATTATTTCTTCCTAATTTTTTTTTTCTTTAAACGCATTCCAAGGCATGCGTATGTACAATAAATAAATAAACAAACAAACAAATAAATAATGACCCTGTTTTTCCAAGTGCTATTTTTTTTTTTTTCCTGTCACGGGTAAAGAAAATATCTCCGGCGATCCTGTTTACAGCATATGTGTTTTAGCAAACATGAGCATCGATCAGCATGCTTAAATACACCAGCTATTAAAACTGAAGTGGGGACAAAAGGAGTAGCTTTATGTTGCTCGCATCCAAGTGTAAGCACTTCAAAAAAGCGTCAAAGAAATGATTCAATTTCTACTGGCAAATGAAATGCTCGGATTACGTATTATTACTAATGGAATTTAATGGAAGTTGGTACAGCCTACGCGTTTAATTTACATTCGGGTATAATTAAACTATCATTAAGGGTTAACATTTTAAATATCCCAGGATGCAAAAAAAAAAAATAATGCACGTTTTCCAGTCACAATCCTTGATTATCTTCTATATGTGAGTCGGATTGTTGATTTTTTTTTTAACTAAATACGTAAAGATCAGTTTAAAGTTTTATTTAATCTACTTGCTGGTACACGGACGTGTCACAGCTTTGAGGACTATAGGAAAATGTTGCATGGAACAGTGCAAAGACCCACGAAAGAGACACCAAATGTGTGATCTCGCTAATGCAATGAAGAGGGTATTAAGTGCAGCTAATAACAATAACTAGTTGCGATGTTGTAGGGGAGTGATTTATAATTAACCGGTTTCCCAGTGTGTTTGTGACGCTGCTGCTGATGTTCAAGTCATCGACGTGGGCGGATCTTCGTGGGCTCTGTTGCCGAACACTGAAATCCATCCCATCCATTCCGTCCCAGAACTGAAGGAGGGAACAGCTGGAATCTCAATTACTAGGTAAGTCTTCCTAGGGAGGAGAAATGTATTACTGCATGGAAAACATATGCTGTCTATCATTTAGTGTTATTTTCTTTATATGCTTTATTGCAAAAAAATGTTGCAGTTAACGATTGAGTGCTGATATACTTTAATAACTGCAATGACGTATTCTCCGCTTAAGTTTTATCGTCTGTGTGCATTTCATATTTATAATTTAAAGTTGTGCAGATAGATATGAGCAAGCACGTGCACATACCCTCAGCGGCATATGAATTTACCCCGTACACAGACGCAAAGGCTACAGTTCGCTTGCAAGTTTCCGTGCACGTTAAGTGAAAGATGCACTTCACATGTATGCCAAATAAATCCGTCAGATTTGTGACTGCAGTTCGTGGGGCTGGAACATTTGTATCGAGTGTCACTGCAGAGTTGACAAACGTGTGTGCTTCCTCATTCATTTTACTTACGGAGGCATGCAATCTCCCATATTTTTGTCAAATATAGGGTGCAGTTTTAGTATTTAGATAAATTCACCTAAGTTCCCTTTGACATGGAATGCATATGAACATTAGCGAATATTGATGAAATAGTATTCCCGACATTTAAAAAGACATTAAATTACTTAAAAGTGCATTTCCGAGAATTTCATTTCTCTGCTTTGAAATAGTGCGTTCGTAAAAAGGTGATTAATTGCATTTTGTGTGGATTCCTTTGCCTTCTCTAGGACAACTTCACATTCACAAGATGTACAGCTCGCTGAATAAAGATAGTTGTCATGAATGGCAATGTGTCAGAAACATACGACGGGAGCATTAACTCCGAGTTAAATGAATTTATAGTAGAAGGTATGCTGCGTGCTCGAGCGAAAAGAACAAGAGAATAGAAGAAATATATAAAATGCCCGAGATAATCTTCCTGCCGAAGCTGACGGGTGGCAGAAGCGCTCTTCCCATCTACACTGTATGGCTTTTTCCAAAAACCCAGTAGGGAACAGGGACGGGAATGAACAACTGTGGGATAGCGCAAGACTCGCTTGTCAGGGCTGTGGTCACCAGAGAGGATTAAACCCTAATATTTCCGTGTGAAGAAAAGACGATAAAAAGACAAGAAAAACAAAGGAGCAAAGTAGAAAAGGTATATCAGAAAAGCACCGTCAAGACATGGGTATACAACACCTCCTTCTTCTATTCATATATTTATACTTTGACCCCTTGAATGTACATTGTGCAGCAACAGAGAAGAAGATTAGAAACGTTCCCAAACGGACTCAGAAGGTGAAGGAGGTGAACAGCACTGCTGTCCCTCCGGCAGCGACGCGGAGGGCGCAGATCCAGCCGCCATCCACGGGCAGTCATGAAACATGCCTTGGTTACTATGACGTGAGCGGACAGTTTGATAAAGAATTCGAATGCAATAACACTGACCACCGTTACTGCTGTGGGAGTTGTTTTCTGCGATTCTGTTGTCAGTTTAAAGGAAATCGCTTAGATCAGAGGACTTGTACCAATGACAAGTCGCCAGACTGGATCAAAACTCTTCCCCCTTCCCCTATACCAACAGTTGATCCAGAGATGGTTCAACCGAACACAACAGTCTACATAACCTGTGGGGTAATTGCTTTCATCATAGTTTTGGGAGTTTCTGCAAAAGTTGCTTATGACAAATCAACTCAGCCCCCTCAGGAAATGAATATTCACAGGTAAGCAGGTATTTTCAACTTGCTGTATATACAAACAGCTTTTTTTTTTTTTTTTGTCCACACATGTCTTTTGTTGTCCTCGGTTCCCCTTTCATTCTGTTTTATCCATTTTTATTTTTTTTTTTTTTAATGTTTTAACAAATGTAGACCTATTGATGCAGACAGTATACATCATTTTACTGGGTGGCAGAATCTGAATGTAATGCCAAATGTTCTTCCTAAGTTTTGTTATAATAAGCCATACCAGTGCTGTGTCATAGCCGCAATGAACGATCAAAGTGTATACCATAGTAATTATGAAACCTTCAGTTATCAAACCAGGCATCAAACTGGTTCTACAATCTCATTACAAAAGGCTTTTCATCATATGAACCAATTTTGAAACTTTCTTGTATTTGCACAGGAAACATGTTTAATTGAGTCTTTTAATTGCGTAAGCAATATTTTACGGAATTGCATATAGTAAAAATCTTTGCATGCAGAACGAAGCTCAGCCAGTTTCGAGGTCACATTCCTTTACGCAAGCCCATATGCTGATAAATGTATGAAAATGGAAGCTCGGCCTCGATTACTTAGACCATTGTTTCATTCTTAATGTCTTTATTGGTTAACAAAACTATTTGCTGTCTAAGTGGTCCAAATGGCATCACAAAAACTGAGCAACATATCATGAGTGCAATTCAGATCTTCTTGGTTTGAAACTGAAAATCAATGTCCTGCACTATATTTTTACTTTAAGTAGTTTGCCTTATCTACACAACTCGATTTAGTCAGTCCTCAGTTCATATGAGTGTATTGCTGTTTTGTTTCTTAAAAAGTAATATTTTCGTGATTACATGAGAGTAGTCAGTATATGAACAAAGTAGATCAATAATCATGATTAAATATTCTAATTCAGGCAAAAAGAATAAAGAAGAAGATCCAAAGATCTATGAAATCATAACACTGCATGTCCATAATGGTATACTAAAGGACTTTAGTATGTGAAGGAATGGTAAGAATGGTTTGATTGCTGATGTTACCGAGGAAATATTAAAAACTGCTACAGTTAAGCCCTAACAAAAGACCAAAGTGAACACCGCTGGTAGCACAAAACCACAGGAAAAAAAAAAAAAAAAGAAGAGAAAAATGAAATTCCATTTCATTTTAATATCAAGGGAAACAAGAAGATGGTTCTTATCTAGATGAAAGGAACCAAAGAGAATCTGTAGAGCAAGGTAAGTAGAATATACAAGTAGTACGGGGGATAGAGATTTAAGAATAATAATGGAAAAGGTGAGGGAAAAACTTACAAGTGTACAAATAATGAAAAAATTCTTATCAAAAATACGGAAAACCTCCACATTCATCGGATTATGTCTTGATTGAAGTAGATCTAGTTCATTTTGCATGGGTACCACATTTTACATTAGTTTTTGTGTAGATTCTTTCAGTTAAAACAAAAAATTGCTTCAGTCACTTTTGTCTGGTAACATGGTGCAGCAGGACCTATTGCAGTTTGCAAGGAATAAGGAAGGAAATGTATCTATTAAACATAAATGTTAGGAACAGCACACCATCACTTCATTTCATAACAAGGAGGTCAGTAACCCTGATCAACAGCCCTTTATTTTTTCAGACTCATCTGTGCGAGAACGTGGACCAGTTTTACCAATATACGGTAGCAGCTCATCTAAAACACCTGACAATGCATCTTTCCAAGAAATACGAATAACAATAAAATTTGTGATATTTTAGCATGTGAGTATAGCTGCAGGCCCCTACTATTAAACCGTATTTCACTGAAGTATTGTCTTCCATTGCCTAAGAGAGAATGAGAAAAAGTCATCCGTAAAGACACTACAGATAATGCAAAACCTCTTAATACAAATGCTAAGTACTGCTATTTCAGTATCAAGCAAAAGCTTTTGCTGAGTGATGCCTTAAACAGCTTAATGAAGAAACAAAGTACCTTTATCAAATTATATTCTATATGATTAATATTCGATAAATCAATTGATTTTAGACTAAACAATCTTATACTTGTGAGTCATAAGTGAATGATTAACATTTAATGAAGATGGGTAGATTTCAGACCTTATTAATTTAGCTATTATCCAGGGGAAAGACACATATCTTTTCAGCGAAGTTGCATCAAATTAGAATAGAATAAAAGCAACTAGCAACCGGCAGAAGAGAATGAAAATCAGTAGTCGTAATTGAATTGAGTCGTAATTCTACTCCTTTGGCACGTTTTGGGGTGGAATTAAATGTGCTAGGGTATGGAACCATAATTGTTTTGTGGTTTTGTGAGCGGTATGTTATGTATTATATATATGTTTACTTCTCAAAATATGAATTCAAAATATAAGCATTATAAGCACCTATACTGTACTGCCCAACTTGCAGGCTACAATGTTTAGTGCAGCTGAACTGCTATTGGTCTTCTAAGGATATGAATGAAAATTTATGAGCAATGGCAGTAAGGAGAACCTTAAAGTTTAAGGTTTTTTTGTCACGGGGATCCCGATTATCAGGCTGAGTTTGTCCCTCCCACAAATATGACCTAAAGTGATATAATTGTATATTTAAATGCCATTTACCGGTGAGTTTGCAGACACACGTTCAGTCTTTACAGAAGGATTGATGTTATCAAGGGTTGTTACCCAAAATGGCAGCAGTTGTTCATCCCTGCAGAAGTTTACTTATACTGGGACACCATAATTCGAGATTCCTCAATCAGAGGATATCAGTGTGTTGACACCGAACTGTTAAAATGTGTTCCTAATGTTATATACGGTTCCGTGAACACGTGTCTGGTATTTGGTAGCTGCATGAAAACACAATTATCACAATCTAGATAAGATGGTCAGAGTCAGAAAATTAACAGTTTTAACTGGGATCACTTTTGTTTTTGCTGTACCTGGCATCTGTAGCAAATGTAATTTAATTTCCAACTGCAAACCAGAAGCGAAATGAATAAATGTATTTTGCCTTGATGAAGCATGGCCTTTGTGCTTTGTAATCCCTGAAGGTTTGTTCCATCTGCAGTTGGCATGGCCCTGACAGAGAACATTTTGAAGTTCAGCTCATTTACAACTGTGATTACGATTATTGTTTCACTGGCATCTGCTTGGAGATCTGCTGGAAAAAGAGAAACCGTAAAGAATCCAATGGATTCAGACATTGAAGAAGAACTTCGAGTTCTGCCAAGAACTGTCGTGCGGAGAACATTTATGGGTATATGTGTCTGTGGAAAAAAAAAATGGTTTGATAATATTTAACTGTTTTCCTCACAGCTTTTTCCCTTCTTATTTTTTGTTGACAGAGCCCTTGCGGACATTCTAAGACAACAAGGACCAATTCCAATATCTCAATATGAGCGTGAAAACATTGCAGTGATGGACGGTACACCCAAAGAAAATACGCCTGTGCGAACATCTTCCAAAAACCACTACACTCCAGTTCACAAATCCAAATCCAACCATGGTAAGTGCATCTTTAAAATAAAGGTTAACAAAAGGAGATCAATTTACGTGACTAAGTTCTTTACATAACTACAGAATAATATGTTTGTTTAGCGATATAGTGTTTAAGAAATCAGGCTATTTTTCTTTCCCTAAAGCTGAATATTCCCCTTCAATATGGACAATTCAGGTCATCTGAGGTTAAATGTCAGAGTATTGTTATGTAAGACATCTCCGTTGGTGAACCATCAAATGCTGAATTTCTGGTCAACAGCTCCCATTTTGTTAAACTCCCTCAAGTAGATTCCTACACATCTGCTCTGATGTGGCCTCTTGATGTGATTGCACGCGTCCTTCAGCTAGCCTTCTTGGCGGCTATACAATCTCAAAACGTACAGCCTGCATTGCAAATATTATTTTTCACCACCCAGTCATCATCAGATTTGTCCAAGCAAACTGTCTATTAAGCTAATTGCATTGCAAGCCAGACCTCCATACCTGGCATAGTGCAGCGTACCTGAAAAAAAAGAGATACCCGATCCAACGTTCCCATTCTCACACGGTGGTGGGATCGTATGGTGGCAGTGTGTGATATTCGTGCAGAGTGATTAGACGAGGGAGGTTCAACCTCCTGGGAGAGACTTCACGTATTAGAGGAGAGTCATGATCTCAAGTTATGCAACATTTGATCTCCCCCATGCAGAGACTGAAGATGGCTTCATATGTCAACAGGCCTACGCTTATTGCAGTTTCCCCTCATTTCCAGTGTGATGCTGTAGTGATTCCTTGAAAAAGATTGAAGCTAAGCATTGTTGCTCTATCATTTATGGAACGCATTTATTTTAATTACCCTATTCATGAATACTTAACAACAAAAGAGCTACTTCCATTTGTTAGATCACACAGCATTGCATCAGATTCCACTTAAGGCTATACTAATTCATAAATAATAGGTATGAATAAGTGATCATGGGGCACATCTGTTGTACTGTTGATTACAGTCAGTAAATAGTAATGTGGTGGCGGCATGGTTCATACGAACAAAGACCCTCTGAGAGTATCATGTCATCCAAAGTACCTCCATACTTTCTGTTCAAGCAGGGATGGGAGATAGACTTTCAGTTGATCAGACAATTCAGGAGGTCCACATTATTGTGCCTTAATGTTCATAAAGCGTTATGAAACATTACTTTGAATAAATCACTGACTGAAGCATTAGCCAAGGTGCAGTCTGTTGTTCTGATAAATAATTCATTATTTGTTTTATTCCAAGTGTAATAAAAATAAAAGTAGATATAGTAATTTATTTCTAGGTTTAAACATGTTTATGTAAATTAATATTTTCTTACCAGCTGGCCCTGCCAAGGAATCTTATGGATGAGTTGCACTTCTGAGGCTGTATAACAATTTCAATTTACACTTTTATGAGTGTTCCATAGGCAGAAATCAGGGAGTCTGCAAATGGAGTAGCTAAAAATACATTAATTTAGGCTGAAGAAGAGCTTCATTTCTGAATATACTGTCTTGGGCTTTGTGCTCTCTTTGTTTTACACGTTTCAAAATCTTGCTATGCTTCCAAGGATCAGTTGTCCCTGTTATTGATTATTTAATTAAAAGGAATGGTGCTAATGGGCGTTTTTAGTTTGAAACCATTTTTCTCTGTTTTGGTGAATAAAATATTACTCAGCGTTGCATACATTAATGATTCCTCAGGTATCGGTGGTGCATGTTACAAACGAATCTTCGTTCGGATTTTTTGCATGCTAATTGAATACTGGATTTCACACAGAAATTTGTAGGGAAAAAAACTGGAACCTGCGGTTCAGCTCAGGGTTACTTAAAACTTGAATGGCAGTTCCACGGTGTATGAATGACCCAGCTACTTGTATTATTTTGGGGTGCTTTGCAGTGGCACTAGTGGACCTGTACAGTATGAGTGGCCGTGATGCAGTTTCTCGGAAAAAGCTCTCTACCCGTTTTAATGGAGATTGGGTTGAACTAGAAGGAGAGGTAATAGTCTGTCTCAAGGCTGTCTATTTTCGCTTTCCATTTGTGGCCTTTTTGACATTTTGATGTATGTACTCTCCCCTTATTATCTGTTTATTATCTGTGATTATTATGCTCCTCAGCCAGGGGAAATTACCAGCATTACTGGTCGTACTGTATTGCATGGTCAGCAAAACCATTTTTATCTGGTCCTGAAAAAGTGTAACTTGTCTAGCCTTTTGTTCGACAAGCTTAAAGTCAAAATAATAATCCAAATAAAGCTCCTAGTTTTGGACAATTCAACAAAGTTGATTGTGAAAGATTTGTTAAAATACGTTGTAAAGATGGGAGAAACTTAAAAAGATCATTGTTATACTTGCATTTTTTTGATAATTTAAAATAGAACGTCAATGCATTGCAATTAATAAAAGTATGTTAATTCTGAATTGTATGTTCACTTTTGACATTTTGAATAGAGTTTATTGTGACTAATAATCTCTTATACTGGCTTGATAATTATACAGTTGTTAACACCTCAGGTGTATATGTGGCATTCTTTGGACCTTAATGCAGGATGAAATTAAACGTGTTAGCGGCACATGGTTTTGACTCTGTGAGAGGAACTGAAGATGCCATGTTTAGAGCAGAGAAATTATACTCTTCAGATTAGCAGACTTTACACTGCCTTACCTCCGCCGCGTGTTTTTTTCTCTTGCAAGTGTGACCTTCGAGGTATAGACATAGTTTGGGCCTTGCATCAGAGACCATAAATTCTTAATGTGTAGACTTGACTGTGCTGGTCTCATAGCATCTTTGTGAGACTACAAAGATATCAACTGAAAAACTATGTGACTGTTCTTTCAGACACTTCTAAGATAATGAGGCAGTGGATGTTGGAATCATGCTTCACGTGTGAGCAAATCGTTTTCGGAACTGTGAAATGGGCATAAAAAGTGTCTTTTTGCATCAGTAATATGGAACAAATTGCCTTTGGCTAATGTGCTTAACGGTGTTGTTTAAGGCCTTTGAGAAAGTTTCACATAGTATCACATAGAATCTATATGTTCACTAGTTTTTATTCTGATTAATATTATTGTTTCAGGACATTGGGTTTGTGAATTAACAGAAAATTTTATAAGTGTTCTGGAATACCATCTAGTTCTGCCTTCACCAGCAGAAATTTGTGAAAATATTTTTTTAGGGCCCTGGCTGAATCTATTTTGGCCCTTGTTTTTTTAGGTGGGATATGTCTTCATTGTAAGGAATAAGAAAAGTCTGGATTAAGTCCTCATTAGATAGCTGTAGGGGTGGTTTGCAGTGAGCATGGAGTCTGTCCCAGGGTTACAGTGAGCTTGAAGCCTATCCCAGGAGTGCAGTGAGCCTATCCCTTAAGCACACAGCATGAGGCACACTGGATGGGATTCCAGTCCCTTTCAGGGCATGCATATTGAGTAATTTATATATACTAATTCAACAAACAAGATGTTTTTGGACCACAGGAGGAAACTGGAAGAAGCTTGTGTGAAAATGTGGACAGTAGGTAAGCTGCACTCACTCACAACCTGAGGTTCAAACTGGAAGGTTGAAGCCACAGGGCTCTCCAAGGAACCATCATGTCACCCTGATAGAGGATACATGTATTTTCTGACTTTCTTTTTTCGAACCATTGTATGTACCAGTGCATATCTTGATTATTGATAACTGCATATGCAGAAGTGACAGCAAGTATTGTATTTTTTAAGTTTAGGAGGGGTGATAGACTTCAAAATATTAAATGTTTTAGAACCCAGTTAATTTTGAAGTATTAAAGTAAATTGATAATTCAAAATGGAGGATTGAGTGGGAAGTAAGCTCTAATGTTATTTGCAGTGGAATCATGTCTGGGTTTCTTGCATCAGTACATTACAATATTTTATAGGGGTCCCTGACAGTCTCCTGGTCAGGATTTGGCACTTGCACCTTGGCCAGGGATCAGTCTCCAGTCAGTCTTTTGAGAAAATTTTGCATAGCAACCAAAGATTGTGTTTCTGGGGTGGTGTGTGGCCCTGTGGGTTAGGGGTCAGTGTTTGTGTCTGGTATCTTACTGTTTGGAATTCAGAGGCTGGCACAGTCATCCAATCACTGTTGGGCCCATGAGCAAGACCCTTAACCCAAAAAAGCCCTCAAGAGTTTTTACCAGATAAATGGCTGACCCTGCACTCCGGCCCCAAGCTTTACTCTCATCTGTATCTGTGTGTGTCTCATGGAGAGCAAGATGGCTCATTTGACCACTGAAGTATTCCTGTGTACTTGTACAAATGCCCAATAAAGCGCCATTTTACATCACTTTCTACATTTTTATTTGTCTGTTTAGCATTAAATCATTTTCAAAAATGATTTTTAAAGACACCATTAGTCTAAAGGTTGGAGAGTAGAGGAGCGATGGAGGGAAATATGATGTACTTGGCATATTTATTACAAATTCATCAAACTGCTTGTTAGCCTCTCAGGAAAAGCACAGCGCTGCTGTCAACGATATCAACCAACTAATCAAAGTTTACACAATCCAGAGCTGAAGTGTTTGAGACAGTGCCTGTCACCACTGTATTGGTAATGTCCTGCAGTCATTCAGCACTCTGTGATGCAGTATTAACACACTTTGATTAATAAATAAGATGAACAAAAGGGACATTTCTAATAATTCATCTTCTGGTTTTAAGTCGCAGACTATTTTTAACACATCACAAGGAAAGTCGGCTTTATGTCAGGCAGCTAGTCGTATATGACTGTGGGTGATTTTTGAGTTTGAACTGTAAGCGTTTATATTTTATAACAGCCGTGACATGTCACAGAACAGTAGCCTAAAGCCTCTGCGAAAATGCTTCAGGAAGGTCGAGCTTCAGAGGTAGTACAGTCTGACATGGAGCTCTGCTCTGCTCACCATGCTGTTGTGTGTTTTCAGGAGGACACTACGCAAAAGAGAGCGTCCGGGGCGGAGGCCACGACTTTCACAACTTCATCTCCTCCGGGTTTGTGACGTTGGGCCGAGGGCACCTTAAAGGTAACACCTATCACTTTTTGTCTGCCGCAGTCTCCGACTTCCACTGAAGAATCCTCTTTTGCTGTCCTAGTAACTTTCATGCTGCTTATTTTTTATTGCGCCTAAATTTGATTTCTCATGACAGTTTCCTTTGTGAATGATTATCAGTCAGTATAGCACAGAGTCAGGGACCGATACAGGTGGAGAGGTGTCTAAGGACAAATCTGTTCAACCGTGCCGAACACTGTCCACCCACATGGCCCAATGACTCTCTCATCTGTCAGATGCAGGGTTGGTGGTAGACAGATGTGAAAATGGGAAAAGCAGTAATGCCCAACAGTTTCTGACCTGAAAGGCATTTCACACTGAGCTGTTGTCTGTGTTACGCCTTAACTTTACCCATGTGGACCGTCTGGTTGCTCAGGTGAAACAAATAATTGGAGGTTAAGCAAAAACAATTGCTGGTAAATCAGGATTTTAAGACAGGATTTTAAGACTGCTTATGTTTATAGTTTTGCAAGTGTGGGAGGTGGGACTAAGACCCAGGAGAAAAGTCACATGGGGCATTAATTGGTTAAAAGGTGGGGAACCAGGTAAGAGGGACATTCGGTTTTGGGCTGCGCACCTGAGGGCAAGCAGACGACTGAATGTTGCAGTGTTGTGAGTGTCAATTGAAGGCGGTATAATCGGACCCTGGACGTGGCTACTGGTGGTTTCCTGATTTTTCTGGGTTTAATTTCATTTTTATGAGTATGTGGTCTTGGGGGGGTCCTCCGATCTTGAATGTGGGTGTGTAGTATTTCCGCGTTCCTATTTGTGTTTGGAATTGCGGTCACTGTTTGCGTTGCAGTGTGATGATTTGGAGTGATATGTTAGAGTGTTGGGCTGTGTGGTTAAGCCCAAAGATACGCATCCACACTTAGGAGGACCTTTCCTTGCATTTTAACTTAAAAAATATTGTAATAAAATTTTGTTTGCTCCAGCCTCCGCCTCTGTCTATTTTAATACAGGCAGTGCCTGCGCGGGTACTCCATACCTAGTGAAAAGTGTTGGGTCTCCCAACATCGTTACTTGGGAGTGGCGTAGTCTGAGGTTTTTCAATAATAAGGGAAGGGCGCCACACAAGTACAGAAATGTATAGGTTTAGTTATATGGCCCGTTGTTTCCTTCCCAAATAACAGGAATTTTCTCCCTTAGTTAACAGAGCATAACTGCTTACCTAATTCATTTTAACACCCTCTGTGATGATGCATTTTTGTTTAATTCTAAAACTTGGCTTTCGTGTTCATGAGGCAGTTCAACAGTCTTGGTCATGTGAAACACAAATGAAGAGTGGAATGGATGTCGTTTGGAGATTTCTAGAGTCTGTGGGCTATACGCTGGAAGAAGTAATGTTCCTGCTCTGTGTCAATGTTGTGTTTTCTGTGGAAACTGCTGGTAGTTGCTCACACTTTATGAATGAACCACTGGAAAACTAATAGCTTTTGTGAGAAATCTGTAGCCAAGGCAGAAGCACTGAAGTACAACAATTGTAGAAGCGTTCTCTACCCTGAACCGCATAAATCTGGCAGTATGGAAAAATACGTTGCAATACAATAGCTATGTTATGCTACATAAATCCAGTCAGCTAAATTAACTTTTTTTGGATTTAGATGGTATGTAAGTTTTAAAGATTTGAGATATTCTTTTCCCAGGTCTGGATAGAATTTACTAACGCAGTGTAGGTTTTTATTTTGTTAGATCATCTCTGCAGTGTTTTTCCAACATGCAAGGGCATTGATTTGGTCCCCCACTGAGGCTCCTCAGGGTAAAACAAACTTCTAAGCCTGCATTGACATGTGCATCAATTTAAACATGGGTTAACCTTCGCTTACATACCAAGGCTACACTGGATGGTGTGTGAAAACTTGGAACCCTAAGGAGTAACTAATTACTGTGGTTTGCAGTGAGCAGATAAGACCATTATGTCCTTAATGGCAAACAGAGAATTTTAAAATATATTGTGCCTATGTTGATGTGTATAAGGTGTACATTAAAAACACATTTTGCTGTTCTCTTTGTTAAAGACTCACCAACCATATTTATAATATATCTGGAATTTCTTGACCTCACAACCCTAACCATGATAACCAGTTAGAAGATGGATGGTTGGATTGATTTTTTGAGAGACGGAGTAATTATTGCTTTATTCAATGAGTACTAATGCTGATGACAACTCATTGCAAAACTTATCAATAAAATTAAGTTTCATATAAAAATTCAATAATTGTGTTCCTTGTAACTCATGGAAAACTGGTGTGAGAAGTCACAGAGGTCATTTTCGGTTTCATTAAGCAGTGTGCTTTGGAACATTTTGCAAATAGTTAGATCTCTAAATACTTAATATTACAAGTATTTGCAGTATTTATTTTGAGCACACTGACATTGAAGAGATAGCGTAACCATGAGAGTTTCAGTATGACAGCAGAATTGTTTAGTAGACAGAATATGCACATGAATTAATATGCTTCATATGCTTGTAAAACTGGATAATCTGCCACAGACATCCTTTCAGGTTACTGGGAGGTCTTATCAGCATTTCAGGTGTTGACGATTTGGACCTTTTTAGATCATCTATCTTTTGTAATTAGATGCTATGAGCACTGTAAAGCGAGTCCTCAGCGATGGAAATATTCAAGAAGGATACTGTCGTTTTCATCAGAAAACAAGAGTGTAAAACCTGGCTTTGTGCATTAGAAAAACTACAAAGAAAAGCAAAGCCATTCTAAAGATGGCTTTTGATCACCTAAATAGGTTTAAACCCTCGTGTTTCTGTAATAACGTTCATTTCTGTCTAGTGTTACAAGCCTCAGTGGAATTTGGCTGTTTGGCTTTTTTCCCTTAACATGCATGCATTGGCCGTAAGCAATCCAGCTGTGTAATTTATATCATAGCTGAGTCTCCATCTCAGAGTGCAAGACTGACGTTCTTTCCTTGGAACAAATTTGCATAAGTCTGTTCCAGCTGCTCTTGGTTGTACCTCCTGTTGCGTAATACAAACAACGTCAGATCTTCTGGATGCCCACAAGTCGCTCAGTTTGGACGCAGACGGTGGTCCGAAGGTAGTGTGTACCATGACATGGCTTGATTGAACGCTACACCGCTGCACCAGAGGGCAGATTTTAACGTGGCTTGTTTGAAACGTGCTTCTGGTTATCTGTCCAAAGGACCTTAATACACGAACTTCATATAGCTGAAATGTTAGTTTTATCTTTTGTGCCTTGAGAAACATTGCAGTGCTGTACGTTTCAGAAAACATTTTATGGCCTAGAACTGATGTGTATTGACTAAGATGCATGTGATGGGTTTGGTGTTGAGCTCTTCTTCTTTGTCTCTACAAACGAGAAACGATACAGCTGTGAGTAAAGCTAACAGACGAGCTTCTACATTCATTTCAGTATTTCATGCTTAAAAGTGCAGATGATTGCCATATCTGAGGAAGTTACGTCAGTTGCCTCCTCTCCAATTTTTGTAAGCTCTGCCTTCTTGGGAACATTATGGTTAGTTTTTTTTTTTTTTTTAATTTCTCCCTGATGGAATGAAAGAAATAGCTGTACTATAGGAATTCTTGCTGAAACTGTACCACTTGTCTATTAAAAGAGCATGCTAACTCAAGTAATCAGTGACCCTTCGCAAATCTTTCCTGGGGAGGTGTTTGGACGTAAGGAGAAATAATACCTATCTCCTTCACCTTGCTTTCTCCTTGCACACTTTCGTATTTGTATTTGAATATCAAATGGCAAGTGTGGAATCATGCAGACATCATTATACACAGTAATTATGTAGCTTCTTATTCACTATTGTTATGGGATCATTAAAAGTGTTTTATCGACTGACATGAAAGCCGTCTAAAATGTAATTCTTATTTTGGTAAAATGTTACATTTTAAAATATAGAAGAACAATATGTATTAAATGGCAGGTGTGGAGTCATGCAGACACCATTATATACAGTAATTATGTAGTTCCTATTCATTATTATTATAGCCTCATTAAAAATGTTTTATGGACTGACATTAAGGCCGTCGAAAGCATAATTCTTATTTTGGTAAATTGCTACATTTTAAAATGTAGAAGAACAATATGTTATGTTTTGGGTGCTTATTGGTTAAAGCATGATTGCAGGCTATGTGGAAGTTTACCTAATGGCAGGATTCATTTTAAATACAAAGCAGCATGCTCACTGGCTATGAATAATTAACTGCAAAGTGAATATACTGCATTGGCAATATGCTACTTCAGAGGAAATGTTATTTTAAAGTAGAACAGGCTTGTGCATGTATTTCAGCTTCATGAAACACTTGATTTTAGTAGTTTAATTTGTAGTGGTGGGAAAAATGAGGCTTCAAAACCAGTAATGGGTGGGAGAATCCGGCAAACTATTGATTGGTAGTCTGGGATACTGTCACCCACCATGGCATTTAAAGCCTCATTTGGTGCCAGCATCGATTAGTTAGCTTAGTATACTGCCACCCAACATGGGTCTTAAAGCCTCATTTAGTCCCAGCATTAATTGGTTGGTTCAGGATACTCCTGCCCACCACAGGTCTTGAAGCTTCATTTGGTCCCAGCATTGAATGGTTAGTTCAGGATACTCCCACCCACCATGGGTCTTGAAGCCTCACTTAATCCCTGTATTGATTGGTTAGTTCAGGATACCCGCACCCACCACGGGTTTTGAAACCTCCTTTGTCTCGTCACTATAAATTAGTTTCTCCTTCTGCCTAGAAAGGAAATGGTGCACTTTTTATCACAGGAGGCCATGAGATGTCTGTGCAGCAAAAGCAAATCGAGCAATTAAATTACCTGTTATTAACAAGGAAACATAAAATTAAATTTAAAAAGCAGTTAAAGTAGCAACTGCATGTAAAAATATAAGTAAGCGTATAGCAATAGACAGTTTATTAAACCATTTGTTATACCACAGTTTTACCATACAGAAAGTTTAAAGATTTTTAATGAAGAATTGTCTTTGTTAAAAAAAACAAACCTTAATAGTTTGGAAGCTACAGATGGCAATAATTATGACTGTCATTGGGAATCTACTGGAAAATATTACTGTTAATATTACTAATATTTTAATAATCAATATCAGAAGTTAAGGGAGGCACAGTAGACCCTTGGGTGCCAATTTGGCCTCCCACCTCCAGGTGTGTGGGTTTGATTCCTGACCCTGGCTCTGGGTATGTGGAGTACTCATTTCCACCTACTCATTTCCTCTCACCATCCAAAAACATACAGTTTACATGAATGGGTGTCTCTGAAACACACATGAGGTGTGTTTGTGAGTGTGTGTCCTGTGATAGACTGGCACCCCAGGTAGGAGGTTCTCTGTCTTCTTCCTTATACATCCTGGCATACACTGCAGTCGCACAACAAATGCATACTTGTTTATAGAGAATGGATTGATTGGGCATTAATAATTACTTTGGTTAAATGTATGATGGAATTTGAATCAAATTCATATATCTGTTTGAAATTTGTATTTAAAATTACCATTCAAATTTGCATGTCTCTGCATGAGGTAAATCAAGACTTAAACTTCAAGCCTGATTTTGAATAGGCTGTAATAATCATTATGCTGGTCACACATGAGCTAAATGCTTGTACCTTGACACTGAATTATTCAGGAATAGTTTTTGTAACACCGTCGTAAGAAACTGGACTGCCATCAGACCAGTCCAATATATCACTACCGAAACTAGGATTTATATACATGCATGACAAAGTAACATATACTGAGGAGGAATGCACACACTATGTCAAGGGTAGAATTAATGGCATTAACAAACACATTGTTTGAAATAAGGTGTAAAATTACTGGATAGGAAAATGAGAAATCCATTGGAATTCAAAATTTATTCAATATTTCACAATTTTATGCCAGATTCAGGTTTAATGAAAAGTTAAATGGATAAAAAAAAAGATTTATTTTAGATGGTTAGAAAGGTTAATCTCAGCGGACTGATTCAGCAAATAATGGAATTCAAACCATATTGATACCTGAAGTCTGAGCTACATATGTTAAATTCAGATTGTGAACGCGGATCCAATCGCAGGGAGGTGTATTCCATCACATGCCTGAAATCCCTTAAGGCATATTCAAAGGACAGATACAAATGAATGTTTTTGGGTATTTCGGTGGAAATTAATGTGGGGTTAATTAGTAACACGCTAAAGAAGCTGGTGATGAAAATTGAGAAAAGACAAATAAAATGCCCTTTAAGTAGAAGTTCTATTTAAATTGTGTGAGAAATACCTTTAAATTTAACATGCCAAAACTAGTTAATGTAAACTTGACATTCATTTTTTTTGACAGAAACAAACAATAGTTGACAGTCCTTGACAAGGTGATCCAATCGATTCCTCCTTACAGTCAGTATGGGAAATTAAAGTACTGAAATTCCCCGTCTACACTGAAGTACCTAGAACTGCGCACTGAAGTGTTTCTCTTCTGTCTGCAGAAGAGAAAATATCACTAAAAAGGCTCGAGTGTGTTTTTTAAGTGAGCTCATCAGTATTCCGCTGCTCAGATCTTCATGTTTTCAATGAATGCATCCAAAAAAGATCCATTCCCCTTGTCTCATTCACTTCCCCTCTTTAATGTACACACTAATTCTGTTAACATGCCTTCTCCGAATATTTCACTGAGCAAAAAAGGACATGACTGCGAGCTGGACCACGCCAGGCCTCCTCAATGAAGCGCAATGCTTATCGACTTTCCTTAGATGCGCGCGACCGTGGTGTACGGTGTACCGTCTAATTATGCAGAGACTGGCATAATTCAATGGTCTATGACCATCTGTTCCCAGAATGCCAAGTGAGAAACTGAGTAAGTTTACAGTATGATGTGACCTTGAATCGTGTCAGCTTATTGGCCTAAGCGTCGTGTGAAGAGTTTAGTTACAATTAAACACATTGACTTGCAGAATCACCACTAACTTTCATAACTTTTTTTCTGTTGCATCTACATTAATATAATAGTTCCCTACATATTTATGTTGCATCTTTACATGTTGCTAATTAAATTAGGTAGTGTAGGCCACATTAATAGAACAACTTTGGTCCTTTTTGCGAGGTACCTCAGTGGATCACATTGTTGCCGCACACTTCCAGGGTTTGGGGTTTGAGTACCACTTCCACTCAGCATGTGGAGTTTGCATGTTCTTCCCGTGTCTTGGGGGTTTCCTTCCACAGTCCACAGACCAGCAGCTAGGATAACATGCGTCTCTAAATTGCCCATGGATCATGACTGCGACTGTGCATGTGTGTGCCCTGTGATGGACTGTCGTCACTTTCAAGGTGTAACCCCAGCCCACTGACCTCTCGCCCTCCCCCACAAGATGAGTCAATTATGTTCAAACCTTATCTTTCTAACATAGCTCCCCCAAGATTCAGCGATAGCAATATAAGCTGAATTTAACAAAAGCAAGACCATTATACTGAGGCTTAACAGTGATGAATACTATATTACATTAAAAGGCAGCATGGGGGAAAAAAAAAAAAAACTAGAAGCGATTGGAGAGAAAAAAACAAAATGAAAAGAAAACAAAGCTGGCTGTCAAAAAAGATCAGAATCAGAAATATGCATGTAAGCATTGTTAAAATGAAAACAAGGAGCAGGGAGGTGGACTGCTGTAGGGTCAGCCTGTGTGGAGGCCGCCTTTACGGTGTGTCTTGAGGGTGGGCTCAGGCCTCGCTGCTCACTCTCAGTCAATTTCTGCCTCGGGCACTGCAGCAGTGAGCCATGAAGAAGGAAACAGAAACAAATGGAGGGTCAGAGCTGATGTCGAAATGTGATATTGAAATATTCATAGCCAGATGAAATACGCTTATGAAAATTCAGGGTAGCAAGTGGATGACAAGTTTTATTACTATAATTCTGGCCGAATGCTTACTTCTTATAGCCGTGGAAAGCGAAATGAATCAGCAAGCTGATGGGAAAATAAGACTGGTACTTTGAAACCATCCTCACGTGGAGTTCAAGTTCACGGATTTAAGTGTGTCTCATGCTTTCAGTTAGCAATTCCTTCTCATCAGCATCTTAAAGAGAGAAAAACAGCACGACAGAGACATCTGCTCAACAGAATACTTATGAAAGATCATCACAGAACGATTTCAAGTAACAGTTCTACTGCTTGTACTAAGTATATAACAAATTTTATGCATATTTTATGTATTAACATGACAGTTATATTTGGATTGATTTTTGAATGGCTTATTTGTGGTGTGCATTAATGGCTAAACCAGATAAGTATAAATTAAAGCTAAATAATAGGGCCCAATGGTTACCCATAGGTATTTTTATTTTTACTTAAGTACTTCTCCATTTTTTCACATATTCGTGTTGTTGTCATTCAGATCAATATTTTGATTAAATGTATAATAATAACAATAATAATAATAATAATAATAATGATAATAATTGCTTATCCTGATCAAGGTTGCAGAGGGCCTAGAGCCTATCCTAGGATCATAGGGTCCAAGCCCGGGTTACACCCTGGATGGAACGCCAGTTCATTGCAGTGCACACACATGCATGCCCTCATACATAATAAGAGACTATGGGCAGTTTAGACCAGATAGTCTGCATGTCTGTGCGGAGGAAAGTGGAGAACCTATAGAGGAATGCTAAGGAGAACATGCAAACTTCACACACGCAGAAGAGAATCGAGATTCAGTCCCCCAACTGTCGAGGTGTGAGTTGACTGTGCTACCCACAGAATCACTCTATTGTAAACTTATGTCTTTGTTTATTTGTTTGTTTATTTGTCCTGCCATCCACTAATAATTATTGATATTTAGTACATTTACCATTAATGCAGCCTTGGCTTCCTGGAATCAATAGACAATATCACATTATATTCCCTCTAAATATACATGTGTATTGTATATACAGTTAGGAATGTCATTTTTTGATGTTCAGCAGTGGTCTGGTCAAAATTAATTGGAGCCTATTTCAGATAGTTAAGTCAATAACTAACAGTGTGGAATGCAAGGCCTAATGCTTTGCCCATTTAAGCATTTAATGCATTTTAACTTAACAACCTGTCTCCATTCATAAATATTTCTGGCTTAAATTTCTGTGCACACACTTCCATTGTTGAATATTGCCCACTACCGGTAATTGCCTGAAGTAGTTATTGAAATCTGAATTAAAATAAAAAGTTAAAGTAAAGGAATATTGTATGTTAGGTTATGTTATCGTGGTGTTCGTATTTGTTTTGGAATATATTTCTACCATATACACCATATGCCTAACACAGCAAGATAAATTTTTATTATTTTTTAGTTTTAGTTGTTTTTTAAACATATATAGTGGATGGCTCCTGAATTTAGCATGGGATATAAAAGGGCAAAATGATGCAAAATAGATGCAAAATACTTGCTTCTTGATATGATTGATCCATAACTTACTGTTTCCGTGACAAGGGAAAACACCAAACCAGCATGAGACCTGAGCATAAATTGGGCTTGATATCAGCTACAATCAGAACAGAACTAGTTGGGAAGTTGAAAGATTTGGAGCAGGTTCACTTTATGTTTATTATCTACAGGTAACTGGTACAGGTAAAGGCTTGTAGATGCAGCTGAGAAAGTTATGTTGTATCATGAACAGAAAGTACAAATGAGATAAAATCCCCTCTGGAGGATTATTAAAACGGTTGGATCTGCAAAAGAGTTAATGGGAAATGCAATAATTGTGCTCTCATTTATGAAGGTCTGAAAAGCCTTCATGTATGTAGCCATGATTGGTGCATCTCAGATAACAGGCAAGATTTATTTATGGTACCCTAAAATAGTCAGAAATTTCCCAGAACGAACGAGATGGGTTAGACGGGTTAGCGTTTATATGTGAGATGTTTGGGATGTCATGTTTTTGGGATGTCAAATTTGTCATGTTTGGGATGCTGTGGATTTCTTTAATTAAATTTGAAGCATAATTGTACACGTCCTTTTCTGTTCAGCTAGTAACCATGCAGTGTCATTATAATCAGACATAATAGAGTCTGCTTTATTTGGGCTGATGGCAGGGACCAGATTCAGCTTCATTTTTAGTTCTCAGTATTATGCTGGCTTTACATAAAGATCTTCAGAAAATGAATGAAGTATTTAACTTTGTGTACTGTTTCTGTTTATTAAGAAGTCTACTTAGAGTGTCTGTCTCTCCCCCGTATTGTTCTACAATCTGCACTGATAAACCAGATATACATAAAGTTGTATAGCTGTAAACAGTTTTGCACATATCAGTTGATTTACTTTGGTTTTTCATGTATAAATTTCACATGGTGTAGTGATATGAGAATGATGGCAGTGATGATTTAATCACATTGGGACATTAAGCTGTAATCGCTATTTAAATTCCATAGATCTTCATTACTCTTTCACAAAAATAAGACTATTTGCTTGCAGCGGCAAAGTCAAAAATTAATGTCTTTGAGACTGCACAAAGCCTCAAAGTCTGAGCTCGAGATAATTTTGTGGAATGAATTAAAGTCTTAGAACCGAAACTCAAAAATATGGCACGATTTATTTAAAAAGAAAACAATTGTACAATATGTACACGCATTCTCACACTAAGACCATCTTTAGGTCAAACATTGTCCAAAGCCACATGTCTGCTGTGTTTTGGGGACACCCACACAAACCCTACACACATTTGGAATTACATAACAGTCCAACAATTAAGGAGGTGTTATCTGGCAATGCTAGCCATCTTACCATCCCTTCTCTAACCGCTTGTAATATTACAATGCCACAGGTATGCCTGAAGCCTATGCCAGGCAGCGAAGGGCACAATGCAGGGACAACATAAGAGAATTTAGCTCATTTAATGGCTACCTTGTTTTGTTGATCCTGTATTTACATTAATGTTGAAATCTATTCAGAAACACATAACGTACCCTGTATTCATCTATCAGTAATAAATCAGTCCTTAGCCTGATGTTACCTCAACTACTCAGGTACAACCATACTGACTGTGAGTACTCTCATATTGGCAGGTTTAATATTGGCTACTTATTAACAAAGGGAATAAAGGCTAATTCACAGAGTTTTGGTACCTAGACTCGTTTTGTGTTGCTTTGGTCATCACAGTTTCTGCTTAACATGGTCTATGAGTGAAAGAAACCACTGTTATTTTTCCAATATTAATTACACGAAGCAGAATAGTACATTGCGTAAATTGTACCTAAAACACAAATCTAAACCCTCAGTATTTAAAATCAAATTCTAGGTAGATTTAATTGTCTTCGGATGTTGCTATCAGGTACAAAAACCATATGAAATATTGCGATGCTGTTATACAGAAGGATGAAATTTTAAAACTGCTTGCCATACCACCCCCAGTTGTGGCCTCGCCTGTAACATACATGCAGATTCTCTGTTGGTGGAACTACAGAAAACACTTAGCGATATGACGCTTGACTCTTTGCACGTTAAAAGTCATTAAAGACATTAAAGACAGAAAAGTACCACATTGTACAATTTATAGTTTTGGTGCAGCATTTTCTTATAAAATGCTACCAATAAAAAAGTATATGACCATATTTGCAGATAGATGAGAAACAGATTTTACTGGTTGAGCCAAAAACGAAAGTATTCAGTATCATGCTGATTTCTATTCCATTAAGGACCATATCAACATATCCTCTCAGATTAATAGAAAGGTAATTGCTTTAGACAGAGGCTTACTTGCAGTTCCTCTATTCAAATGAAATTCAGATTGAAAAGCAAGAAATACGGTTATCATGGTAAGGAATCCGATTTCTGATTTTATTTGTTTAGTTTTTTATCAACGCTTGCGGGCTTCAATTTGTTTGTGACAGGACAATCATCATTTGTCAGTCATTTCTTGGTTCCTTAATACCATTTTTTTTTTGGTTAAGTAATTACCAGTTTATTTCAACATTTACCAGTGGTAAACATTTCATTCTCGCTGAATGGATCTACTGGAGGACACGGAGGAAAAAAAAAAGTGAGATTAAACACACACATTCATATTTTTAGCATATTCATAGATGCTGATCTTGAGATCACATGCAATACAGCCTGTTTAAAATCACCACATATGCAGATATCAAACTAGAAGGAGACTGTCTTCTCTCTCTCCTCTTGGTACGTTTTCCAAAAATAGCGGTCATTTTTGTTGGTATCCATCCGCATTTTCATATACAGTCCTGTTTCCCAGCATTCCCACTCCATTGAGTTGCTCTCCGACCACAGGCTGGGGTCATATCAATCTGAAAAGCAAAGCAGAAAAAGAACACATTATCTTAGCGAGTGACAGTCAGCTGATCTGTGGACTGAGAAATTTGCTTACGTGTTATTATAATCATGCATCTTTTTATGTATTTGCTGCCCTAAGGGGTGTCATCTATTTCATTTAAGGAACTATAAATCAATAGCCATAATGAAGAGAAATCCCTTCATGTTACAAATGATAATTCACGTGGACATTCCTTCACGATCCCCTCTGCTGTCGATATCGTCAGCGCAAGAGGGCAAGGACAGAGCCTAGTCGCCCGTGGAAGTGCTTCTGTCAGCACGGTAAGAATAAGGCGATGTAAGCAGTCGAGATGGCGGTTCATGGAATACTAAGTACAGAACACTCACACAGAATATTAAGCAGACCGGTAATGAGTTACTTCTGTCTATATCACATCTTGAAGCTAAAATCAAATAAGAAGCTGCAATTATATAAAATCGTATACATTTTGAAAACATTTCTCTTAAGTCAAAATAAGAAAGTTAATGCAGATGTGACTGGATGAATGCAACAACAGTGGAGAATGACAGAAGAGAACGGAGTAAAAAAATAGAATAAATATTCCTGTCTGCCCACGTCTCATTTCTTCATTTAATCTTTTTGACTCATAGTGTTTTATTACCAAAATTTGCAGCAATCAATAGGTTTTCCTCTTAGACACAAGGTACATGTAATTGCAAAACAATGAATAGTTGTCATAAATAATGATTAACTTTCGTAGGCTGAAGGATTTGTCAGAAGTTCTCATTAAGTACTCTCTTCTGGCAACTTCATTAGTGTTGCTTCTCAAAGGAGATGGTATTGAAGGTACACAACAAACAGGAAATGCCTCCCACTCTCTCCACAAACATTACACACGCTAAATGTCAGCTCTGTCATCACCCTCCTCCTTTAAGTCCAGCTGTCTGATTCAACACCAACATAGCAGCAACTGGCCATAATGAACAAATGGTGTGAAGTCACTGATTCTTATTTGCTAGCCTGCTTTTAGAGAACAGCACCCATCTACTGGATACATGTTTTTTGAAGATGGATGGAATAATTTATAGGGCAGAAAGTCAACAATACAGGGATATAAATTGTTCCTCATGCAACAGCAAACATTTATGTTCCTTAAAAAATGAGCATGATATTCAATAAACACTTCAAAGGGCAGAATTTGAGTATAATTTTTCATATGCTTCATAAAAATGATTAAAAAAAATACCTCCTCCAAAGATATAGCATTCTGTTGCATTGCAGCCTGTAAATTTCATATTTAAATGGCCTTATTTTGCCCCAATCCAAAGCACACAACAAACCATATGGATGCAGTGAAACCATTTAAATTTTAAAAATCATTTAAAATGGCAATACTTAAATGTCTCCATGTATTAAGTAGACACATTGCCATTAGTGGGTGGAACACCTTTGGGAGCAACTACAGCTCCCAGTCTTTTTACAAGGCTGGTACACCTGGACTTTGGGATCTTCTCTCACTCCTCTTTGCAGAGAGGCAAGTTGGTTTTCCCTGGAGAAGAGCAACCTTCAAGACATTCCAAGGATTTTTAGTTGGATTTAGGTCGTGACTCTGACTTTTGCACTCGAGAATATCTGCCTTGTTCTTTGCAAGCCACTCCATGGTGATCTGGCCTTGTCCTTTGGGTCATTGCCCTATTGAAATGTGAATTTCTGACCCATTTTTAGTGTATTTGCAGAATTCATTAGATTCTTCTCCAGGATCTCCCAGTACTTCATGGCTCCATCCATCTTCCCTTCAATCCAGACCAGTTCCCCTGTCCCTGCAGATGAGAAACACACCATTCCCATTATGCTGCTACCACCATGCTTGGTGGTGGGTGTGGGTGGTGTTGTCTTGTTTATGGCCCGTGTTGGGTTTTCTCCATACATAACATTTGGCATTTGCGCTAAAGTTTGATTTTTGTCTCATCTGATCACAAAACCTTCTGAAAGATTGTTAGATAGATAGACAGACTTAACTAATTGTTATTAATATTAATTACTTAATTGTTGTAGGATCCTTCACCTTTAGTTGAGACTCCAGATGGACCATTTTGAAAGGTGGCCTTCTTCTTGCCACCCTCCCATATAGGCCAGATGTTTGTAATATCTTTGATATTATTAAAGCTTGTCCTCTGTTGACTGTTGAACTCTGTAGGTCTGACCAGGTTAGGTTTCCTATCCAACTTTGGATTCCTGGTGGATTCTCTCCTGTTCACCTAGCTCTGATGGACACGCTGGTCTTGGCAGACTGAGCGGTGGCGTGCACTTTCCACTTCTTACTGATTGACTTAACAGTGCTTCGAGGGATCTTCAAAGCCTTGGAAATCTTTTTATATCCCTCTCCTGACATGTGCCTTTCCACAGCTTTGTGACAGACTAGTTTTCAAAGGCCTTTGGAACCCATGCTGCTTTCTTTGTGTTTGACTGCACTCACAGTCTGAAGGAGCTCAGTCAACAGCTGCTTTTATTTAAATGATGAAATTAATTGCAGTGATTCCAAACAGGTGTTGAACACCTAAGTTAATATGTGATCTTGAAGGTAACTGGTTATTTCTGTGATAGTTTAAGTGATGCTATATTGAAAGGAGGTTCATATTTATCAAACACAGCTATAGCATTTTATTTTTAATTAATGTAAGAATTTTTAGAACTATTTTTCACTTTGAAATTGTCATGTGTTCTGTGTAGATTAGTAGGAAAAAACAGATGTTTAGGTGTTTAGGTTAACAAGATGTGAATTTTATATTCTTTTTCTATCCGTTACATGTATATGGTAGCTAAAAGCATGGGAGCAGGTTTGGCTTAAAATTCAGTAGCAAACCTTAACAATTGCAAACAATTGTCTCAAATAAATGTTTCAAAGTTGGCAGGGACAGCTTTCTGGAAATGGGGTTGGGACGTGTCCATACCTAAACCTACGTCTATGGCTAAAACAATTTCTGAGATCAGTAAAATGATGTAAATACCATACCATTAATGGGTATTACCTCTTCCTGTCTCATTATGTTCTCATCTTTTCTTTGATATGACTTATGGAATTGCCCCAAATATAAAAAATTGCTAGTGATTTTGAATGCCAAAGGCTACTTAGTTAAATTTTGCATTTATCTGTTTAGAAAATGATTTTGTTCAAAATCGCATAGAAGTGAGGAAAACTTGGGGTCAGAAAGGAGGGTCAGCTAGCATGCAGTGCCCTCGAGCAGTTAAGGTTGGTTGGCTTTGCCCAATGGTGGTGTGATGACTTTGCCAGCCATGGGATTTAAACCCATGATCTGTCATACACCAATCACAATTTTACTGAGTTAGATACTGCCCTTCTGCATACAGATACATGAGTCATGGAAGTCTTTACTAATGCAGTCACAATTGCTATGTATAAGCATTAATTCATTTGAACCTCAGAATTAAAAAGTAGGTTTTTCAGGGTTTTAAAATCATACACAAATCACAGCATAAATTTAATTTCAGAAATATGGAAGAGCCCATGACTTGCACTGGTGCTGAGAGTTTATAATACACTTAACTGATTTTGCAGACATGTTTAATAAAGCTAAGAGATGTGAATTTAAAGTAAGCCCATATGACAAGGCATTTTTCAGTGTTCTTGTTTGGTGCCGGCTCAGAACACTTGAAGATGCAATTTGTCTTGTGCCCAGGTGTTTTGTGCTGGAAGATAAACAGACACCAGGGTGCCTGGATCCCTAACATAACAGAAATGGGAGCTGAGGAAGGAGCCAGAATTTGTTGTTTGCTTTAGAACATTTCTCTCTAATGTGAAACATCAATCAAGGTGCTCCCTCCATGCTGTGTGGTTACATTTACTGGAGCTCATTTTGTGTCTCGGTTTGCAATTTAAAAAAAAAAAAAAAAAAACAAACTCTTATGCCAACTTCCTGCCTTATATTTGTTATTTGTCAGTTTAAGAAGCTGGACACACAATATTGACATGAGACTGTTTCTGGGAAGATTGCAGGTAAATATATAACTGGGAAACTGCTTGTTCTTGTAGTGTACAGCATTTGAAAACTCTTCATATCATTGCTATTTCTAACTTCTTGTCCAAATGGAGTCACATGACTATTTGGTCCAATAATAGAAAAGCAAAGGTCAAGGTGAATCCGAGTGAACTTGTTCTTGAAATGAAAGATTTTGCAATTTCATACTGACACATGATATCGTATGTGCTGACTTTGTCATCTGCCGTTAAAAATGCTGAAATAAGCAGCGTAAGAAATTAAATGTGGTCGTCTGAATATTTTGAATATTTCATGCTAAAAGAAAATATTGCAAAAAGTTAGATAGTTTAATCAGTGGTTCTCAATCCAGTTCACAAGGACCCTAGCCAGTCCACATTTTTGTTCTAGTCTACCATTTGCATATCTAAGCCAGGTAATCAAGGACCCTATCAGCAAATGACAAGTAAGTTCAGGTATGTAGGTGGTGGAACATAACAAAAAAGTGGACTGGCTGTGGTCCCAGAGGACTAGGTTCAGAACCACTGGTTCACGTACACATGTGGTATTTTGTTTTTTTGGAATATAAAAGACATTGTTTACATGAATTGGAACAGATATGCTTTTACGAGAGCTGAGGCATCGTCTGGACTTTCTAATTATTTCCATATGGCATTCTGTTTTTTTTTTTGTTTAATTTGACAAACGTTCATCAAAAGAGACAGATAAAATAAAAATACTTCACAGTAATTTAAAACCAATATTCTGCAGTTATATTTTAATGGGAAACTCTAAAAATGAATGCACTATAATTTTCTCACTAATTGAGCACATTGCTCCATGCAAATGTGTATATATATACACATTTCTACTGCTCTGCTCTTTTCTGTCCTTACCAATAACACATTTGTTTACGTACACTAATCCTTTTCCCCACGAACGTATTACAGCTGGATGTTCCAGTTCATCACCTAATGAAATACATTTATAGACTTGTACTGTGCATGGCTCATCGTCAGCTGAAGGACACGGATTAATGGGGCTGCAATTCATTTGGTGATGCTCATCAGCTTTGGTTCATGTTATCATCTTTGCACAAATGTTATTCAAAAATGAAGGCAGGTGCTGTTCCCTATCCATCCATCCATGGTTGGGATGCAAGTCTGTTGTAATCATGTTATGATTATTTTTTATCAGTTACCATTATTATAAATAAGTAATAACTTATTACAGGTTTATTTTTTTTATTGCCTGTGTCTTTTGAAGAAGGTATTGCTGGAAATATGTAATTATTACTTTTTTACAATGATGCATTTAATTAATGATTGTTGAGATTTTAATTAAGAGATTGAAATTAAAGGAAGCCTGAATGAGTTTAATTTTTTTTCTTATCTTAATCAACGGTCTATAATTTCCTCTTGATTATTAATCATAAACTATGGAAGTGACACCAGTTACCCTCAGACCCCTTAGTTTTCAATTTGAATAAATTATTGTTTACAGTAAATGACTTATTTCATGTTTTAAAATGCATGCAACCTGTACAAACTTGTATGGCATTTTCCACCTGTCTGGTTTCCAGCATTTAGTACATTTTTAGTACTGAATTAAAAAAAAATGTGTGCAGAGCGGAATTGCACAAATGCCGTAGATAAATTAAGCAGTTTGTGCTTGCATTCATATAAATGTCACTGGGTTAATGCCGCTCTTCATAGAGGAGTGAGCAATTCCTCAGGAGTAAAACTGATCAATAATATATGGAAGAATTTGCTTGCAGTCACTGCTGTTAACAAGGCATTGCTTGCAGTTGTTGCTAAAAATAAATTTAATGTAAAGCCACCTACTATTTAACAGTTATTTGGGGGTGTTCCATAAACTTTTTTACTAAAGAAAAAAGTATAATAATGTATTGGAATTTCAATATTCACCTTTCTTACAGTAGTATAATGGTTAATATGTCATATAATTGTTTCCAAAGACCATTTACTGATATGTAATACTATTATATTTCTAAGTGCAAGTTTTAAATAGCATGCATGTTGCAGGCAGCCTTTACCCAACAGTTTTAAGAATGAAGTTGAACTGAAAAGAATTGTAGTCAATAATTTTATATTGAAATTAAGTTCTTTATGTAGCTTAAAATGGCTCTACTAAATTTTTATTGTGTAATACATTTTTATACGGAAAATACACATGCTTTCGCTTCAGGAACAATAAAAAATGTATAGCTTCTTTTAGTAATTCTCCTTGGTGAATATTAAATGAAGCAGAATATTTATCAGAGCAGAATGTAATACATACTATAGAGGCTGTCTGCTAATAGCTGTGATGGAACACAATGTAAAGAAAGCTGTTAGCCTCAATATGCGAAAGAATAAAAACGCTGATCGTTCTCGCGTGTCTGAGATGATGCTCGTGCTCCCCCTGCTTTCAGGGGTTTCATTTCACCCTCAGATCTTTCTCCTTCGTGTAGTCTGTAAGTATCTTTTATCTTTGCCGGTAGCCATCTAGCACATTAGAGAGCTTGCATGTGTGCGTGTTTGAGTGTACCGTGTTTATATTACCTTGTGGGGACATGTCTCCACAATGGAAAACACAATTTTAATAAAAATCTGTGAATGCAACCAGAAAGCCTAACTCAAAACCTAAAACCAAAAGTCTTGTATTTTGTTGGGTTATGCTTAAGGTTAGGGCTGGGTAAGGGTTAGGATTATCATAGTTAGGATTAGGGTTAGATTAATAGAAATTAATGGAAGGTCCCCAAAAAGTTCGAAATACACATGTGTATGTGTACGCACGTTTCTGTTATTTTTCCACTGTCTTTAATGCGAGTACTGACAGCCAGCCCTGTTTATGTATTTTACGAGTTTTTGATTGTGTTTACTGCATGCTCTTTTAGAATTCTAAAGTAAACACAAAACCGAAGACGAACCACCACTACACATCTGCTGTACGGATTTTTCATCCATTCGTAAGCATTACACAATTACACAAAATAGAAGTGTACATTTTTTCTTTAAATAAACGTTCTTACTTTCGTAAAGTTCGACAGTAAAGTTTGATGTAGATTAAAAGTAAAGGTATTGGCAGGTGTTCTAAGAAATATTCCAGTTTGTATTGCATAAACATGGCAGTAAAACACCAGAAAAATTACAGGGCAGCAGAGCCTGAGCATCACATGTGAAAAATATTACTCAGACAGAAATGATCCTTAATAGAAGCATTTTTAAATTCGTTTTGATGACATCACCATTTCTTTCAGCTGTTGAGGAACTCCAGCAGAACAATTGATTTCATTTGTTTTCTGAAGGTTCTGCCACTTTGTTTGCAAGCTAAACCCGACCAGTCATTCTGACACATATTGTATACCCTTGTGTGCAACCTGTAATCCCAGTAACATTTGCGTAGGTAGTGATGTGTATGAGGAGAAAATTAAAATGTATCAGATTCAGTTAGGAGCCTTCCGAAAATCAATTTCCTGAGCATTAAGAATTGAAAAGAGTGGAAGGAATTCTGCACTGACACCATTTTTTAATGCATAAAAAAATGCTTTCAGCTCTGTGTTTCCCATAAATCTAGCGGCACTCTTAAACAACATAAGTGTGATAGGAAAATGCTCGCCAGGAAACAAATTGAAAGAGCCTAATTTTTCAGTGAAAAATGAAATGTTATTATATTCCTATCAGAATCTGGTGTATTTACACTTGTACACACAACGTATACCCATATATACACGTAACGATACATGTAGCTCACAGACCTAGCATGTCAATAAGCAGTGTCGTTACCGACTTTTTCAGTTCCATTTAAGAGTTAATTTCATCTGATTTCATTGGATGTAGTTTTGAAAAATGTAAAAGGTTGAAGACGGCATATGGCTGATACATGTGCAGCATAGCAAGATCTGTAGAGTAATGGTCTTTTCAGCAGCAGAGGGACATCAGTAATGTTATTCTTAGTTTGCTAGCATTTCCCCTTCCTGGGATTGGATTATGATTTATATCGATACACCCATGGTGCATGCAGCTGTACTATCCAGTGGGATGAGGTTGGTTGTTTTTTTTTTTGTTTTTTCCATCTTGATTAAATCCTATGTCCAAGCAGTTGAATTTCACTGAAACCATTTGATCCTCCCCCCACCTTGAACGTTTCCACATTTTGTAGTCAAATAAAAAATTCAAGTGGAATTTTATTAAATGATTTTCACAACATACTTAAGTTGAAGGTGCTTTTTTATTGTGACACAGAAGTAGACATTTGTTGGTTACCATAGTATTCGCCTGCTTGAGTTAATATTTAGTAGGAACGTAGCTGTAGGCATGACTGCAAGCACTTTGAAGTATGTCCCTGCTAGCTTTACACATCTTGGTCCTACAATTCTTGACTGTGACTGGATGGGGACGTTCGGTTAACAGTCATTTTCAAGTCTTGCCACAGACTTGTGATCAGATTGACGTCAGACCCTTTCTAAGACATTCAGGCTTCACTTCTGTGTAGCTCTGGCTATTTTTTGGACTGATCAGGAGCACCCAGGAGAAAGGGGTATCTGCATCAAAATCACCATTCGGGAGAAGATTTCACCAGAGTAAATACACAAGATATAAAGCATTGGAAGCCTCAAAATCAGGAAGATCAAATTAAAGTTCGCCAAAGAGACATCTTAAAAAACATGGACAGTTGTGCCGAAAGGTCTTATGGAGAGATACTGTAAGACAAATATCAGCTTGCACCAGAATGACGGGGAAAGAAGAGTGTGGAGAATAGGACCCATGCCCGTGATCTGAAGCGTACCATCTCATCTACGAAGAATGGTGGAGGCAGTGTTGTGGCACGGGAGTGTGTGACTGCCAAGGGAACCGGTTCAGTGGTATTTATTGATTATGTGACTGCTGACAAAATCAGTAGGGTGAATTCTGATGTGCATAGGGCTGTAATCTCTGCTCAGATTCAGCCAAATGCTTCAGAAATCACATCACCGCAGTGCAGATGGACAATGACCTGAAGCGTTCTGCGGAAGCAAGCCAAAACTTTTTGAAAACAAAGAAAGAGAATGCTGTGCAATGGCCAAGTCAATCACCTAAGCAGAATCTAATTGAACATGCATTCCACTTGCTGATGGGAAAAAAAACCCAAGAGAAAGCAGGAACTGAAGGCTGCTGCAGTGCAGGCCTGACGGAGCATCACCAGGGAAGAAACCCAGCATCTGCTGATGTCTATGTAAAAATGACAGTTTAATTTATGATTATGTTAGCTTGTCCAATTTACTTTTCAGCCCATTTAATTGGGGGTCTAGGTATAAAAATAGTTTTACTTCCTACACTGTTCATATAAAATTTTTCACAAAACCTTTACTGTCTGACCTTAAAACACATTTTGATTGTCTCGTTTCAAATCTGCATACAGAACCAAAATACCGAGAACCGTGTCACTGACCAAATGCTGAAGGACCTGACTGCATGTTGGCAAAGAGACTCTCGGCTCTTCTATAAACAAGTGCATTTATTTTGGGTTCATGCAATGCTTTCATTGCGCACAAATGCATTCTGTTCAGCTAAATATGTAACTCTTAAAGGCAACTGGACCCAGCAAAGCTTATTTAGAGGTTTTACAGCAAGGGGGGGGGGGATACATAGGCACTCAAAACCTTTCAGATTTTAATTTGAAATTATTATTTTTTTTTTGACCCTGACGTTATAGACTCCTTTGTCTTGACAGGTGACAAAAGAATCCCAGGTAAATCCATTTGAGTTCCAAGTTGTAACAGAATGTAGAAAAGGGTGATGGGGTGAATATTTAGACAAGGCCCTGTATATAGTATAGATATCGGGAGAACCATGAAAGCGTTAAATTAAACTCAGAAAGTTGCTTGTGCACCTGCTATGTAGAGCCCTTGGGAATTCCAGGCAAGGAACTGTGAAAACGGGTTATATTATTCAAGGAAGGAGGCACTTTCTATTTGCAAAGGTCAATGCCACACTTCAAGAGAGATCCCCTTTTATTACTGAAATGAAAACATTCAATAAACTAAACTGCATTCAAGTACCGATTCTGAAGCAGGCGATTTAGCGACATTCATTTTAAAATGCAGTGTCATGATACGGCATTTAAGTCCCAGGGAGAAAAAAACATGAATTTGTTTGCAGCTGTTAGTACCTTATTTTATAAATATAATAGCTTTTTTTAATGATATTTTATATCTTGCCAGGTAATTTCAGAATTTCTTTTTTATTAGACAATATTTCAATGTGATATCTTCTTGAATTGGATTTTGTCACTCTTATAGGCAAATTTTACACATAACAATGCACTAAGATGGTCAATGTTGATATTTTTTGGCATTCAGTTGCTCAGTTTTTTTTTTCCTTCAGTATTATCACTCATAATACAAAAGAGGGACATTTTATTTCAAAGCTAAAATTTCTTAAAAGGAACATCTCTCCAACATTTTTAAGCCATACTATGACTTGTATTCTATGAGTTTTCTAAATCAATAATCACTGTACTTATTGAAAATTACAGTCTATGCTGTATTGTATTGTGTATATTTAATTGTGTCTGTGTGGGTGGAGTTTGCATCCTGTGTTGCATGGGGTTCCTCCAGGTTCTCCCATTTTCACCTGAAGTCCAAAAAGTGTGAGACTCTCTGTCCAGGCTGTGCCACTGCATTGTGCCCCATGTTGTCCTTGACCCAGTACTAGATAATTGATTGGAAGGTGACTGGATTGATCAACTAAAGAAATGAGGAACCTTTTAGTTGTTGTACTTGTGTCATTATACAGGTAGTGTCATGTTCTACTGCTCAGACGGGGAGTTTGTTTACCTGGTTTAATGACGCTTTATCTAATTTCACTCACCACTGGTTGTATTGTAATCAAAGAAAACAATTCATGCGGGTTGGCCTATTTTTTACTTTGGTTGACTCATGCTTACCTCGATATCTTGGGCCAAATGTTATTCTATCTCATGTTAGACCCAGTCCCTTAAGGGAAACACTTTTCTAACAGGAGTCCTATGACCTTTCTTTTTGTTTCATGACAATCAAAACGTTTTTGGATAGCTAGCAGGTGAGTGAATGCATACGGGTTTGTCTCTGCATTCATATGCCAGTGGCAAATCAGAGCTATGCTGTCGTTATTACTGATGGACATACCGTACTGTGCAAAAGTCTTAGGCAGGCAAAGAAAATGATGGTTAAGTTACATTTATGTTGCTGTAAAACTATTTCTTTATGTCTGTAAAAGTGTGTCAGTTAATATTTTCAAAACATCTCAATTCACCACCAAATTTGTAGTTTCCTTCCA
>JAACJT020000075.1:13251573-13278067 GCA_009936485.2 Gymnarchus niloticus | reverse complement strand
TACAGTTTAATGGTCAATTGTTTTTTTTTTCCCAAGCCAATGTACACTTTCTGCCCAGATAAATGGCCTCAAATGGCACAAAAAGTAAATACAAAAAAAATACAAAAAAATAAAACTGTAGCAATTCAGGTTTATATAATTTACTGGTTAGATATTGAATACAGATGCCATGCAGCAACTAACGGACTGACCAGACACTGTGGTCGTAATGGTGAAACAATATTAATGCTTTACTTTTAATAAACAGATTTCTCATATATGGAATTATGCCTGTTTTACACTGCATAGAATAGCAAATGGCAGCAGACGGAGGTGGGATTGGTTCTGTTAACCCTGGGATTGTGTGATTATAGTTACTTTATTTCATAGTTAGCATACCTGTCTTAATGATGTCATGGTCATTGTGTTGTGAATTTTGGATGCAAACGGCTGTTCTGCTCTTGTTGGTGGGGTAGGCTGCAAATTGTGAATATCCAGAAATAATTATTATCTTTGGCATGGATCCCTCCCTATTGCTGATTCTAAATCTAAGCAGACAGTTATATATTTTTTTTAACTCAACCAACCATGTTGAAACCTGATGACGTATACATATATATATATATGTATTTTTTTTTATATATAACGCGGTAATACATAACACAAGATCAAAATGAGAACAACTGCATTGATAGGATAGTGAGTTTTTACACACCATTTGTCTACAGTCCAAATCAAGTCCCAGCTCATGGACCACCAAGTTGTCATCATTTTTATACACAAGTAAAACTCAAGTCCTAAAATTTTATGTCTTAATTTCAACTGGAGTCAAGCAGTCTGACTGGAGTCACCCACCACTGCTGCACAGTATGGGCACATTATGTTTCTAGTCTTTCAGCAAAGCTCTACTACCTTCACTTAATACCAGCTTATTGTTTACTCAAATGGTCAGAGTATTATTGAGAAATTAGAAGAATAAAAATCAGCACAACATAAAAATGGAATTGTAAGATTCAACTGAGAACAAGTAAGGCAGCACAGCATGTTATTTTTTTTTAGGGCATTTAGTGCTGTCTATATATGAGGTACACTGATTAAATTTCCACTTTATACATTTAATTGTGAAAAAATCAACTCAGATAGCTCAATTTTTTACACAAATGAATACATCAGTTAAATGCATTTTTTACATTTGTTTTTTTTTAGTAGAACTAAACACAGTGTACAATTATATAGATAAGCCACAGCATAGTAATGCTGAATTTTGAGTTATTTAATATAGACAATGCAACTTCATTTTAAAATGTCTTCACCTTAATTTCGCTCCTATAAATGTAATCTGAAGATGGGTGATATATGGGCTTAACCGTAGTGTGGGAAAGAATTCCATGCCTGTCCCTCTGCTGTCATTGTCTCCCACAGTTCACTGCATGGAAGCCCCTTTGAAGGATTCAGTGACATCGGTCATGACTTTGCAACTTGGTCTGTCACAAAGATGGATGGCACTTAGACTGTCAGGTGTTTTCTAGGTCACGGAAATTGAGAATATGATTTTATTTAGCATCATAATCAATATCTCGATAATGAATGATCAAGAACTTGTAAGGCAGAGTATTCTGTCAAATATAGGGTGGGGTAATATCATTTCTGCTATAACTAATCGATAAAAATAACCCATGTGTGTATGTTTGCATATTTTTGGTCAAGTGAATTCAAAAAAGTCAAGTCATTCGAGTCATTCTTATTGCGTTAGCTTCTGTTTATTGATGCTTCATGCCTAGGGCTAAGTATGAAGTTAAAAATAAAGCATCGCTCGAACATATGAAACATAATCAGCAAAATTTTGTATAAACAATCCTCATAATCCTCTTGAAGTCAATTGTATTCACATGAGTCACTATTAAACTATTAAGAGAATATGAAATGTTGTTTTAATTATATACAGGTGTTGTTTAAACGATATTCAACAAGCAATACAATTAACGATGTAATGTTACAAATTTAAAATAATAAGTTGATGGATTGACAGTAGTCACAGCCATCCTTGTGTGTATATGACAGAAATTTGGAATTGCAATTTGTTCAACCTTTTCAGCGTAGCTGGCATTTGTTTAATCTTTGCCACCACGCTTTACTTCAAGTGGAGTGCTGTTTGACATGTATGTCATGCAATTCCAATTTAAAAAAAAAAAATCTGTTAAAAGGCACTGCTGATATTTCAAGTGTCTCCTTTAAACAAAGAGAATGAGAGATTATTGATATGTATGTAGTACATCATTAAAATATCACATCACAGTACAGTATCTATCTTTGAACACATTTGTCACTTTTGGTGCCCAAATATTCAGCTGTCTACTATGAGGGGTTAACTACAAAATCTCTCTCAACTGTACAGGCAACTACACCGAGCTCCAGGCAGAAAGGTAGTTTCTCTTCTGAAAAGTGTACTAATGTGAAAATATACACCTACAAATGTAATTTTCCTTTAGTCTGTAATGAAATTGACTTTTTAGGCTATGCATTGACAGCGAGTGGTGGCAGAGACATGTGTACCATATTTTGCAGATGCAAACAGTGCCTTTGTGAGAAAGCATTTTTCATGAAACATTTATCTCTGTAAGGTTCCTGGGGTAGACAGTTATTTTTAAACAAAGTTGCAGGAATGCTCAAAGTAAGAAAGACAACCTTAGAGGTAACTGGAATGCACAGCTCACACAAAGGGTGTAATAAATATCTACATCTTTGAATAACCCTAGGAGCACTGGATGATAACAGGCTATACATCAATACATTGAAAGTGCATGGGCTCATTTACTCTTTTATCTTTAAAAACTGAACTTAGGGTAACTTAAAATGCAAGCAAGATGAGAAAAATGTTTATCAGCAAACAACGCCAAAAAGACTTCATGAAACTTGCATGTATGGCTTTAAGGCTGGATGAATCCCCTTTCGAAAGCCATGCCTAAGTGTAGGGTAAGCCGCCCCTAGGCCTAGCAATGGAACCCAGTCATGCAGCCGAAGGTATGAATGCATGTAGGTCCTTCTGTGAGCGTCTGGAAAGTGCTTAAAACCTCAGTTAAACTGAATATAACATATACTGAATTTAATCTGACTCCATATTATTTAATATTTAATTTATAATGCTGTGGCCTTGATCTCTAATAAATTTAGGTTGGTTCTGATAACGTAAAGACTGGTCTTACTCTGAGTTACTCTTGTCTCTGGGCACTGGTATTAAGGAGCTTGCTCTCGGCCAATTAAACAAATAGTGGAATGTGGAAAGGGGGGTGGTGGTTCAGGGACTGGATAGTAACTACGAACTTAATGCATGCTCAGCATGTGTGAGTCTAGCTAGCTCAGGGACTGCTAGGTTCAGTTTAACTGGCTGGTCACATAGGCTGTGTATCGAATTGATAAGTTCAAGGACTGATGTATTTTGTCCAAATTGCCCATGCAGAGGCTGAATATCAGTGTGCCTAACTGTTCTGGCTCAGGGACCACTCTACTGTGTCTGATTGGTTCAACTCAGAGGCTGGGTCCCATTGGCACCATGTTAGGATACGTTAACAACATGTGTCGAATTTCATCAACTCAGAGGCTGGTGAGAATTGTCAGCATGTTTGACCGATACAGCTCAGGGACCGTCTGGTGTGGTGTGTCTGATAGATCTCAACTCAGAAGCTGCGTACCAGTTGTGTCTGAGCAATACAGTGTAGTTACGCAGACCCAGTGTGACCATTTCCTGGCCAGGAATTGCAAAAACACCACCACAAAGAACTCTGCAGAACTAACAATTTCAGGTAGACAAGAATTAAACAGAACACAATTTATTTGCTGGGTAGGCATAACATTAGTTCCAATTAGACCAAAGACACACTCAGTGGCCACACAATTGTCTAATTTGACAAAGAACAAACAACAATACAAAAAACCAAAATGGTACATGCCCAGCAGGAAGATAAAGGTGAAAGGGATCTGACTACAGATATTCAAAACACACAGTGCGGTACGAGAGCTCTGGTTTCAGAGAGACTCCCCCATCAGCTTACGGATACTTCCTTAAGTCACAGTCCAAGTGTAGGTGTTATCAGTGAATGATCCAATCATTGACCAAATGTCCATAAAACAAATGGTATTCAGCTCCTGAGTCTGATGGCTCATTGTAACTTTAGCGACTAACATCCGTGTGTCTTTGATATTAATGGAGGCTGGATCTTGTAGTAAAGACAGAATTTCACCTAATGTTCTGTATCTTTAAAATGATGTAAGATACCGAGACCATTGTATCGGTGGCACCGAAACCATCCGAATGAGACTAAATATGAGTATATACACAGCTTCCTTTCGATGTATAAGCATTCTATATGGGTTTTGTGTGTCCTGAGTTTGGTAAAAAGTGAGGGAGGGAAGGTCTGTCCTGTGGGTTGTTTCTCCCTTCCTGAGTTTGGGGAAAAAAGGAGGAGTGAAGGGTAGGATATGTTTCTCGGCTGGAGATACAATCTGCGGGTCATTTCCCCCTCTGCCAAATGGGAGGTTGAGATAGGCCTCACAGATACGTTCAGGTGGACTCAGCCTTACGGGAGCCGACTTGACTGTCACCCATCTGGCATCACCCAGTGCAGACAAAGAGCCTGTAAGGCAACAGCCTTACACAACATGAATCAGATGCACACAGCAAAAGGTTAGGTTATTTGGGTCTTAAAGTGGGGAATTATAGTCAGCACAGAACCAACACTAATATCGGGAAAATAATGCGATCCATACTGCAGTTTAGAATGGCGCTTGCAAAATAACACAGAGGAGAACCCTAAAGACTCCTTTCCAATAAGAATGACTCAAAAGACACGACAGAGAATGATGCAACAATCAAGGCATGATCTCAAAGTAGCAGGCTTGTAAAATGAACATGCCCTTCATAGGGACTCTTTCACATAAGCAAAAGGAGACTGAAGAAACTTATCAGGTCAATGGCATTCAAGATATTTTCCTTCATAGTATGAAACATTTAGCTGAATTCTGTACATTAATCATTTTCTTTCATTTCCTTTGTGCACAAGTTATTTTAATTGTTTGACATGCAGGGAGGAATTTTTTGAATTATTTGTAGATATAATGCCTGTATTTTAGACCTACATTTTTCTTTGAACACCATTCATTTGTATAGGTTATTGCAATGGCATGCATAATAGACTTTTGGAATGTAAAAGCCTTGCTCACTGAAATATTTAATTGCTCATTTGAAACCTTTTTGCCAGTGGAAAGAGCGGATATACAATATATAACTCATTAAGTAATAGGCCTTTATTCTGCTTAGACAAAAGAGTTAGACTTGTTTTCCATTTCCTGGCACTTTTCATTGGTTGCAAAAACAAACTGAAATATTTAATTTTAATGTTATTATGATTAATAGTTATGTATGTGACTAACTAAATCAGTCACTTTGTAGCAGTGTTTGACTTTGAATGGTTATTAATATTGTAAGATTTCATTGAGCTAACCTTGATTAAATTTAAATAAGAACTGCTTAAGAATATGAAAATGTGAACACAGCGGAAATAAAATGCCAGTATGAAATAAAAAGGATGAACGGGTCTATTGATTAATCTAGCCTAAGGTTGGCTATTTAGGGCAACACAACTGCCTAATAAAATTCACTAGAGAAAGGGTGAATTAAAGTTTTCTTTATATATACACTCTTTCTAAAATTACATTTATAGATCAATATCTATGAAATGCTTGCTGGAACATTCTTTCTTTGATGTTCCCTTCCAAACAATGACTCCATATAGAATATGATTTATATTTTAGCCAGGTTTCCTGGAGCGTCTTTCTGGGGTGTATAACACATGACATGAGTTGGTCGGACTAAGCTCCTTTTATTGTTTGATTATGCAGACTAGTCCAATTTCTTTCAATTCATTCTGGTCCTGTGATGACCTCTCTCTCTCACACCAATAAACACAAAAATTGCTTTTGTAAGTAGGTGTATACAGATAGTCAATAATACAGTGTCAGAAATGGAAGCAATTTCTGTTATTGGCAAAGATGTGAAACAATTTTTTGAATAACTTCGTATTGTATGTCACTTATGTGTGCATATTAAGACTTCATTTTCTCAAATGATCCCGTACAAACAATTCATGAGCGTATGTCCAAACAACGTGCTTTTTGTTGTTCCCATTTCAAAAGAGAAATATTCATGAATGAAACTCTTTTAACACAGACGTGTCTCCAATTATTATAAAATTAAACCATGCCGGTCTTCTGGTCGGGTCAGAAGGACAGAGCATCGCAAGGGGTGACTCGATTTTTGAAAGTATTTCACTCGTTATTTTGTTTTTCCTCTCGTAATCATGCAAGAATCATTTGAGATTGAAGAACTGAACATATCAATGAATTTGTCAGGATTTAATTACGTGCCATATTTGTGGAAATTAATTCATATTCATGAACTCATTGCTCCGAAGCCACAGTGATGTACTGTATGTACTGATTGACAGAGTGAAATGGAAATGTGGTGACTGCTTGAATATCCATCCATCCATCCATCCATCTAACCTCTTATCTTGGACAGCGTCGAGTAGATATCATACCAAGGTGCTGGTGCAAGAATTGATAGGTCTGAAATCTTTTTTTAGCGTTAGTTAGCATTAGCATATTGATGATACATATATTTTCCATTCAGAATGCATGCATATCATGCTGAATTTTATCAGCATTTGAACTGAAATGATTACACAACTTTACCTTGCCCTCATGCATTCGTCTGTGTCAGAAGCGGTATTCCGTTTTATCCTTCCTGACAACAGAAGCATGCAATATATCTTAATATATGTCTCTAATCCAGAAAAAAACTAAGATGGTGACTTCCACGACTGCGTTTGTTTATCATTTAAGCCACAGCAGGAAGTCTCCACAGAACTGTGGGTACTGGGCAACTCTAAGTGAAGTTCCAAATAAATATGGAGCTGAATTTAGCCTTTTCATCATCACTGCTGCTCCTTTCACCTTTGTATCTTGCAGCCGCCTTTCTTACTAATGAACTTGTCGGGAACAGACGAGCTATGAATCCCGGAATTATGTTGGCCTTACGTAGAACCCTAAGAATCACTCCCTGTCTCCGTCATTCTCTCAGTCTAGCGTTGGTGTTTCTTTTCCAGGAAGGTCTGATGCTTAAAATCTCATTTAATGGAAGCATCATTGGTCTTTTCAAATGGGTGCGTGCTGTGGAGAAAACACTGTGATCCTTCACTAAGTGAATCAGCTCTGTTCCTCTCACACAACTGAACAGAAACAGGACAATTGCTTTTGGCAATTAGAAGAAATATGAAAAAAGGTAATGAATGAGTGTTTTTGTCAAATTTCTGTCAGTTACAGTGTAAGATCTTTTTAGGACATCACAATTATCTTATTACTTATAAAATTTTCTACATTTTATAGCTATTTATTGCTTTATTTACTAATATTGGTTGTCTTGGAGAAAAGAATTGCTGCAGAACTCAGTATTAATAACAAGAATGAACAGAGACGATAAAATTGTTTAATTATACAGTATGAGATGTGTGTGCTTAGGTTACTGGCATTGCAGTGATTTGAGATTGAACACAGATCAGCATAATCGGCATACAAGTTAGAGGATTTGTTGGCCGAAACAAAGACCCAATTATTTCTCCATTTTAAAAAAAAGATGAACTAATAAGCAATATATTTGGAACACAGAGGATTTCATTGCTGTACGTGATCAGTCAGGTAGTTTTAAATGTGAATAGACTTTCTGGGTGCAGATTGGTTGTGTTCAAAGTGCTTCTCGAGTGGATCCTTAATCACGAAGTCCTGGACACCTGCTCTACACGTAGGGACCTCTGACAGTGGAGAATCCTCTGGGGAGTCTCTTGCATTTCACAGATCTGAGCCGTACATTCTCAAAAAGCAGGCAGCCTACATCAGGTTTAGAGGGGTCATTGATACACGACAATATATAAAGTCCATTATTTTTTCACTAGTAGCAAGGAACACATTATTAAGAGTAGTTTACTCAATTGCCACCGAGAACCACTCAGACAGTAATAAGCTGAGCTCGATAACGTTAGGTCACATCAACAAACCTCCCTAGCAAGCATATTGTTTTGATGCTTGTGGGATGCCTTCAGCATTAATAATGATTATCATCTGTTTTGATATCCCTATATCATTATTTTTGCAGTTATGTCTACGCTAGCAGGAATCACAGAGCGACTACAACAGAACACTCACAGTGGGAAGTGTTAACAAGAAGGACAGCGAGCTCACAGAGCCTCCCGCCACAAGTTTGGGAAAAAGGAGAATAGGAAGCCAATTAATTCGTTAGTATGCTAATGAAGGCGAGCCACGGTGCTTCCAAACAAAAGGCCCATTCAAAGTATGTCTCGCCCTGCAGGATGTTTAATTAATGTGAGCATTACTGTGCCGAAATGCTTATCGCAGTGAGTGTTTATTCTGGATACTTAGAACAGCACACATCATTACAGCACAGGCACTGGCTCAGACAATTAATCTATAGTGCCCATGGCTTCAGTGGTGTGCCGTTCTATCATCACTGCTTGAATGCAGTCAGACGAAGACAGCCGCTGTAGGTGGGCTGCAGTTCTACTCTATGACAGACCACGCAGGAATGCCCAGTAAAATTTTTTGTGTAAATATGTAAATATGGCTCATATGCTTCAAGTTTTTTTTTTTTTTTGGTTAAATACTGTGCTTTACTGAGCACTATTGATTTTTATAAGATGATAGGCACTTTGCGAGATGTCCTGTTTCAGCACATTTTGAGCTTTGCCCCTAATGTTTCTTCGATCTGAAAAGTAAAAAAAAAAGGTGTGTCGTAGTCGCAGTACGGATGACGCCCAAGAGGAACGCACCTCAAATGCTGCTATTCCAGGGGCTGTCTGCCAATCAGTATTAACTCATAGTGACACTGATCAGCACAGTCTTTCAAAATCCCGTCAAGGTAACGTTTTATGCCTCAGATTAAAACAACAAAAGTGTTAAGGCGAGATAAAGAAATTCTATTAACTCAGGACAGAAGGTAGGCAATAAACATATGACATTCGGCTCAAAATGAAAAATGAATGACAGAAAGAATCTGCATGACAGAAAACCTTGTTAACATGAGTTTACAAATGCAGCAGAACATTCAGCTCTCATCAAGGCTCCACTGTACTCCTCTGCACCCTACGTAACTTTGCCCCAGTTTGCAAACAGGCTGAGAAATATGATAAAACATTTTTTTTTTTCTGTTTGTGTGGAAAAAAAGTTATTTAACTGAAACCTCAGACATTTTGATGCTTTTATTTTCGATTAAATTCTTTGGAATGCCTTCAGGGTATGGGAAATTCAGATAGGCTATCACAGTTGACATGTTGTCTTTAAAGAACTCTCCAATAATAAGTGATTGTACACAAACATTGTGTTCATGGAGTAATGCAACACTGTTAGGATCCTGCCATTAGTCATCTCGCCTTGACAAACATGGAAGTTCATGTTTTGTCTTATTTCTATTAATTTGCATTATACATAATTGTGTTATTGACATATTTGACTTATGAATTGACATAAACATTCAAAAGACACTTCCACTCCCACAAAAAAATCATAGCTTCCTCCTGCTTCAGAAAATTTCCAATTCTGTAAATGAAGAAAGCACTAATTGTAAGTCACGAAAGTTTGCTAAGCTAATTAATCATGAAAGCACTATGAACCGATTCCCATTAAGATGCTGAGTCAATATAGTCTATTTATACAGGGACAAGTATTTTACAAATGATACTCGTTTTCATCATATGTTTTGACAGCTGACTCATTATATTTCTTCAATTCCTTGAGCATGAAAAACAATGTGATTAAAATCATACGTTTTAACTAAGCAAATAATAGGAAACTTCTTTGCCGATATCTAGGTCACAGTCTGACTTTGGCATATACTGCATGTAGCGTGTTCAGACGACTCAAGTACATACCGTAACTCTTTTCAGTGTGATCAAGAGATTACAGATAGATACTCTTGTTTTGCCCTTGAACGGAGTAATTGACCGAAATTTGATAATTAAATGTCCTGATGGGTTAAACTGTAAGGTAGTTAGCTATGTATATCACTTTGGTTAAAAGCCTCTTCGAGTTATTTCGCAAATGAATGTGATGTCATATGCACTTATGCATATGCCTCTATTTTCACATTTCTTATACCGTATGGCGTTGTTCATGCAGCATCCACAAACCTTATCTGGAGAAAGTACAGTTAACGGAACCCCTCCCCCAGCCATTCTGATTCATGTGAATTCCTACATGGTGTTGGATTAGAGCTACTGGTTTGTGTGTTATAATACTCCCCTTCAATACCATTTGCAATGGTTGAACAGCCTGGGATCTCCCTGTTTGTCTAGCAGAATTATCTCATTTTCGTCCAAGTTACATACATTAATGCAGATCTATTATTGTGCTTACGTAGGTGATTTCTTTCATTGAGGTCTTTTAGAGAGATGTGTTTTCTGTTAGATGGTGAGATTTTCATAGTAATACAGTGAGTTGCTTTTTTGCTTCCTGCATCCTTTCCCTTGGACCTTAGACCAAGATCTGAGCATCAGGGGCTACTGGAATATAAGGCAACAAATGGCTACCCTTAAAAGAGTGTTACTCATGGAATGGTGGCTCCTGCATCACCGCCACCACTCAGCATTGATTGTTTGTGTTGTCTTTCTGATGTGTAGTCATGTGGCCCACAAGTGCAGCGACCCCGGTTGCTGTCAGTGGCATCCCTTGTGTAAAAGGAGTGAAACCAGCTGTAACACTTGTTTTCCTTCAGTACCTCTGGATCGTCCACTGTATATCCTCTGCTGCACTTTGCTTAACAGATGTATTGCCAAGCCATGGAAAAAAAAGACGTGTCTCTAACACTGAGAATATTTAGCATTGCAGATTATTTGCTTTTTCCCCCTCATAGAAAATGGGATTTAAAAAACAAATCCTTGACATTAGTTAAAATTAGTGGTTAAAATGTAATGCCTTGTAAGTACAGTCAGATTTTAATTTGCAATTCGAGCAACAATGTGAAACAATAAGGGTTAAAATCCATCTACGTGTAAATCATCAAGGTTTCCAGCTGTTGACCTACGCTATATCACACACTTTCGTTAGGTTCTTTGTGGCAGAAGTTCTGTTCTGTCCTGTTATCAGGAAAACATTAATGTTCTGTCTGCACCCTCCTTAATGGTGCTGTTTGGTCTTTTAAATTGCAGATGCATTATTCCGTTTATCCAGGATTAGCACAATATATGACGTAAGTTGGGTTTGCTGTGAAAAAACAAAATGTCATTTGACCTCAGATTCAGTGTTAAAGCCTATATATGACTAAGTATGGATAACGGATGACTAATGCAATATACAGTATCTATACATACTGCACATATATTATATATATATATATATATATAGCATTACTTATCTGTTATCCAAATACTTTTTTCCAAACACCGGTGACTCAAAACAAACTGTCCGGCAACAGTAAGAGATTTCTAAGGCAATATTCCATTAACCGTTTTATATGTAAATGAAACTCCCCGTCATTCTTCATAAACACTGCAGGCACTATTCCAGATGAATACTGAGGGATAATGCCAGATCTGTCTGATACCAATGACAGGCTTTCTCTTGAGCCTCAACTCACAGATAGCTTTGATGACCCAATAGTTTAATTGCAGTCTGCTGCATAGTTCTTAAAATAAAAAAAGGAGCTTTACTTTTTGAAGGAACTCCTAATCAAAGTCTAAAATTCTTGGGCTGTTAAGTCCACCTGATGCCATTCTAAAGCCAGTTTTATTTTGATCTCAGTGTTAAAAATGATTTCATATAGATAAAATGTATCATTTGTAGTTGTTAACCTTTTCAGTGCTGTGGCATCTCAGTGGGTACCATTGTTGCCTCACACATCCTGTGTGGAGTTTACATGCTCTCAGCTTTCTTCTTGCAGACTCAGTAGCATGTAGGTATGTGTGTACGTGTGCCCTGTGATGGACTGCCATCCCATCCAGGGTGTTTCTGACAGGTAGGCTAACAGAGTGACCTTATTCTGGTTTAGCGGCTACGGAAGAAAGATATTCGTCTTTTGTTTTGTTGTTGTTCATTTCGCTTCCCTGGTAGAGTTGTAAAACCACTGCTTCAGTCATTTTCAGTTTATCTGTAATGTAGGCTATGAACAGGCAGGATCCAAAATGCAGAAACGCTAGGTTTATTGAAATGGGGCTTGGCAGGAATCATAATCAGTAGACAGATGCAAGGTTGATGAAAGAGGGTAATCCACATCCAAAAAAGTAAAGGTCTTGGTCAAAGAACAGGCCAAAAACCAGAAGAGCATTTCAGAGACAAAACCAAATCATACAAATAGAGTTCGGGAGTTGAGAAGCCAGTAGAGAAAGCAAGAGGTGATGTGGCAGAATCAGATCGACTTTGAAATAATGTTCAGTAAAGGTTTAAGCGCAAAATACCTTGCAATGACGTGACTTTGTTATGTATGATCAGATCCAGGTGCAAGAACTCTAGGGAGGCAGAGTGGGAGTAAGCAGGGTGTGGCTAGCTAGCTGCAAATGTTACCATATCTGTGTACAATTGCTGCGATCATAAGCCCGATGCTAGGAAACAGTTCGCTAAGGCAGGATGATTCTGGACATAGGCCTACATGTAAGCCAACAAGTTCTTTTATAGCTCTCTTATGACCCAGGCAGGTTTGGAAACAATGACTAGTCTGATCGAAAGTTTCTTGTACTTCTGGGAAATTAAATCTCTTTTCTAGCAGTCATTACTAACTGGAGAGGTTAGCTCCAGAGGGAGATAACTTTTTGCAGTCCCATTTTGTAGTTTGCTGAGCTATACAGGCTATTAATTTATTTATGCTGCTATAACAAAAGCTGATAACTGTTACAAGTATAGTCATCGCTGCACAATGAATGCTAGTGGATCAGAAAGGTCCCTGAGAGGTACAGCGTGCTGTGGGGACTGTAGTGATGTCATACTTCCAGATGTCTACGATCTACACTGTTGGTTATGTATGTAGATGAACAGGCATGTGAAATTGCAGAACACAAGAAAATCGTGGCGGTATGAAGGTCCCCACTCTTAGTATGGGTTGTCACTTGACTTGAGCGTTTAAAAGTTTAACATTAAATTTGTCTGTAACCGTCTACGGAAGGGACTGCAGGATAGACGGATGCACGGATGGTACATTTTTGGTAGTTCCTGAAAGTCTACAGTTCCTCCAGAAGTCACCATAGGACCAGTTGTTGTGTAGGGCACGTATGTTATTTTCTCCAAGAACCCATTAACCCATTAATCCATTTTCTCTCCCATCTAATGTTACTGGTAACTGTTTATGTTTCATGAACCAGTCCCTGCCATTCTCCAGGACTCCTCTAAAAAGAACATCCCATGGTGGAATTTAACTGTCCTTCCTTGACTAGTCCCTGTGTCACATAGTCCTTCTCCTCATCAGCACTCTTATAGAATATTATAACTGAACCATGTTGAGACTATGATTGATTGGCTATTGATTGACTATGATAAAGGTATTGTATATGATTGATGTCAAGCATTATTTATTTGCTTACTTGGACAAGGTTAATTACTTCGTATCTTTAATTAATTCTAGTACAGTATTCACTATTTTAAATATTAAAATTTTAAAATTGTCATTGAAAAAAATTGAGCCATGCAGTTTTGAAGGCATAAAATAATTTTTTCACTGAACATAACCTTATCGGTTTTTCATATGACATGTTCCAAAATTGTAAATGACTATAATGATTGGTCTTTATATCTTTCAGTGTAGTTATAGCTAAGCTCATAGTTTATGTATTATCTTAACTAAAGAGTATACGTTTTTGCCATTCTCTTCAGTTTGGCTTTGAAAATCAAATTAAGCAATAAATTATTTTCCCAGATGTATTTCAGTTCCTGCCATAGTCTGTAAGATGAACTACCAGTATATTGAATTGAGTCACAATCTTTTGCAAGGAATAAATTACAGTGATAGTTCACAAGTCAATGTACTTATAACAATAGACATTAGAGAGATATGGTTTAAAGCTGAAGCAGGATCTAAATGTCAGTGCACACTGAACCTAAATTCATATTTCTAAATGTATTAGTCTCATTTTCAATTCAACAACACGTTCACAGTGGCTGACAGTTCCATTTCACTGGAATGTCTTATGAAGGAATTCATATTTTCCCTTAAATTAAACTAAATTGACATAAATCTTTTTGTTGGGTGTTATTGTTTCTGCCTAATAAAGGCTGGGCTTCACTTGAGCAGTTTTTCTCCTTCTGGAGGATAGCTTTAAAAAGGAGACGTAATAGCAAAGCTCTTCTCTACTTTAATGGAAACATTTTAACACAGCTGAGACTTTCAAACAGCTGCCCTTACGATTGGGCATGTCATTTGGCAGTTGGAACCAGCAGTTCATAGGCCTGGTATCGTGCCAATCACCTGAAAGAGGCGGGTGACCAGGAATCAGACACATGCCACTTGAGCAGTCGCCGATGGGTCTCCAGCACACAATCCTGAGAAGTGCAGTTTAAAAAGAGGCTAGGGGCTGTATGGCAGAGCTGCACAGCTGTGTTTAAGATGTCAAGGAATTAAGTTGTCTGGATACATTGCCAAATACCAAATTTTTAACTGCGAGCCCTCCAGGAAAATAAGAACCCAACTGGGCTGAGAGAATGGGGCGCAAAAATAACAAACACACACAAACAAAAAAAAAACAAACATAATGGATGATGCTTTGAATGATTTCTGATGTAAGCTGCGATCTCTTTTTACCTGGATGGTTCGTTACACATTAGACGGTTCGACCTACACAGTGTGCTTAAATGCTAGAGTTGTGTCGGATTGCTAGGTTGTTGGTGCTTCCACATGGGCTGAAAGAGGATGTGAAGTGGGAATGAGGTTTGTTTGCGATGTACTTGATAGCTCTACAGTACATTAAGGCGGTGAGTCATAATGCAATTGGTCATCTTTTATGCAAATATCCGAGACTGTTGTACAACAATGTGTAACTAAACTGGATGGGAAAGATATTTGACTACTGTTTTTCCTCACAGCAGAATGACATCTCATTTACTGTGTTTCTTTATCTGTGACTCTTGGTAACACAACCTGCATGGACATCCACCCATTCTGCCTAATTCTGTTTTCTAGGGGACCAACATTGGCCAGGGCGGTCGCAGAGCCATTATGGTAGGCGCGTATGTTCCATGACCCATGACCCTTGACCCTTGTCTGTGTTTGTGGTGGATGTGTGGTCTTAACTATATAACAAGGCAAGAACTTTGTGTTGTGCAATGCTTCTCGTTAATGTGACCTGGTAATATGTTGTCTCCCTCACAAACCCAGTATTACTGCCACCTTCGAAGTGTTTGTTTCTCCAGTCTATGGGTTTGTGACTCCATCTTTCAAGAAGATACCTGCAGCAGTGAGGATAAAGACAGTTTTTAATGATGTTACTTCTTATTAATTAAAGAAGACATCAGATAAATCTGTGCTTATCCTTGCTGATGACTCGGTGAACCTCTTTCTCAAGGAAAAGTCAAAAGAGATGACTTGCACCTTTAAGAAGAGACATGGGGCATGAAGGTAGCTTCTAATTAATAGATTCAATAAGAATGAAAAGGTCAGCTGTTACCATCTGTCTTAAAGTGTAACGTCTTATTTTTCCTCCTTAAAATGTATTTTTGGAATGTTTTTAAATATGCCTAAAGATTTGTTTTTCTCCATTATGTAATAATAATTTTGCTTTTTGGTATATATGTTTCTACATATACCCTGCTTAGAATATGCTAACAAAATTAGTATGTACAAGCAATACATGACTTAAACTACCGTGTAATTGAATATTCATCACATCTACTATTCATAGTATTTTTCTCTTTAATTTTCTATTTTGGTAAATTTTTTTTGGTCCTTTGTTGCTATGCTATATAAACTCTCTTACCCTTTTCAGTTTTTTTTATTTTCCGTTGTTCTGGTTGAATCTGGCTGCCGCTTAGTCTCAGTGTCTGCAATATAATTTTCTGCCATAAGATTATGCTTCTGCTTACTTGCCTTTACTCAAGACTAAAGCATCTCGTTGTATTTACTGTCCTTCCCGTGACACTCTTAGACTGATTGTAACGGATCACTATCCTTCATATTTGGTGACAGCAGTTCTGCGTAGTCATACTGGTTTTGCTGTTGCATTGTCCACTTTCATTTTACTTTTAATTCCTGCTGAGTGATGTTTTCTTGTTTTTTTTTTTTTTTAAATCTGTTACCTAATTCAGTATCCATGTGCATGAATAACCATGGATTCTCACTTCCTATAGTGTAATGCATTTAATTAATGTGATTTAAAATGATCTTTGCCAGCTTATATAAATCATGCTGCTATTCTTCTGAGTGCTAGCTGCCTTTGTTTTATGATCAAAAAGTACGCGAGGAAATGTCTCTTTTCTAAATCCATGTTCAGTTTTGTTTGCAACTTTAACGTGTAACTGTTATTCAAAGGGTAAAAATTTTAATGGGAGCAGGAAAATGGTGTTTTGGATAATACCCGAATCGATGCCTGCTAATGGCACAGAAATATTAAGTGTTTGTGTAGCCGCAGGATTGAAATCGTCCAGTTTTGAATGTCTGATTGGGAGATTAATTATCCCTGTTGCAATACTGGCAGGTTACAGAAGACCGAGTTTCAAAGGAAATTCCCTGCCATTATGGGTTAACAGGGATGGAGCTGCAGGAGTGACACGGGTCATTCTCTGTGCTAGTGCTCATTAAGGTGGCTGCAAACGTGCCGAACGCTTTGAAAGGCTCTTAAGCTACAACGTATACAATACATTGCAAAGCACATTTGTCAATACATGGCGTGTGCTATTGCTAGTCCTCATAAATGTAAGTCTTTGTGTCTGGCTAGACATTTCTTCTTAATTTTTCCTCAATAGACTACTGGATTCAGGCAGCCTCTCCTGGGTCAGTGTGTCAATTGATGTGGTGTGCAGAATCTTAAAACCTTGTTTTAAAGGAACATAGCCAGTTTTTAGCTTTAAATTAATGTATATTTTTTAGTAATTTAGGAATTGAGATTTGCAGGTTTTTTAGAGGTGAAATGTTTATAGTGTTCAAGGCGGGAAAGGGTCTGAATTAGACATATTCTTCTGTGGTTTTCATTGAATCATTTCAGTAGTCTTGAAAATGGAAACTAGACAAAAAATTTCAAATTTGTACATCATTAGAGTTCACTGAATAAGAGAGACTACACATTAGCTACACATTAGCTCTGCACTATTTATATGGCTGTGAATGATTTATTAATCACACAGACTGCTGTGTGCAGGGGACCAGTATAGTAGGAATCCATCTGTGGAATTGTTAGGTGATGGGTTCTACACAGAATGGGGACCTGAGAACACAAAACGTTCTGGAGCCCATGGTCCCCACTGAGTTGTACTTCCTAAGGGAGAAGCTCCTCCTTCCGGTCTGACTATTTTTGTTCTTTCGGGAAAGCTACTTAACCTCAATTTTTTAAAATATGGCGTATAATGATGAAGAAATTCACCGTGGAAAGGGAACTAGCCAGCACATAAGTAATCATAATAATGCCACAGCAGGCTATTGTGGTCTATTTGCCTCAAGACTGAACCATGCACACTCGTAATTTAATAAAGGCAGCTATTATGGCATTTAACACGGCAATTAAATGGTAACATTTCTTATCGGCGGTTAAATGCCAGGCCCCTAGACTGGCACTCACCTAACAGCGTGCTCTTCTTCAGTCTGGAGCTGGGCAGAAGGGGGCACAGTGCCATAGACTCAGCAGGCATGGGAGGGCAGACTCGGGCCAGCCACCGGCGCCCACCGCTAGGAACGGCACTGGTGCACTTCACACATGGCTTTGGTAATTAAATGGCATGGGCTTCTGTTTTTCTAAGGACCCCGAGGGATGCAGACAAAAGAGGAAAAGGTCCAGCTTGCAATGGATCTGGGTCGTCACTGCCATTCTCCCTTTTCTTCAGAACCGGCTGTGGTCCAGCCCTAGGGGGCGTTTCATTAATTTTTGCACAAATGTCTGCTGCCGGCAATAAAGCTTGTGTATGGCATGACATTTAGATGGCTATTCAAGAACCCGCATTTGGTACCAACCAACTTATTAATAATATCCCTCCATTAAAACAAGCGACCTACAATGATTGTGGTGTCTAACATTCCACAGTTGTATTTAGTATCTGCTGGGTAATATCATGTATGGTTTTTCTTTTTACTTTTTTCTGTTTGGGTATAAATTATTGTCCTCTTTTATCTGAGTCAACACATGATAGCACTCTGTATGTATTCTTGCGGACAATAAGGCTTACGAGTATTTTTATAGTCAAATCATTGACAGGCAAATTTTCTGGCAAGTCGAAGCATTTAGAGGATTCCCTGCTTGTTAAAATGTGAATCCTGTCCTGTTTTAATCAGATAATTTTCCGGCATGCAAATGCTTCTGCCAAAACTGCGGCAAGGAATTGGCCTGCACTTTTCACTGAAGCTAGTTGAAGAAACAGAAAAAGTTGCACCTAGTTCAGAAAAATACCATCCCCACAGATGTCATGGGGATGACATCACCGGGGGCTAAAGAATTGCTCATGTAAATGTGCTGCGAAAATTTTGTTTGTTTGCCCTTTCTTATCCTGGGGGATATAGAATATTTTATGTGGGAATCTCAAACAAAATTTGTACAGCTCTCAACTCAATAACTGATTGGACAAGTGGTTGCTCGGTGCTCCGACATTGCTCATAGTGCATTCTTCTCTTGAACTGATTATTCATCCAACTAAGTCATAGGATTCGAATACCAAGCAAGTTTCAAGTCACCCAGCAGTACAAAATTGACTGCTAAGAATTGTTATGTAATCATTTTATTTTTGCATAATGGTTTGCCCGGTTGTCTCATGTCCTTTTTCTGTAAATCTTACTAAAATGCTTTACATGTGATCATACTCTGAAAATGTCAGAATGTTGAATCACTGGTATGCCATCTGGTTATTTATTATGCAAAATTGCATGGGTGTCCTTGTCAATATATGTCGAATATGATTATAGGCATGGGGGGGAACAGATGTGAACTATCCTTAGATGCTCCATCTCACTTGGACTTTCATTTGCCCTTTGGATTATTATGTAAATAAAATCATGTTCATAAAAAGAATCCTGGATAAATGTATCAGAGCTATTGGCAGACAAACTGAGGAGTCATCTGTCGTGGTATTAATGCCATCTATAAAAAACATATTTAATGAAATTACAATATTATGATTTAAGTAGTTCACAAGTGTATACCAATATTTGCATTGTAGATACTATCAACTAACAGATTTTAGCCATGGTAGATTTGTGAGAAGAAATATTTATGTGATGAGTTGGTGTAGAATTACAGTCCATAATCCTAAAGCGATTTTAAGAATATCACAACTGGCAAAAGAAAAAATTGAAGGCTCAGCTGCATTTGGAAAAAGGGATCATGCCATTAAAGTTCTCATATTTAAAAGTCATTGTAATGACAAAATAAGTTTTTGTCACGATCATTATTGGTTTTATTTATTCTTCTCACTAATGGGCTGATTGATGTAAAAGTTTAAGCTATGCCTTTCTGCAGTTCTACACTCATATTGCCTCCAGAATCAGACCATATATTGCTAATAACAGGATGAAACAGCAACTGCTTTCAACAAAGGAGACATTGTGGCTCAGTGGGTAGCACTGTCACCTCACAGTGATGGGGGCATGAGTCCCACCTCTGCTCTGTGAGTTTGCATGGTGTACCCCTGGGTTTTCCTCCTCAGTCACATGGTCAGGCAAACTAGCATCTCCAAATTGCCCTGTGTGTGTGTGTGTGTGTGCAGCCTAGAATGGACTGGCATCCCATGCAGGGTGAACCCCGGTGCTGCCTGGGATGTGCTTCTAGTCACCCTGTCCAGTATAAATGGTTAGAAGATGGATAATGTCAACAAGAATGGAGTTGAACATGACAGATTCTAGTTAATCAACCCCTTTAGTTCTTCAAATGCTCACACTTGTTCTGCAGAAACTGACTGTACGAGCTGTCAGTGATTCTCAGAATGGTTCTGTTCTAATCATTACTGCCACCCACTCTCATACTGTACATCCGCTTCCCCCCGTCACGCCGAAATGAGCTGACAGGAAGCCCTTGACTTGAGGAAACCCAATTTACAGAACTCGCTTACTAGTTAGGTAGCTGACAGAGCGCTCATGTTTGACAGGGCACATTCTACTGCGCCCACAAAGCGATTCACTTTAGCACCGCTCTTTTAAAAACAACTAATTGGCCCCTGAGTCGAAGCATGTTGATAGAAATTGATTATTCTTTTTATTAATTGTTCCATAGTGGAGAGTTGTGCTTCAGTATTTTTTTGCACTGAAGTATAAATGTAGGTAATTTGTTTGTAGCAGTGATGTATTGCAGCTATTACTCTGAAAAGCACCTTAAAGGTATCCTGAACATTTCAAAATGGAAGGAAAACAGAAAGTATTTGTCATAGGTTGGGGAGATGTATAAAATTAAAGTTAATTTGCAGTATGGTTTGGGTGTCTTGTTCGACTTTTCAGTGAGGCTGTTTGTAGCCGTATATTTGTTTGTTGATGTTTACTGGTCGCCAGTTTAAATTCATTGTCAACTGTAACATAAATCATTGCTGATCAAGTATTGTATATTTCACCATCTATTTTATTTCTCTTTTTTCCCAAAAAAGTAAATGTCTTTTTGGTTATTTATATCATGGAAATTGTTCAATGAAACAGTGGAGTTTTCCAGAAAACCCCTGTGACATCACTGTTTATCTCTAAATGGAGAAAATAACGTTACCATGGGAACAGCATAATCTACGTATGTAGTTGGAAGGAGTGAAGGTATAAAACGACCTTTTATAACAGGTCTGGGTGCCATGGGAATGCCAGAACAGTCTGAAAAGATAACTTGTCTATCTGTTCCATTTAAAAGTTTAACAACAGCACATTCTGAATCTGGTTAACACAGGAATTGAATAGAGATTCTCAATTTAACACCCTTAGCAATACATCATGGGAAGCACAGAAGAGCACATTCCAAAGCCAATTGTTGTCTCTGCAACTTGGTTTTGTTATCTCAAAATGATTTATCACATGCTACATTGGCATTTTATCCAAATAAAACAAAGGCGATGTGATACATTAGGAGGGTGAAGTACAGGTGTTTATTAAGTGTGTAGAGGTGTATGCTCATAAATAGATTGAGATACCAGCAAGAAAGGGCCAAAGGTAAAGCTCCTAAAATGTTATAGTGACAGAGAATAGTTCCAAAGTAGTTTGAAAGTTTCCATACAAAACACTCTAGGTTAGTAATTTGTAATGACTGTTCTTTGTCTAGGTGACAGTTTCTTCATGCCTCTCACTCCGCTAGGCGTCCAGGTCCAACCTGCGTTGGCTTTTTCAGGAACATTTTTTTAATATATGCCGCTGATCGATCCATCTATCCATCCGTCCGTCTGTCCATCTGCCCGTCTGTCCATCCGTCCATCTACTCTGAATGGGGTGTATTCTGGCCTCTCTGTAGTTCCCAAACAAATAGAAGGTAATTACAGAGTGCAGGAAGGTGTTATCTCCTTATTTCAGATTCATATAAAGGTGAAGTTCCTCCTGTGAAAAAAAAAATACCATGGAAATGTTTTGTGCATAGATTTCTCACTTCTTGCACCTTGCACATAAAAAATAAAAGTGGTTTAACATTTGTTAAATGCTTTTGTGTAGTCTAAGGATGAAGATGAGTTTACTCTGTGCTCGTTACATACAGTAACCATCTGACGTTTACACAAAAAGATTCAATTCAATTTTATTTATATAGTGCCTTTAACAAGAAGCACTGTCACAAAGCGCTTTACATAGTCCCGGACCCAGAGTCCCCAGAGAGTAAGCCAAAGGTGACAGTGGCAAGGAAAAACTCCCTCAGAAGGAAGAAACCTTGGGAGGAGACCAGACTCAAGGGGGAAGCCCATCCTTCTCAGGGCAGGACAAATTAATTAATACAAATTAGAACAAAAAAAAAGATACCCGAATCTTTCACTCTGTTAGAAGATCTTATTAGCACATTAACAGAAAATAGCTATGTTCATTTAGACAATAGCAGTATGTTCAAAAAACAGTTAATTTACAGAGGATTGACAAGGGCTCGCAGAAACAGCATTTCAGACACCAATTAATATAATTGACATCACCCATTGGAGACAGTTAGCATGTGTCCTTCTGAGCTTCAGTTACAGAGAAGATCGTGAAGAACGGGCTGCCATTTTCAGGCCGTAAAACTGTAGGGCCCTGTTAATATTGTGTGCCAATGTGAGTTTCCAGTAAATCAGTTCTTGATACCATACTGTTTCTTTTTATTGTCTCTGCATTCTTGTATGTTCCCTTGACTGTATTTGTTTCTCAGTAGTAATAATTCCTTGAATTTTTATAGATCAACAACATGACTGGTGCATACTAGTCCAAACTATACACCTTCAAATGGTAAGAAAATAAGTTCAAATTAGTGCATTATATTTACCTTTTTTAAACTTAGTGTTTAAATAGTAATGTATCATAAATAGTTTTAAGAGCTACATTTCTGATGTTTCATTAATTTAGTGCAAGAATGGAAGAATACAGTATAATTGAGCTATTTTTTTTATTGAAAGGAGATATCATTTGAAATTAGAGTATCAGTTTCGTTTAGTAGACACTGAATGAAACTCTGGTTGCTGTATGGGTTTTTTCATAGATTTTTGACTTTTGTATCACATTTACATATTTTGGAGTTTTTAAAGCCTTCCACCACATTCTGTACAGCAGGCAATTCTTTGGCCCAAATCAGCTTCTAAGACATACACCACTCCTAACCCCGCTAAAAAAATCCACGAAATGTTAGATAAATTAGTGCAGTCAAAATTATGGAATTTTCCCATATCTAGTTTAATGATCTTAAAAAAAAAAAAAAAAAAAAACTTTTCTAGCCCATTTCAATCATTTAATTTAAATTGTTATAGAAAAGAAGTCCTCGAGATGGATACCAACCAGAGATTACGTAGCAGTGCTGCCGTTTATTTTACACAATAAATGCACCATAGCACCAGTATCATTCAAAGCATTTGTCTTTGTCGCATTATGTTATTCTGCTTGATATCTTCATATTATTTAAACATCATCCTTGGTAATTGATTGTGTTCTTATGCAGTTTTATATTTAATGGTGCTGACTGGGATTGGAATGACAAGTTTCAAAAGGCAAACATTTAGCTGCTTAATTCAAGGCATCTCCATTCTATTTGCTTCTTTATTATTTAAAACGGATAGCAGAAAGATCTGTTTCTTATTATCACAAGGAAAAAAGAATGTTTTGATCACCAAAAGTAATGAAGAGAACTTTATAACAAATTTCTATTACTTTACAGACTGAAAAAGGCAACATGTCTGTAGTTTTTTCTAATTTACTCCAAGGATATCAATTGAGTAGCATGTCCTAAATAAATAGTCTTCTGACCTCCCAGCCCCTTGTTTTTCCTTCATTTTCTGAATCTTTCTAAACTAGGGACATTTCTGCTGGTTCTTCTAGTCTTTACCAACTGTAGGAAATGACATTTTTCACTGTAGAAGGACTATTACAAGTGTCACTAGTGATTTTATATAACATGATTTTTCATGCATTCTTTTTTTTTAGCTTTTAATGGTGCAAAATCATTTTTGTGGTTCATGTACATGCATTATTGAGATGCGATATAATTGAATTAAGCTAGAAGAAATTACATTATAAGAAATTTCAGTGGGTTTGATATTTTCGGCAATTTTGGTATTGGCAGCTTCAAAGACATGTAGCTAAGCGAACTGTCGTCTCTGTTTCTCACTGGGTGTGTGATTGTGCGTGTGTGCGTGTGTTTGCGCCCTGTGAAAGACTGATGCCTAACCCAGGGTGTATCTTTCACTCGTGCCTTGCATAGCTTGGAACAGGCTACAGGCCACACGGGAACCAGGACAGGATAAGAGACTTAAAGATGGATAAAGTTAGCGCCCAAGGCTTTGTTACTTCTCATTTTGTGACAAACACTGCCTTGATGAATAAGGAAGCATATTTATTAGACATTTTTACCTTTTTTGCTTAGACGTTCATTGGGCGAAAATACAAGGGGCTAATTGTGATACGTGTCTGAGGTATAGATTCATTCTTTTTGTAGATGATTATCGTTAAGCGTTTAAATTGGTTTGATCTAACTATTATAAATAATTTTTTTATCCCTTTGTGGTGACTTGGCCAATGCAGACAACTACATTCTGGGACAGCAGCCTGCCAAGGATGTAAATAAGGTTAATGAAACAATTGGGCTAATACCCAGTAAAGGTCGTGGTATTTCCTATCCGCTCTGCAGACTTTTCGCAAGGATAAGAGACTTAAATGAAGTGCAGTAAATGTCCTGCACTGTCTCTTAAAATAGGTAAAACTGCATTCATAAACTCAAGCTTCAGATTGGTTACTCGTAAGTATTCCAAAGTATATAACACAATGCACTTTGCCAAATCATTTTCCAACATTATTGAATTATAACTGTTTTTGCTAAAAATCAGATTCTGTTAAAGCTAATTTGCAAAAGTTCATCATGTATCCAATGACCTCAAAATAAAAAGGTCACTTTCAGCATTTTGTCCACAGGTTCCCAGGTTTATATTTATTCACTTGTGTTTTGAATCCACAAACGAACGATTTTAATTTGACCAGTTGTCTGTGTAAACACGTTCCCACAGAAGCTCGAAGGCATGAATGAATATTAATATACGTGATTCACGGCAGTCACAGAAGGAAGGAGACAGCGGCACTTTTCCTCTTTTGTCAGTATTCCGTTTTTAGGTATTGACGTAATAAGCATTGTGGTGGGTTGTTTCTAACGTTGATGGTTATTAATCTGCTCAGGCATTAAAAGTTTAATGTGGCACACTTTCAGCATGAAAGTCAATTTAAAAAACATTTTAACTGAATCAAAGAGGAGAGAGGTTTCATAAAAATATTAATGGAATCGATGAAAACATACGGAAAATTGATTTGAGGAGTCTTTCCATTTAAAAGACATTAGGCAAAAAGAAAAAAAAAAAACTGCTAGTTAGGGACACAGATTGGAGATAAAGCTTGATATAAGTTGTGCCTTTCCACAGTAAGTACAAAGTATGCTTTGTTTGTGAAACCATGACAACTGTAGTTATGCGAGTCGCAGTTGCTTACACCCATCACTGTAGGAACCATGGCAGAGGTAGCAATTGCATGAATTTTCTCGATGTGAGGTTTCAGATGGAATTCACTAATACTGATGTAAATACTAAAGCAAATAAACTGTCATGTAGATATGGAACATTTTTAAAACTTTTGAAATGCAGGTAAGTAAAACAGATGCATTGTGTGTCGAATTAACATTTGCCAGTCCATTTTGATGATTCCCTAGGAGTTGTGATATCTGAGTACAGTTGGTTGAGCATACTAGGGTTGACTCAGTGTAACAAATTTGCCAATACCACTGGGTCATAGCCCACAGCAGTCTCCTTTTGCTTTTCATTGTTGCATGTGGAGCTGATGTCACATGCCCGTTTCCACTGCCGTGCGCCCGTTTTTAAAACCTTTTTGTCCAATCCGTGTCGCCTAAGCCCCTCCCTCCACCAATCCTTTGTGTGTCTGAATGACAGAGTTTGTCCAGCAGGATCACTGTTGTTGTGCCCCTCTCCAGTGTCACATCACGTGATAAATCTCTCCCGCTGAGCACAATGCATGAGGAAAACGGATGCAAAAATGCAATCTGACGTAAAAGTGTCCTGCCCTGCATGTGGATGTGATGGGAGACTTGAACCCTGATATGTTTTAGACCTGTCCTCCCCCCGCCAAGGCTGCTGACAGCCGAATGGCATCGAGTCCCTCATGTCCTGTTCCGCTCTGCCTGCTCTAACTAGGCATGGATTGTGATCTTATTGTGATGTTCTGTGCTCTTCTGTCTCCCTGCAGAGAACACTCGGATGAACAGCATCCTTACCTCGCAGACAGAACCCTATGATCTGTCCTTCTCCCGCTCCTTCCAGAGCCTGTCCCACCTGCCCCCCTCCTATGAGTCGGCAGTGAAATCAGACCTCAGTAAATACTCCTCTCTCAAAAGATTAAGTAAGTGTAGCATACAGACTGAAACATTCTTTGCTATCTTTGTTCTTTCATCTTTTTAAAAGGGACAGAACATCACTCGTCAAGTCGACAAGTGTCAGAAATTTGATGCAATGAGATGCCAAGATTCAAAGCTTAAGATAACAATAACACTATTAATTCCCATTTTGCTGTCAATCACTGAAATAAACTCCAGTATAGTGTAACACAGTTAAATACTTGAGATTGCACACTGACATTTGTTATCATTCATCTGAAACAGAGATGCAAAGA
>JAACJT020000075.1:13196074-13251473 GCA_009936485.2 Gymnarchus niloticus | reverse complement strand
TGGGTGGTGTTCATCCTGGATGGGATGGACACAACACCTACACACAGACCACATTATTCAGGCAATCTTGAGTTGCCGGTCAACCAGATGGGTGGTGTTCATCCTGGATGGGATGGACACAACACCTACACACAGACCACATTATTCAGGCAATCTTGAGTTGCCAGTCAACCAAACCATACATCTCGGGTTTATGGGAGGATGCCAGAGTAACCTGAGGAATCCCATGTAGCATGGGCAGAACGTGTAACCCTCACCCATACAGCGGAGGTGGGAATTGAATCTTTAGCCCTAGTGGTGTGAGGCAGCAGTGCTACCCAATGATCCATTGTGCCACCTGATTGTTATTATTATTAGTTGTATTATTATTGCTTCAAATGATATAAAGTCAGCTGTCTTCTGCCTATCTTGTTCTCGCATGCCGCCAGTGTGATTCACCTGAAAACTTAACAAAACCAGCCTTGCTTAAACATGCAGCAACTATGTAGCTGAATTGATTAGATGGATGTATCCATAACTTGAGCCACTACGTAAAATTTAAAGATTTTCCTTAGAACGCTATTAAAAGCATATTCAGAACATTACTTCTGTTTAATATTTATTACTTTTTAAGGTTTATTGTTTATTAAGTTAAACTGCTGTATGTTGTCGTCTGTGTTGTTAAAGTGTATTTTTGCAAGTTTTAATTTTAGTAAAATGTTCATCCAAATTAGAAGCAAGTATGGACTTGAATGCCATAAATGTTGAAGACAATTTAACTCTCTCCATCCTTACTTATATGTTTGCCTTCGCTGACATATGTTGGTGTTCTGAACATTTCCATCGGTTGTTTTGGCCAGAATTATACGTTCTGATTAGATGTTTCTAACACAGCCATGCCTCGCTTTACTGGAAGCCATTTTGACGCAAACTCTAGATGAGGAAAGGAAATGCATTTTTTTACAACGCAACATTAATAAGATAATATACAATCCTGTCCAAAATAGTAATTTAAATAGTTGTTGAAAAAAAAAAATCATACAGAATTGTAAAACTTATCTTGTTTAGTTCGACTGCCTACTAAAGAAGCTGTGATCTTTCATGTGTATTTACGAATATCGCATGGGGGAACTTTCCTTTATCAGGAGGAGGAACAGCATTTGAATGTGAGCTGATGATATTACTTTTTTTTTTATTATTTTAGTATGAGGCTTGGCTTGCCTGACTCGGGGAATTAATTAAATGCATGGTGAATTCTATTGTTTATGCGGGGTTTCTGAGCAGAAGCTTTTTATATGGAAGAAATCCAATGATGGAAACAAGAACTCAACAAAGGCGGACTGAGAATATAAGTATATAGCCGTTGTTTTAGGAGCCAGATCATTTTGAATGGTGTGAATTGACAGCGCTTCAACACATAGACCTCCTTCATTTGCACGGTGGAAAGTAAATACTCACCTAGCCAATCGGAGAGCAAAATGGCTGGCAGGTGTTCCTTCTAATGTCACTCCAGGCAGTTCCATCGGAGCAGTGCAGATTTGTTTTGAAATCAAATCATTTCCTGCAGCAAATATCCACAAGGCTTGTACTGCAATCTGGATCAGTGTTTGGTTGTGCTAAGGCAAAGAAGTTTGACTTTAATTTTATTCAAAGATTACGTTATTTGTAATATATGGTTTGTGTTATTCCTAATAACCTTAACAAGATAGTACCTCAGGCTAAAAGAAACAGTATCACCGTGACACCGTACATGTAGACCTGATCTGCATGCTGAAAATATATAATAGGCTGAAATGTTAATCCTCATCAGTTTTCAGAATAAATAATAGACATTATTAATAAGCGATCTAAACAACAGCTAACAGCTGACAGTAATTTCCTGTACAACAGTTTGTTTTAATTCCAAAGCAAAGAAACAGAAAAATACCATTTCTAAGCAATTTATCTCATAATACGCCTTATCGAAATCTCCTTCGGAGACCATATTATGATTGATGTTCCACAAACAGACAGCATGTGATTTACATTAATATTGAAGTACGATGCCGTTTTTCAGTCTGTTATCAGCTGAGATAACGCTCTTCACAGTATGTGCTGTATAGCTGAGACTGTGTAACCAGTCATGATTCTTTTCAGCTTTTGTGAGAATTATTTTTGGAGTAGTATAGTATTTATGTCCATTCTACAGTCGAAAATCAAAAGATTACATAGGATTACATGCAAACGTATTGTATAAAGCAAAATATGGATACACTAGTTATGCTTCAGTCCACACAGATTGCCTTACATATCTAATGAAAGTGTCTTTTTAATACACATTTTTCATAGATGACGCAAGTTTTTCTTGACACAAGCTGCAAGCTTTATCTTTGCATCACAGTTGAAAAAAATGCAGTACCTTGATTTACATATGTGGCATAAAGAAAGGCAAAAAATGTCATTTAAGTGGACATTCCAGTAAGCGAAGAACTGATAAGATTTTAAAAGAATGTTAGGTAATTCCATCTTGAAATAGCTGCTAGCACCTCTGGGAGACGTGTCAATCAGTGAGTCGCTAACGATCACATCAAAAATAATTAAGAGCAAATGATTAAAATGGTTGTGGCTCAAAGGTGTGAGCCAGTTGCAAATTAGGTGCTGACTACTCTCAGACCGATTATCTGAGGTTCTATTCTGCCCTTATAGCCAAATGCTAAAAATGTTACCAAAATATGGTATACACAATTTATTGACACCGTAGGGCATCCAGTGTTGTATTTCATAATAAAACATTTCAGATGTCCTCATTTCTTAAATGCGCTTATGAATAAATGTAGCCTTTTTAATTACATATGGTTACTCCGAAAGCACTTGATTCCCAATCCTACTAGCCTGTTATTTCAGCCATGGACTCAAACTGCTTGTTGTAATTTAAGTATCATCACGCTGCTCTTCCCGACTGAGCTGTTTGGTGTTAGTGTTTGTACAGTCTCTTCACACGACTCGGATTCTTTTCACAGCGCAACCATGAATTTTACACTTTCTTTGCTGCATGTCACACCATGGATTTATCATAATATTACAATGGGAAATGTTCATTACTATATGCTGCTACTAATATCCAAAAGGGAAGGTTGTTTCGATAATATTGATTCTCTAATTTATTTCATTTTTAAAGCAAGTTGTCGACATGGATTTAATGAAACTGGTGATGATTTGAAAACTGTGATCTCTGCCATTGCCAGTGAGAATTAATAATAGAGAAAAATGTCACAACTTCATCCTATTAACATGCAGAACAATAATGATGAAGCTGGAAGAAAATGGATGTATCTTGCCTCCTTACAATTGGCCTTAAAAATCACGAGTTTGTAAAAACTTGTTCAATTCGATTTATTTTTATAGTGCCTTTTACAATACAGTTAACCCAAGGCGCTTTGCAGAAATGAGAGGTTATTACAATGTACTTTCCTGAAAATGGAAAAAGGTAACGAGACAATGGAGGAGAGGAACTGGAAACTACTCAGTGAGGAGAAGACAAACCTCTGGAGGTCTGAGGTCGAATGGCCACCTAACCCTTTCTGGGCATGCTGGCATTACGCTGTGCAGGAAACATACAAGAGGTTTTTCAAGAAAAAGGGTGTTGTGTGGAATCAGTGTTTGTCTCTTGACCCGCTGCTTGTGTCCCTTCCACAGCTGATAAAGACGTGGATGACTACTACTCACGAAAAAGACATCTGCCAGATTTGGCCGCACGGGGAACACTGCCCTTGCACGTGATTAAGATGAACCAGGAGCAGGCAGCCCTTCCGCAGCGTCAAAGGCCACGCCGCGTCCAGAGGGCCATGTCGCAGGACCGGGTGCTATCCCCGGAGAGGGGCCCCGAACCCGACTATGACATGTCCCCCTACAACGTGTCCTCCTACGGTCGGATCCTATCTGACGAGCAGTTCTTATCCGCAGAGCGCCTCCAGTCGCAGGACCCTCTGCTTTCCCCCGACAAGATGATGTCACTGAAGCGCTCGAGCTTCCATGACAAATCCATGTCACGGGCCCTCTCTCACACGGATGTGTTTGTGCCCACCACGCCGGTCATGGACCGATACAAGATGACGAAAATGCACTCTCATCCCAGTGCCTCGAACAATGCGCACAACGCTGTAACTATGAACCAGACCGCCTCCAAGAGGCAGGCGTTTGCGTCACGGCGGACGCACACGGTGGAGCAGCTGCAGTACATCCCAGGACATCACCACCACTATCGTACGGCGAGCAAGACCGAAGTAACTGTTTAACCGGCGGGACTTCAGAGTCGCATGCGATTGGAAACACGTTAGCGGTGGAAAATGCGACGACGACAGGACCATCAACACATGCGAACAATCCCAGCAAAATGTAAACCTGAGGCGCTGATTGTAATAGGGTGAGCTTCTTTCAAATCCAATAAACAAAAAACGGTATTTATTTTCCACACCAGCTTTCCAGAGCATCCGGTATAGCGTGTCACGGGTTTGTACGTGAATGCACGTATAAAACAGTTACATGTACGTGAATGGAAAAGGATGCATAACAAATATCTGACAGTTCACGTGTAATTTAATTTCCGAGTGCAGTTTACAAGGGCTTAACATGTCAACATACGGCGCGGTATCTCAGTGGTTATGTTACGACGGGAGACATGCTTAAGGGTGTGAAAGAAGCACGATACTGTAATAACTATAAATATATAAATATATTTATTATTTGTACTTCCAGTCCTATTTAGCTTTAGAGATTCTTCTTCAACTAAACTGGTGTTAGCACTTAAAATTGCTGCCTCTCAAAACTGTACCATTTCAGTAACGAAGTGGATTTATGGGTTAAAAAGCACAATAAAATCAAAATATCTTTTTACATTTCTTTTCAATTGTTTTTCAGTAATGGCTAGCACGTATGAGCTTACTATATAAAATCGGTCAGTTTCTTTGCGAAGATTGTTGTAAATACGCTATTCTAGCATCAGTAAATGGGTTAGTTGGCTTTTGTACAAAAGGGTTTTTCTTTGTTCTTTTTTGTAGCAGTAGTTGTAGTTAACAGTAATGACCATTTTTCAGATTAGACAGGTCACTAAACAAAAGGACATTACTGAGTACAATAATGTATGTTTGTCTATTTACGTCTCTGTAGAATGAGAAGTGAGTGAATGTGATTGACCGACTATATACCACTGTTGATATCCGGCTTTAGACTGTGTCCCTGTGATTCAAAAGGCAGGTGAACATATTACGCTTAGTGCAGTAGCTTAAAAAAGAAAATAAAAAAATCTAAATTATTTTCACAGTATATCATATTCCTGTATGTCTTATATATGTATTTAGCCAGGAAAAGCTGCTTTCTTTTTAACATATCAATAACTGTGGTGTTATATATAAGGTACTGAAAAATGTCAGAACTGGAAAATTATTGTTGTGTAATGGTTGAAGTGTTACAGCTGTCTTGACATAACTAAAACAATCAACAATGACAATGGATATGATATTCAAAGAGGAGCAAAGAAAGGATTAATACTGTGAATTGTTTGTTCAAATGTTTTAATTAAAGCAATGCCTTATACTATGAATCCTAAACAACTAATATTCTTAATTTTATAATTATGCTTCAAGTATGCTGCAACAAGTTTCCCAATTGTGATAAAATTTGCCTCCAATTTCAATCCTTAAGACTGACAGTAGGTGAAAAAGTAGTGTGTTCAGAGTATATGACGTGGATAAGATACGAAATATATACCTCAAATTTTGAATTGAATGGTTCATTCTTGTTCATTCCAGTTTATTTAAATGAAATATTTATATGGAAAAAATGAGAATATTTCCTATATTTGTACTGAAATCGCTTAAAGATCCGTGAGGCTATGATATAGTTCTTAATTTAAATCATATTATATTATCAAGCCTACGGTATGTTCACATGGGCCCAGGTAAAAAAAGAAAAAAAAAAAACATGTCACAATCTTCCTTGCTGCCAGGGTATTGGCTTTTTATAATTTAGTATAATATTTGGATAATTTTAACTTATCCAGTGTTGAATTTAAAAATGGAAAAATTCAGACCCCAGTCAATATTTTCACAAATGAATCCTTTTCTTCCAGCTGTTCATCAAAGTGGTTTGTATGAGACACCGAATAAAATGTAAAAAAAAAACAAAAAAAAACAAAACAATAACATTTCTTTTTTCACAAAAATTGGTGAAACTACAAAAATATGAATTACAAGTGGTCATTGATATTCAGAGTTTGATTAAATATTCCATGCTGATATCAACCAATAAATGACTTGCAATGTGCCACATGCCATTTTGATTTCTCAGAGAATTACTTTACACATCAAAACATGGAGCTTTGTGGTAGTCCACTGGTAGTTGGTCGTGTAGGATGGACAAAATTACGGTAGTAAAATTGTAGAGACGAATTTCTTTTTCTCTTCTTTCAGTTTTTCCTGCTTATTAGTAAACTCTCCTAGTAGAAGTCGATATATTGTACAATTAAAGTTTTGAGACATGGCACCTTGGCAGCCCTAGATGTTCATAATGGATGTGTTTCCCCCTCAAAACTCCTCATTAAGGCAGTGTTACGATCCAACAATGACATTGCAACAGTAAAGAAAAGCTGTATGTGCTCAGTGCAAAGATCTGTCAAATCTTTAAGGGAACTTTTGTAATTACATCATAAATGCCCTATACAATAAAATTCACACTAGCAGCTGAGTTTAACTTGAAATAACAATTTTCTTTTTCAAAGCATGAAACTATTAATGTACACAACACAGCAACTCAGAGCAAAGGGTTTCTTTTGTGGTGATTTGTCATTACATTTCAGAGTTAAAATAGGAACCATATAAATCTCCATATTGAATTCAATTTCATTTATATAACGCTTTTAACAAGCAGCATTGTTTCAAAGCGCTTTACAAAGTCACAGGCCCAGGGTCCCCAGAGAGTAATCCTCAGGTGACAGTGACAAGGAACAACTCCCTCAGGAGGAAGAAACCTTGGGAGGGATCAGACTCAAGAGGGAGGCCCATCCTCCTCTGGCCAGCACCAGCAGTACGAATTCATATGTTTGATAGTGTTTAAAATTTCAAAAGGAATACGACTGTTATTGGTCTTTTCATGGCATAATATTTCAGTGTATTATATGTATTTTCTATTCTGCAACAATGTAGTACAGGCCAAGTCTTCCAAGTGTTGCTCTTACAGTATTCAATGACCTATTTGGCATTAGTCAGCTAAAAGCAACGTGTAAAATATGTAAATTCAAACGTACTTAAGACTGAGCACAGCAACAATTAATTTCTGTGCAACACACAAGAATATAGATTTTGACTTCTCTTGTAAAATTTGACAACTCTTAATATTCTAATAGTTTATTTAATCTTTTAGAGCTCAAAAATATATTTTTGAATATATTTTTTCTTCCAAAGGTAGCATGTTTAGTGTAAAAGTTATAAATTAAATATGTAACACGAAACAATATTAAATATATTGTAGCTATTCTACCAAATTACATCATATTACATTGTTTTCAATTATGGGTCATTTGTATTGGACTTTAATTTGGAGTCTTATCTATATATTTAAGGAAACTTCCTCTTTCCATATGTTTATGGTCTACAAAAATTCTACAGGTTGTTTATTCAAATCGCTTGCTCAAGTATCTTCAGTCATAACTGCATTCAGTATTTGACTTGAATAAAAAAACTCACAGGTGAATTACAGCCAAATCATAATGTAGGAATAGAGCTACAATTTATTTACATGACTCTTTTCCAAAACTTTTCAGGTTTCTTGGCAGATGTGAGTAACACCAAAGCAGCACTGAGGAATGTGAAAGTGATCTTTATCTACTCTGCCAGTGGGTAGCTTTCCTCTACACTACACTGTTCTGACATTACTAACATTCACAAATTCATGAACTACAATGCCATTAGCTGCTTTGTTGACAGCCGTGAGCATAATTTTCATTAAAGACATTAAAAGTCACTAGAGAAAAAAATATTATAAAGGAAGCATATAATAAAAAAATCATGCGATATTATAAATTCACATAATGACGGTAATAAAAATCTATGTAGAAATAGTGAGATGGAAACAAAGGTTCTGATAGCAGTAGAAGGAGAGAAAAAAATATTCTGAAGTCCAATTGGCTGCCAATGTCTTCTGGGTATGACAACTTTCTACAATTTTGAAAGAAGTGTGTAGGTGTTGTAAGAACTGAAGTTCAAAGAGCAGATCATGCGAGTTTGTGAACTACTCAGTTTGCGTTACTTATGAATTATAATGAACACAAGCAACTACACTTGTAATAATGGAAGCAACAACATACAGTAACTAGAGTAATAGCTTCAATGCATTTTGGCCTTAGACATGTTGAGAAATGTCCTAGAAATATACAATGTAGTGACAGGACAATTGAGACTTCAAAACCCATAGTGGGTGGAAGTGTCCAGAACTAACCAATCAGAGTTGGCTATCCCCTGTACTGATTGGTAGTTTGGGATATTCCCACCGATCATGGGTTCTGAAGTCTCATTTTTCCCATCACTAAAATGAGATACCATTATTCCATGATTTGGTGTATTAATTGACTAGTTTGAAAATTTGAGTGAAATGATAATGACATATGATTCACATAGTTTTCATCCTCATCAAACCATGAAGAGCATGAATACGGTGTCATATCACTTTGCCATCCAATGAATGTGATTCATTGGAATATGTTTGCATTTGTTGGCACATACAGGGGCTGCACAAAGGAAGGTTGAATGCCAATTACCTAAATGTGCCATTTATAAACATTTGCAAATCAGCATTGTAATACGTGTATTTCAAAACAGCACGAGGCAACTAACAGAGTTCCAAAGTGGCCAAAGAGTCGGCAGACACATCAATCACAAAAATTGCAGAATGACTTAATGTGTTTAGTCAAAGCTCGCTTACAGGGATTGATGGACACTTAACAGGATGGTTGTTAAGGTCCATAAAAGTATGACTTGAAATACAATAACAGAAATGAATCAGCACCTCTGTGACCCGGTCTCAACAAAAACCATATGTTGAGATTGTCACAAAGCTGGAAATTACCGCAGGGCTGCAATTCAGAAAGTGCTGGCATCCGAGACCAACACAAAAACATGTATTACCAGGTGTAAGGTGCACCAAACTCGGGGAGATGGACAATGAAAGTAAGACTGGAAGTTGGGCCAGTTTTGGTTGTGTGGTTATTTTTCATCTATTTTTATTTATCTATATATAACACAAACAATCACAGCATGATACAGCTACGCAGGTTATCAGTGTATAACATTGTCACCATAATGGTGGACAAAAAAAGAGCCTACAGTAACAGAACCAGACCACACTATTACCCATTCTCAAAGGATATCGACTGTAATATGAAAGCAATGAACTAACAAGCTAAATTTGACATTAAACACTCAGCAAGGCACATTAGGAGGCATATCCTTAAGACACACCTGTGGCAGGAAACCAGAGTACCAGGAAGAAAACTGTGCAACACGTAAATTACATGCGACCTCCACACAGAGAGATGAAATGGAACTCAAATCTCCATCTTTGGAGGTATGAGACTAGTGATGGCAACTCTGTCCCCAATCTCTATGAGCTATACTTTACTCACAAACTGCAAAAGGCAGCGTAACCAAGCATAATTGATCTGACAAGCCTAATGATACATTACACATTAAATAAAGAAATTGCTTTCTGTGTCACATAGATGAATAACTGCTATCTTGCTACCCGGCAAAGCAATTTCCAAACTTCTTTAAATTCATGGGACTTAAGGGGTGCAAATACATTTCTCACAACATAAAAGCAAAAGCTTTCAAATGCTTTTTTTTTTTTACAAATATTTGTGGTTAATAATTTCAGTTTACAATTTGCACAAATCTTTTCCTATCCATACGAATGCAGAAAGCCAAACAGTAAATATATAATGGGATAAATAAATTCACTGCTTATGCACAGTATGAAGATCAATTATTAGGTTTGAGTCGGCATGCTTTGACAGGGTCTTCCATAAACACTCCAAATGTAAGAGTCAAATTTTTCAAGTAACAACAAGTACACTATCTTCCAGATTTCTTGAAAGCTGTCACCAAACGTCTCTGAATAGATACACGTAACTTCAGTTTTTACATTAAGGTTTTGTACATTACCCTACCTTGTCAATTTTCCACTGTGGTGTAAAACAAGGATGACATTTTGAAAGGCTAGATTTTATTTTGCTACTGCAATCTGGAACACTGTAATGTGATGATGAAGTGGAAAAAATACATGGACTTCCGTATTGGGAGAATCCAAACCATATAAATACAAGAAAATTCATAATACCAGTTATACTAATATGTATTACTTAATTAAAAGAAGCCTAGCTTTTGCCTTCCCTTAGCTAACAGAAAAGCAGAGGACATTATATTAATATTATGCAGCTAGCTGTACAATATTAAGTGCTATAGATTGCACAAAAGAGTATAAACATTAAACTTTAAACACGTGGAATTTCAGGCTCACCACTAAATACCATTAAATCTGCAAAAAGAGATACATCACTAAACTTGTGTGCGTAATACTGATGCAACAAATTTTAGTATTTAAGTTTCACGTCATTTGCAGAAAAGTACTTCTGGGGAGAGTTCATTTTGATAGCAGCATTGTTCTAAACAATTTTTTGTCTGACTCTTTGCACTTGTTAAAAACAACATCCCCTTAAAACAAATGTAGAAAGCAATGACATAAGTGGTCTGCAGTTATAAAGGGTCTTATAATTGTGCAGGTAAAAACTCTCATGGACTAAAGTTACATATAACATGTCCAGTAATTGCCAGGCGACTACATTGACGGTACACTGTTCATGGGACAAGGGAGTTTCAGCACTGCATTCTTTACTGGATTCATAAACGTAATGTTCCACTGACTGTGGAACTTTGAAAAGCAAAGTTTTAAACTGTTCAATAAATACTGTAATCAATCTAAAAATATGTCAAACTCTAGCGAGTATAGAAATGTTCTAAATGATGAGGCAAATGGTACTTGTACCTTGACTTCAACAAGCATATTTCTGATTTTAATTATGCAAATCCTCATCCAAAGCAAAGAAAATGGGATTGCTGAGAGGGATGGCATTTGAGAGACAATTAGCACCAACACAAAGATGCTTTGTTATTTTCAGGAAAGCACTTGCTGAAATCAGTCACAAGCAGAGCTTTGATATTTATCAGAATAAAATCTCCATAATGCTCCAAATACTTTTACACCCTGCAAGAGGACAGTGGCTCATAGCAGAAGAATTACTGAGGTTGTGATGTTGTTGTAATATGGGCTACCCTTCAATTCTGCCACGGTTGTTGACCCTAGCTTTGTCCCCATGGACTGCAATAGACTGAGTGAAACGACATAAGCTAAAGTGACATGACCTTCACTGATCTAGGAAGTGCGCAGACACACTAATAGTAACGGAAATAAAGTATCTTGTTTTTTGCCTCAACTTCTTAGCAGATCATTTAATTATTCATGAAAAAGCTGTCAAGACTGTTGCCACCTTGGGAACACATCTTTGATTTGGCTACTTTCTATTTATGGTTACATGATGCACTATTTTGTAGTAATACCCTTTCCCAAAAAAGTCCTTTTTATGCCAAAGTATGCAGTCTATCACAAAACCACTGGGGTTTTAAAACTGTATTTATCTTCCTCTTCTTCTTCTATTATTATTATTGTTGTTGTTGATAATAATATTAATAGCAGCAGTATTGTTATTTGTCCACCATAGTTTCATAATGCTCTATACCTCTATAGAGGACCATCGTAATAACAGAAAATTGCTGTTAGACACTCCCACAGCATTATGATATATACCATACTAACTCCAGCACCTTCAGACTAGCAGTTACTCTGACCTGTAACCTAGCAACCAATCGTCCACATCGAAAAGAATGGAAGTTTCCTTCTTTCATATTCAGAGCATGATCTTTGGATACAATTTTCTCCAGCCAGAGGTCTCTATCCACCACCCTGGCAATATCATGCAAGAAAGCCTTAAAAATCTATTGTGAATGTAATTTTTCTTCCAAATCTTTAATTTGTACGTTATAATTGGAAAATAATACACAGTATGAAGGTATAGTGGGAATCGCTGAATCTTTGTCTTGTTCTGCATGAAATTTTTATGTTGGTTTAAAGTCCTCTAGTGGAATTTAAATGGGGATGTAAATGTTTTAAAAATGTAAGTTTTTCTCTGTAGGACCTGTGATCCTCTGGACCCAGCATGTAAGGCATGTGAATATTGCATGTGGTAGATTAAAGTTGGATAGATGTTATGGGTGCTTTATTAGGTACAGAAGCAAAAAAAAAAAAAAAAAAAAGAGGACTGCTCTAAAGGTGGATGAGTCATGCATTCAGAGAAGCCATTCTGCACACCACTGTTGTACTGAGCTATTATTTGTGCACTGGCCACTGTCCTGCCAGCTTTAACAAGTTAGCCCATTCTCCTCTGACCTCTCTAATTCCCAAAGTGTTTTTGCCCTGAGACTTGACACTGACTGGATGTTTTGCGTTCATTGCACCATTCTCTGTGAACTCCAGACCTGGTAGACCCCGAAGATCCAAGTACGGTGGCTGTTGATGGCATGTTTAGAGTCACCACTTATGTACCAGCAATTACATCACCTTCAAAATGGCTTCGATCAGCCATCTTAGCCAGTCTTATGCTTAGGGGAACATGTGTGTATATGAGTTATTATTTAGAGGAGCAGAATGTTCCCATATGTGTACCTAATAAGCTGGTCACTGAGTACATTTTGAATAAAGTAATAATATAAGGAACATTACTAAAATTAATTTGGATCAATCAGTAGATCTTATTAAAAAAAAAATCGGTGCTATTTTGATTTTAGAAATTTGTATGCAGTTGGTGAATTTGATGAGTGGTGTTGATTTTCTTAAAATCAGTATTCTGTATAAAATACTGATGAATTTCAAAGAAAGCATTGATGTGAAATCACATTTTATATTCCTTGTTCCCAGGATTGCGCTGCATTGTCGGGTGCCCCATTGCCTAGGACATGTTTCTGTTCCTGCAGCCTTCACCAGAACAAATTTTGACTCCAGAGAATCCCCATGCCGTGCAACAGTATGTCACCACCAATAGGGATTTCCCGAGTGAGTCAGTAAATCTCACCTGGGCAGGGCAGTATGAGGTCGTCATCGTCAGGCTGAAATCGTCCACACTCACTCTCTTCAGGGAGGCTGAGAGACAGGAAGGATAAAGGACACCAATACGCTGAAGGATGCCCTCCCAATGGAGCTGCTCCCTCTGTCAAACAGCACCACAGGCCATGGTGATTTGTCTTGATAATAGCGGAAAGAATGACCTCTACTGTTATTCAATTTACTCCACAGTATGCCATGGCAAATCCAAAGCCACTGCAGACTCAGTGAAGGAGCCATTTTGAAAGCTCTGTGTGAACGACACTAGTCAGACTTTACCGGATGATCATGGCCACCACTTTGCTCACACCTGCCAATCATAACAGAGCAATTTAGCTATGACACAAGTCATTTACTGTATGTACACTTTAAGTGATACAATTCATGCTTGAAATGCCCTGCACATTCAATGACAGTACAGTAACAGTACAGTTTTTAAGAAGAAATGTGAAATTGCCCAAATCTTTTAGTACTTACAATAGCTCTGCACCTCCAAGGCTCCAGGTTCAAGTCTTGGCCAAGCACTAAGTTTCTGTACTTTCTCCTGGAAGATTAGGCTTCTTTTTTATGGTGTTCACTTTTTGTGGTCTAGACTTTCCATCTAAAATGTATAAATACTTTATATGTTATTTTTTGCACCAAACAAAAGTAAAACCATGAGACTATTTTGATAGACGTCAACTGAATTAGGTACTGCCTGTTTAAATACAAGACTGAATGACAAAAACCCTAACTGTGGAATGTGCTTTGAACATATGAAATTGCTCAGTAAGTGTGAATCCCAGGCAGCAAAGCCATACATAGATATAAAGTAATAATAATGTCCATTATCTTGCATTCCACCACAAAAGAAGCATTCCCATACACTACCCTCTTACTCGCAGTTCTCTAAAACCTGTTATCTGGACCATGCTCATTTCACACTGACGGGGAAAAAATTCACCCATGTAACTTTGAGATATATCCTTTTAACAACTAAATGGCTACTAAATACATAGATATTTTCAGAATGTAAAAAAAAAAAAAGGAAAGAATAAATTTTTTAGAATTGTTTTTTTTGAGTGTTACTGTGTAGAATGATAATTTTTTGGTGAAAGCTCCTGGAAGGCTGAGGGTACTACATCAGAGGGTAAAATGCTGAGGGTACATGTTAAGGCCCCTGGAAGGCTGAAGGTACATCAGCACATTTAACAAAAAATACTGAGGCTTACAGACAATGGTACAGAGCAGGAATATTGCCCCGCTGACCTCCCCCACACTGTGTGTCTTCTGGGAAGACGTACACCAGCCATCGCTGTGATGCAGATGTCGTCCACCCTCACCGTGCCTTGTCTACACTCAGCCTTGAAGGTAAAAACATCATCCTGCTTTCATTTCTCCGTATTAACATTGCATTCCCTCCACAGTTACCTCCATGTACAGGAGATTAGATCAAAGAATCACATTCCATTGGTCTCATTACTCAACATATTTTGGGGCATTTCATTTAAAATTAGGCACACTGTAAAAATATAGCTAATCAACATTACTTCTCTTATTAAGCTTCCTTGATATTTTTTCCCCTAGTTGTTAAATTAACTAATATATATATATATATCTTGGCTATTTTTTCATAATCATTTTGGTGTCCCTTATAGAAATAAAAAAGTTTATACCATCCATATATCTTCATTACAAACTTGGTGATGCATGCTTGTACTGTATGTTTTCAATATTTCATGTGTAACTACCCCGCAGCAGTATACAATGATTGCTTGTTCAACTGATACATTTTGGGCAAAAAGACTGTAAATATTGGCCATTTATTTGCTCTTCTATGTTGAAATAACTGAAATAAAAACTGACTCAACATAACCCGCAGTTACACAGTGCAGAATGCATCAGAACTAAGCAGAAGTTCAAACCATTTAATAGACAAGATAAATATATGCACATCGACTTAAGCAAACTTTTGATCGGATTTAAATTATGCAGCTGTAGGCTAAAAGTTGTCATGGGAAAGTTGGTACTTTTCAAAAAGTTTTGCTCCAGTGTTGTCTCATATTGTTAATAATGTTTCCAATTATTAGCAAGATTGAAATTATATTTTCTATTTATTCTCTATATTTTCTAACTTTTTGACTTGCAGCGACTATTTCCATGTTAAAGTTTCTTTCGTAGTCTTATTTGACAATTAATTAAATTAATAAATATAGAACTGTTTTTTTATATGAAAATTACAAGTATATATGCATAAACTCAGGAGGAAAAAAAAAAGTTTTACTTTTGTAATGCAAGGGATTTTCAGTTCAGCTAAAGACTAAGTGGCAGTGGATTATTTAAAGGGCTGAAAAGACACCTTGCAGAATTCAAATGAATCTTTTTTTCCCCCCACACAGACTTGAATAGAATCAGTGAGAAGTCTTAAAGGTGCATTTCTTCAGCAGCCATTGGAAACCTTTTCCATAAGGTTTCCTTCCTTCCTTCCTTCCTTCCTTCCTTCCTTCTATCCATCCATCCATCCATCCATCCATCCATCCATCCATCCATCCATCCATCCATCCATCCGCTTACCAATACAGGGTCAAACTGAGCTTGCAGTCAGTTCTAAGAAGCACAGAATACAAAACAGGGATGCCTTGAGCACAATGCCTGTACTACACATAGCAAAAATATTCATAAAATAATACATAATAGCTACATTCACTAAACCCTGTTATGTGTCACATTTTTATACTATGAATTACTTATGATGTACGTCAGATTATAAAAGTGGTGAGATTCAAAATCCATCATGAAATCCTGGTATGCTAGTGAAGCCTAAAACTTTATTTTTCTCTCCCAGCATTAAATGAAAAAATTCCCTTTTTTGTTTTTTTTTTTGGGGGGGGGGGGGATTCACGCTTTGAAAACCCACTGTATTTATTCTTTGATCTGTTCCAACTATCCATACCTTCAGTGAGTGACACCCCAGGAAGCTTCAGGCACCAGACGGGAGACAGCTAAATCCCATCCATTGCAGGTCATGCTTTTCATTCACTTATTCATTCACTGATTAATTCCAAACCACTGCTGTGGTCTCTAAGGCAGGTAACCTCATTATCCATTGATTATCTTTTACCATTTATTCAGTGCAGTTCAACAGTGGTTCTGATTTCACAAAGCGGAAGACTTGTCCATTACACATACACAGGATGTTTTAGAGACACCATTGCACAAGAAGTGTGTCTTGACACTGAGAGGGGGAAATTGAAGACCCAGAGGGAACCTGCCAAAGTACAAATGAGCAACATACAGACTCCACACGCACAGTACAGGGGTGGAAATAAAGCACTACAGCCATTGCTCAGTCCTTTTACCAGAAATATCATGCAAATTTCTGTAACTGTTCCATGAATTGATAGGTGCTGAGTCAAAAATGTGCTGTTTGCCAAAGAATTGCCACAGGAAAGACAAAACACTGAAAGCCAGATGATTCCATCCAGTTACACCATTAAAAATACATGAACAAGATAGGTACTTTTTCAGAACGAGCACTGTACCCTGTAAAGCTAATGTGTTATGACAGCATTTCATTGCCCTTTTAGAAATTCAGATCACAATATGACCAATGTTGGTGTGACTTTTTTCCATAAATTACAACTATTTGTATAGCTTTTTAAGCAAACAGAATTTCTGCAGCCTCAGCAGCAGTTCAGCTGCTTAAAGTTCTTTTCTTTTAATTCAATTTTTTTTTTTTTTTTTTAATATCTGGGCTGTGTAGTTTGAACCATGAATCTTGGGGTAGGGGAAATAATTGGCATGGTAGAACCATGGGAGGAGGGTATAAATCAGCCATGGTGTCTTATCTGACGGCTATAGAAGCACTCTTCACCGATATGTCAGGCATCTGCAGGTTGATGGCTGCACTGGGGGTTGCATCGTTCCACAGATGTACACTTGAATATCTCGTGTTCCACCATGTGTTTCAAAGTGTGAAAAGGGTCAATGGCAAGAGGGTTAATCAGAGGAATTCCTCTCGACATCCTAACAGGAACTAAGACGCTGCAGACAGACCAGTCTACATTGATTCTGCATGTCTCTATTTGGCTGACACTCAGAAAATAATGTAGGGGTTGGCGAATCTAGCCAAAATTAAAAGGGATTAATTTCACTATTTTGATTTGAAATGTGACACTGAAAAATTCCCTCCATTGAAACTCTTCTCATTTTGCCTGTTTGCCCCTTTAGGCTAGCGTTTTGGTTTTAATGTTCAAAAATGGATGAATATAAATACATGTATAAACAGGCCTTATTAACCTAATAATGCTTTCATTGGCACTGATATTGAAAGAACAAGATGCAGCTGGAGTGTTCTAAATTGGCCCGTGCATGTGGCTGTGTGTGAGGTTACTGGTGGGTGTGAGAGTCACTGCTGCTTTAATTGTTATGCTATCCCTTTAAAATTTATAACGTGGAGTATCCCACTCACATACAAGCTCAAAGTCCCCAGGGATACCATACATGCGACATCATTTTGAAGGAACGGTGAGAAGTTTATTAGCAAGTTTATGACTGCTTTAGAAGTTTTTATAAAGCACAGGGACAGAGAAAATACAAAAGACATCTGCAAACAGGCTGCTTTGAACTGGTTACCATGTGTACAGGAGAATCCACACTTCACCAGGCTGTGTATGATTTATGAACAATGGTGTACATTACCATCTGAAATTCAGAAAGATTTAACAGTATTGTTTTACTTGGAAATACAGATTTAAAAAATACATCTCAATGCACTAATAAGGTCAGGGATTTGCTTAAGTAGATTTGAACTAATAAAAAATAATAATAATTAATTCAATCCCCTAGATCTGAAGAAGCAGAGCAACACCAGCAAGTGTCCACTTGGATGGGTTTTCTTTGGTCTTCAGGCTGAATGTCCACACAAATGTAGGTCCTCTCTGCCTGGTCTTGTAAACTGGACACTGATAGACATTACGAGTCTCCTGCTTGTCAACGGGAATGGCTTTTATGAAGATGACGGGCATCGATGGTGTCAGTTCCTTCAGTCGGGCTTCGCTTATTATTCCTGCCTATATTACGTGACATCAGGAGAGAGCCTGTTTCAGCTACGTCAAAAGTACTCCAATGATTTCTATTGCAGTATCAAAACCAGCAAATATACAGTACTTTGATACACATGAAGTTGCTGTGTTAGTAGCCTTAATTTTTTTGCTGTTTATAACAATTGCTGTCAATAGCTTAATGTTCTGTTTAATGCCTAATTTGTCCAATCGCTATGAGGATTCAAAATCGCTGGTGGGTGGGAGTATCCCGGAACGACGAATCAATGCTGGTGATAGCAGGATACTCCCACCCACCACGGGTTTGGAACTCTCATTAGTCCCATCACTAGTTCTTGCTGCAAAATGTTTTAACTGGCATGTAGTTCAAAATAAAATAGGGATGCTTTTACCCTTAGGCAGAGCACACATTTTAGGACTTTGGAATTCTTGTAAAGCAGTGAAAGTCAATAGATCTGAAATTGCAATCCTTTTCCTTGATATGCCCATAAACAGCTGTTTTGAACAAGAAAAAACTCCCTTCCTTCGCCCATTAACAGATTAGATGGAGAGGAACAAGAGACACACCTATGCTCTCGATCATTTTGAGGGGCAAAACTCAACTTGCTATGAATTTTATTGCTAAAAACTGGCTATTGGATCAACAACTCAGCTATTTTGTCTTAAAGATTTCCTTTATTTTGCACTGCAAACTACTCAGGGGGCTCTTGGTCTAAAAGTACAAATACTAACTTTAGCAGCTACCAGGAAATGACAGTTTTAGATGTATAAAATAGTGTGGTTTTGCAGCACAATGCTAATTTGCTTCTCACACAAAAACCCAAAATGGTGTACAATTCAGTAGCTAGTGGCAACCACTCAAATCCAAGCATTCAATATACAGCATTCACGGAGTTGGAATTATTACAATCATGATTGTAAATTTAAGAATCCAAATCACCATTGGTAAGCTGCTCATTAATCACATAATCGATTTGTGTTACAATTAGAATTTTAGAATATACAATTGACTGTACGTTCTCCCTGGGTAGCTAAAACCATTTTAAGTCCCATTTCCAGGCTTTCAGTAACACCCACTAAATAGTTTTTTTTTAAGTCACAGGGTGTATAATTCAACTACCCTTTGAGAATCTGTGCACAGGCTAATACTAAAATTTTACGCCCTATGACAGTATGAGCATAAATGTATTGGCATACATGCCACTCAGCTTTCTAACGTGTGAACATCACCCTGACTAACTGTACACACTGAACACCTTTCAAAAGGCCATCATTCAAAATGGAAATGTGGTAACCTCTGCCCATATCCTAAATATGCATCCAGATTTACAGTAATTCAATTTTTTTTTCGACTGGATTATAATTTGTATGAACATCAAAACGAGCCATAACAAAAATATGAAGTCAACACTTATGCAATAAATTTTGACCAAAATAAGCATGCAGATGTTTGATACAGCACTCACTTTTCATAGAAATGGAAAAAATCTCACTCATGGTAGAACAAACCCCAGCTGATCAATGCACGCTACTCTCCAGTCAGCTTCAGAGGACGGAGATAAATATGCAAAATAACGCCTGAGTAGGTACACGTGTGCATCTCCCCCATTTCACCAAATACAGCAAAACACTTTCCAACTTCACATCTATTCAACATTCACACAGTACATGAATAATACATGATGGCACTATGGTATATTAAAGGATAAGCGTAGAGAGGCTTTCTATCCAGAAAGCAGAATGGTGTTTTTTTCAGGACACATTTGCCTCTGCATTACAGATATTTTGTGCTCAGTTTTTCCTGCCATGCTTGTCAAGACAGCGACAATTTTAAACAGATTCACCGATCAAAGTGTCTGCTGAACTTTATCTGTAATACAGCAGTTTGGGATGACAGTTCTCATCTTCTTCCTCAGAGAGAGTATACTAAGCTCTGTGGATCACCATCACCATTATGCTGATTATATACAAGATGGTTTGGATAGCTTTTGCCCGCAAGGTACTACCGCGAGGTACATAGTCCATCCCTGCACTGGCTAACTTCGCTGGGATAGTGAGTGTCCCATTTTTTATTCCTTTGTAAAGTACAAAGCTCATGTTACATTAAAAAAAAATAAATAAACAAGGCCTCAACTCCTTATGTCCAACACCAGTCCATCATGCTGCACTAGGGGGTCATAAACTTTTCCAAATCTGGACACATCGACAACTTATCTTAGACAAGCTACTCGGTTATTTGGCACAAGCTTTCAAGGCGACTTGTCAAGGGTTGATATCATTTGTTGACCCAAGATCTCTCCTTACTGCTAACCTGAAGAGAAAATTCACTGTGCAGGTTACACTCAGTTCCTCAGAATGCTAAACAGACTGCCCTTATCAAGGTCTCGTAACTTCTCAGTACAATTCAGTACAGTCTTTTTTCAATTTTGCCTGCACAATCTTTAGGCTTGTACCGTGAGTATACATTTTGAAAGATGTTAATCATCGGTTTAAACAAATATTAATCTATTTTGTAACACATTTACTATTTCTTTGATTGATTACGGAGAAAACTGCATTGACTCCAGGTGTACAAGTTAAAGATTATTACCTACTTCTACACACAGTATTTAAATTAGATAGGAGAATGCAAATTAGTTTTCATAAGCTACGTACATGTCCTCCAGTAAACATGAAAGTGTAAACTGGACTTCAATTGGTTTGCTTTTTTCACATTATAATTATATTCTTCCAAAATCGACTGGTTTTATTACCTTACATGTTCAGCAGAAATATTTTCAACTGGCAGACAGAGAAAATAAGAACCAAAATAAATCTGACCAACATCCCCATTTCCTTTTCCTTCTCTGTGCATTGCTAAAGAAGCTGCTTCCGGACTGCCTGTATCTTACGACGCCCTCATCAATGCCGCCGTTCAACCTCTATTTAATGCTTAAGACAAATGATATTCTCCCTTTAAAAAAAAAAACAGCAGAAATGTGTACATTTCTCAGTCGTATCAGCTCCTTGGTTACTTAGCCAATAATCTGCTTTTCCTGGGATGGTTTCTCCCCTTATGCCACACCAACCACACTCATCAAATCATGAAAACCCACCACACAGCAACAGAATCGCATTTCCTCTGCCCTCCTCTAGGACGTAACCTATAATATAATTCCCTTTATCTTCTTCTCCCTAACTCAACTTCCTTCACACAGATGGCTGCCTCCCCTCAGGTATCAACCTCATAATGTCCCGATCTTTAAAAACCCACTCAGCAAATCATCTGTACAGAATTGCCTCCCGATTTCTTCACCCTGCTTTCCTCTCCAAGATAATATAGCCAGTTTCTTACAACTTCCCTCTTCCATTGTTAAAGAACTTCCATTGTTAAATTGCCCCCAAAATTAAGGTAATCTACTGTTCAAGACCTCCAATCCATGGCTGATGTTTTCAGCCGTGCACACACAGCCTCCCACTCATTTTTAATCTTCCTGGTAGCCATTACACTGGCCTATCAAATGTCCGTTACTTTACACTAATAATAGGCTTCCCAATTGATTTTTTTTCTCCACCCACTTAATGGAACTGACAAATTCTTGCTTCACCTAAATTTCATAGAGGGTCTCATGTCTAGCCTGTGTTAGTGGATATTCAAAAAGCCTGATGATTCCAGGTGCATCAATATTACATTTTTTTTTATTTCTCCTAGGCTGACAACACCTACATTCAATTCGGCGTACCCTTCAGAGAAAATCTATTAAACATTTCTAAATGAAGAACTCAAGTACCTACAATAAAGGTCTTAAACACATTGCTAATGCATGCAAGTCACTATCACCGTCAATATCTGCCAGAGCATTATCATGTTGGCAAGTGTACATCTTGCTACCATTAGATAAATGGGGTTTGAGTATTTTATAAGCAACATTAACATAAGTTGATTGTTTAAACTACCTATAATCTTTATTGAAAAATAGATTTCATACATTCAAAGTTGCAAAAATATTTTTAGAATCTGAATGTTATATGTATGTTTTAGCAAAAGACCATTAGTATGTCATATGAAATTAAATTGTAAATGTAATTGATTGAATTACATGTTAATGAATAGCAACTATGTTTGTATATTACACACTCAGTTTGATCTTATACCTTTTGTTGGATGCTTGGTTGTCGTATTTTTTAGTATTTTATTTTCTTTATGTCAACTTTCCTTTGAATTTGGGGAACTCATTCATATAAATGAGGCAGTCATCGTAAATCTTTGACTTTTACAGCTGTGCTGGGGTATTCCAGATGGATTTGCACTTACATTCACTTTTACAGTTGGGTAAACTGAAGCAGGCTTCCCTCCAAAGGCCCCGAACTGAATTCACTTTGACATCTTGGTGCTTTCACTAATATGTGTGATAATTAAATCCTGCCTGTACATACTGTTTTTACTTGGTAATTAACATGCACTTCACAGATGCCTTCAAGGAGAGCGGGATGTATATATGTTCTTTCGAAATCACAAGCACTTAAGGGAATGGATGTTGAAGCTATGCGATATGGATTGATTGCAGCTACTGAAGTGTATGACCTCTGACCTCCAGTGACGATACCCGCCGTTCAGACCAATAGGCCTACAAGCTACAGATGGTCTACCTGTGTATCCCAGCGAGCTCCCTCCATGAAGAGCCCATAAATGTAGGCTCCCTCTCGCGGCGCGCTGCTGAACTCCTCTCGGCTCTTCTTGGTCACGTCACACTGCAAACACATCTTGTCCAGGGGCCACTCGTTCTTCCTCGCCATGGACTGCATGATGGCAGTGAGGAAGGACTGAGGATTGAAGAAGCCAGCCAGCCAAACCGTCGACGGCAAGCTGAAGTCCGACGTCCATGTTTCCAGCTCCTTAATGCGGTTGAGGAGGTCTGTAAACCAGACGGCCAGCCCTGACATTGATGGGTATGCGCGCTTGGTCCAAGTATCAGGAACTTGATCAAGAAAAAGGGAATTCTGTATATTCTCCATGTCACTTGTCATTGTGAGCTCCCCCTAACAAAGGAATAGAAACACAAACCGTTAGAGTTATGAATCTTATCTCATTTTTTACCTCAAATCCAGCAGACAGTGCAGAAACAAATTGTCCTGTTGAATCAGACTCTTATGCCCAGCATATAAAAATGAAATCTTTTTTATCTCAATTAGGGACTGTGGTGGGAGTGAGAGTCCAAAAGAGAGTAAAAGCATATTAATGACCGAATCTTGAGGGTGTGTGTGCGCGTGTGTGTGTGTAGGGCAGACACTTGTGAAAAGTAGGATTGTAGCTATTGTTCATTCAAATGGCTTTAATTTCGTTTACAGCCAAACAGTGAACTGAGCAGCTCCCATGTGCCTCCCCATAACTCCCTGATAATCATGCAGTACAGTGACCTCATTAACTACTTAGATGTCTGCACTAACAGCTCTCAACGTACATGCCAAACAGAACCAATAAAAGACAGCATGCATTGCTCATGTAAACGGCATCACTCACATGGAAACAAAGCTGCCAAACCTCAGTGAAATATAACATAGTTAAATTAATATAATATGGTGAAATTATCACCTCCCTTTATGATGCACTTCAGTGCATAAATACAAAGTGATTTACAACTATAAAAATAAAACAGAAAATATTTATATATAAGTCTTGCAAAAAAACAATATTTCTAGTAATAAGAGCTGCAGACTGTTATAGACTTCTCTAATATTTCAATCTTTCATGGTAAAATTTTACATAGCTTAAACAATAACAATCTTATAATCCATTCATCCAACCATCTGTCATTCATAGCTGCTTATTCAATACAGGGTTGTAATGAGCCTGAAAGCCCTCTCAGGAAGCACAGTGGATGAAGCTGAGGACCCTGGAGATGAGATGCTAGGCCGTCACAGGGAGCATGCATTCAAACACACAATCATGAATTAAGAACGAATTAGAGATGCCATGTTGCCTAACCTGGGGGCACGGTGGCTCAGTGGTTAGCACTGCTGCCTCACACATCCAGGGTTGGGGGGTCAAATCTCATAGTCCAAAGATGTGTGATGTGTCTAAATTGCCTGCAGAGTGTGAGTGCATGTACTGTGCCCTACAATGGATTGGCCTCCTGTCCAGGGTGTCCCCTGCCTTGTGCCCTAAGCTGTCTGCGATAGACTCCAGGCAACCCTGCATGGGACAAGAGGTTTGAAGAATGGATGGATATCATCCAAGCACATGGTTTGTGATGGAGGTTAACTAGAGCCCATGGAGGAAAAGTACTCAAACAGACAGAGAATACGTAAATGTGACAGACACAGAGTCACTTCTAATACTGAAAATAAACAGCTACTATTGAGCATACTGATAAAAATACCTTGAGAGTGAAATTCTGACGATTTAACAAGCCTCGATGCAAAATGATTTTTCTTTTTGTGAAAATTATTTTTACGGCAACACAAATATTTCACATTGATCCAGGAGTCAAAAAAAAATTGGCATTTCTTCGAAAAAATTTATGAACAAAATTACCCTACGCATGAAAACAAGTGAGCAATTTCATACAGAAATTTTAAACTGAGAAAATTCATTATCAATATTTCTTATACAAGTTTTTTTTGTATGTGATTATCTTCATATAAACAGAAACTTTACTTAAAAATACTTAAAATGAGAATGTGGAAAATGCATTACATGGTATCTCATTAATTAGGAGCACAAAGTATTTCATAATTCTTGCTTTTCGAGAATGACCACTTTGGCTACATAGTGTGACATACAAGGTCCTATGATAATTATCAATTATTTTATGGTTTTTGTGTTTTTTTTGGGTCTGTTGCATAATGTTTATAGAAGATTTCTTTCTGTAGCATGAAAGACAACTGCCTTGATAAATTATGCCTCAAAGCCTCAAGAATAGGAATTTCAACATAAAAAGCTGAGGGTATTAAACAGGCAATAAAGTTCACTGAAAAATGCAGTGAAAAGGGCAGATTAACTTCTAAATAAATATTAATACACAGGTTGGTCAGCAATAAGACAATATGATTCATTAATCTAGTAATAAAAAGAACTGCAAAGATCAGCAACTTTTTTTTCAATATGGTCAATTCTGTATTGAAGAATATGAAAATTTCATAATCCTTCGCATTTAAAAGCCTGTATCCTTCACCTCTATGTGTTTTTATAAATGTACTAAACACATATTTTCAAAAGATAATTTTAATGTGTTGAAAAGAAATATAATATAAAAAGTGATTGTGGAACTAGATGAATTAAAATGAATGGTACAGTAATATTCTATACTAAGAATTATCTGCGGATTTATGAAATAAGCATCCACACTATAAAAATGATGACACTCCATTATGGATATGATTTTCCCCACAAGAGCGCTAGTATCTGACATACTGAATAATTAATTAAGGTTTGCTTGTTTAATACTGTCAATAGACGACAAGCAGACAGCCAGAGCTAACTCATCCTTATCTCTGATCACACTGCAATAAGAATGTTAGGGGGTTACTTGCCTTCAAGCCCAGCGCAAGCTCTTTGAGAGAACGCTTGATTTCCTGTGTGAGGATATTCATCCGCTCACACTCTTGGAAGGCCACTACAATGTAGGGTGTCCGATCTTCTACCTTCCCCATAAGTTCTGCAATATTGAAATCGTCTGGGAGTTTCTCCAAAATTTCATCCAGGACTGACTTCACCTGACGGGAAACATTTTCATTATTGCAAAGTTACACCTGGGTTTCCGATCACTTTTCATCCATTATAGTATGTCATTTAATATAATAAAGTCAAAGCATATTCAGTTATAACTATTAGTTTGTTTTCAATGTCTCATCAAATAGATTTATATACACATTATCAATTTAACCAACAGTATAAGCTACTGGTGATTGGAAACTATACATTATATAAAATTTGGAAAAATGCTTAAATGACGATATGAAAGGGCAGGAGTTTCTATTCAGACAGCTTTGGGAGGGGGTGTAAATCCTGGGTTTAGTTTTAAATGTGTTCTTTAAGTAGGCAGTTATGCGGGTAAGCGCGAGAATCTTTCTATTTTTGGAATGATTTATTCCTACGAATAGGCAGGAGTACAAGGATAATGCCATATTTCTTTCATGCTCTGTGGATAATGCTTTGTGAAATTCTGTATTATTCATCAGTTCCAGGAAATATCTGTAAAACAAAGTAGCTGGCCACAGGCAGGGTGGCATAATAGAAAGATTATGTCGTAATGCAATTGAAAAAATGCAATTCATTGCCTGGCCACTGTTACAAAAAAAAATATTTATTGTTTATTAATCAGTACCAAGACAAAAATCTTAACTATGATAAAATGTATTTTTTCCCTTCCCTTCCTATCCATGATACAGGCATATTCACATCAACAGATGAATAAATACAGCTAACATACTGTATCTTTGGAATGTGACCCAGAGACAGCCCATACAAATACGAGAAAAGAACACGGAACCAGGGCTTCAAACCAGTTTGAGGAATGAAAAGATAAACCATAAACAAATGATTTATTAATGGTTTATAACTCAACATCAAATCAAGAAATCTTTTTTAAATGTTTGAGAACCAAAATTAAAATTAAAAGAACCAAAAATGCTGTTTTTTTTCTTATCCTTTCTGTGTAACTTCCAAGTTGCAGATGTGAAATAGCCTATTTTGTCTTAACTCCGAACTCCCAAACTCTGAACTCTCAACACACTTTCCTTCATCAGAATGTCTTCATCTTTTGTGACCACTGTCACTACCAAATTCACAACTTGCTATAAATGTTTCCTAAGCATTAAAACTCATTTCATTGAAATATATACAGTACATATGTATTAGATAATATACATAAGCCTATTTGCTATAATGTAAGAAAACAAGTTTGGGTATTTGGGATCAATATTAGCCAGCCTACTGAACACATCAACAACAAAACTGCCAGGTCTAATAAACTTACACCATTATACGTACATAAAACTACGATTTAAATTAGTCCTACACGCCTACATATAAAAGCAATTAAATTCACTATCATTTTGTTCTTACCGGTTTTTCAATGTTATATCAAGACTGGAATGCAAGAATGTATAATGTCAAAATGTTAAAATATTGCTTCTACTCAGGACAAACTAATTTTTGAAAAATAGTCTAAACTCTGACTTTTGATTCTAGCCTTATACTGCAATATGCAGTGGTAATGTAAGCTGTCATGTCATGTGTAAATGGTACAAAAGAAAAAAAATATGCACAATAAGTAACCGTAGTAATTTGTATAATATATCTGATAGCGGTTGAACAGCTTGGTCTGATCAAACACAGAAGGCTTAATAGTTTATTCAATGGATCTCGAAAGCTGCAGAGAGACCGATGGACACATTTTCCTCATTCAGTAACAAGGCCATGTAAATGCTAAGCACACATCTAATGATAAACCTATGCCTTTGTCAGTTGTAAAGACATGAGTGACCCTATTCTTAAACTCAAAAGGTCATCTTTTATAATTCATTCTGGTACACTGACATTGTTCCAATGTCCCACATTTTAAATGTCAGAATCCAGCAAGAGAGTCTGGAAAAGACAGGCATCATCTGATCTGCTGGGACAAATGTGTGCCAACCCTTAGTCGCAAACATATAGGTGAGATGAAACTTATCATTTCTACAGTATTCGGTAAAAAAGAAGGCCAAGAATGGCAGGCTAAACTTCGGTGCACCTAAATCCCAAATAATTACACGGTTAATGGGTGGATGTAAAAAAAGGATTTCGCAGTTAATTAAAAGTGCTGAATGGGGCTCTGTCCTAATTCATTTTTTCATTACAAATGAATACATTTTCCATTAAAGAGAGACAATCCAGCTGAGCTTCGGAAAGAGGAAAGTCATTCCAAAGAACTCTTGAGGTATTCAGTGGGGGAGAAGTCTACAGAAAGGATAAAAGACCATACGTCAAATGTGCTTAGCAGCCCATACCATTCCTACTACAGACTGGCAGTTTGAGGGCATGTCAAAAAAGAACAGGTGAACTCGGGTATTCCTATAGATATTTCACAAGCTTAAAGACAGCTAGCCAAAAGCATATGTCACTGAATTTGTCAGATATCTTTAGTCACATAGCAGATTACTTAAGACAGCTTACATCATCCTCAGGATGATCACTTTATAAAAGGGGCTTCCTGGTCAGATATTTCACTTCTGCACCTGAAGCGTGGAGAAAACAAAATCACCCCTCCAAACATCTTCTGGTGTAACACCTTAAATCTGACACGGATCAGCCCCGGTGGTCGCAAAGCTCAGAGTATCCTGATCAACATGCAGCTAATTCAGAGTTCTTTGAACTGCACATGCAGATAAATTCAGAAGATTCTGTAAACAGACTCCCCATGAATGCTTGTCAGATTAACAGTGTTAAACCATGGAAAATAAAGGAGAAAAAAAAGGTTAAAACAGGTGAAAATGCTACAATTAAAGTTAAATCCATCCACCTTCTAACCACTTATCCAGCAATGGGTTACGTGGGGCCCTGAAGCCCAACACAGGTGGCACAAGAGCAAAAGTAGGGGAACATTTGCAAATGTGAAATTGTTTCACTGCTATTTGCCTCACTTTGGAAAAGATGACATTACATTATGGTATAGTAGGAACATCTGTCAAAAGATTTTCAGAAGTTCATCCAAATGTGAGATGAAGAGAAACAAGTCTGACAAATAACTACTAAATGAGCCATAAGGTGACTCACATAATGATGTCCTCTCCTAAACTTCACGTAACATCTAATTTCCAAAAATACTGAATTGGACACCTGCAGTTGTGGACATGTAGATAGGCACTCCAGAAAAGTGCTGCTTCACAGCAGCTTATGAGTTCATAATCCAATCTTTAAAGGGTGGTATTAGAAAACCTTTAGACTTGTGCAGAGCAGTAAATGGGTTCATTCTGTGGAGCTCCTGTGTGGGCTTCTGTTTAAACAGAATTTATTTTGCGGCTCATCTAACATTTTGCACGAATGCTGTGACAAGAATACAAATCTACGCTTGCTTTAAAGTTTAGAAGACATGAAACGCTTATCATTCAAATCAACCCTAAAGATAACACTGCTTTATAATATTTAACTAAAATGTCTTTTTGAAATGTACAGAATGACAAAGACTGCGATTTTTACTCCTTGTACTTGATGCATTTAAATGATTTCCAAAGACAATTAACATTAGCAGACATTTTCTCATTTTCGTATATAGATTAGCTTCAACTTTTATGGTTTGCAATCGTGATGCAGTGGTTTTGCTAGTTTCATACCAGCGCATTACACATTTTCACACCAAGCACACAAGTTTTAAAAATAACGTATGATTTTGCGCGCGTTTTCCGCTCGTAGGAGTGGTGTTTTTTAAATGAGGTGTGGCTGGGCGCATTTTCAGCGTGTTGCTATTTTAAGGCAGCGAAATGACACTGCGTATTAGACCAACAAAACCCACGTCTAAAGTCAGCGGCGTATTATTAAACGATATTTAAGGGGCGCAATTTAGAAACGTGCGGGTGCACGACACTCGTTATGGACACAGGTACGTACTGGAAGTGCACTAATGTTTTTTTCTTATTTTTTTCATTCATTCATTCATTATATTCATATACGTTGTATTATAGAGTACAACATATAGGAGAGAAATTTGCCTCAAAATGATTCATTCTGAGACAAATTTCTCTCCATATTCCCACGCCTGCTTCACCTCGAAAGGCTTAGGTGGAACAGTGGTGCTCCTGTAAATGATGTGCTCATGCATTTTCACTTCACGCATGAGCACATCCATTTCCTCGGCCGAAAATCGATCTGGTTTGGCAGGTAAACACGCCATTATAATAGCAATCCGCCATAGCTCGTGTGCCCCTGCCTTTCAAAGGTGAGGTGATGTGCCATTCTGATTGGTTTATTGCATATTACGTCCAAAACACACCTCTGAATAATTAAAAGAGTTTAGACAACATTTTTGCGCCTTGCACTGGCGCAAAGTCTGTTTTTTTCTGCCGTCAAAATACCAAAATGGATTTGGACACGCCCATAAATGTTACTTGCGCCTTGTGCTTTACGTTAAATCGTCAAAATAGAGCCCTAATACTTAATTGAAAATTTGCTTGAAGAAACTGCAGCAGGTCCACTCAGCAATACGTCATAATAAATATGTCAACACTATTACTTAGGGTTTGTTGCTTAAAGCTGTTTAAAAACTGCTTTATGGTTTTTACTACAGCATTACTAATGAGTCATGTAAAACATTACATGCGATTTTCTATGTGAAGCAAGTTGAAGCTAAAATGTAGGTTCAAATTAAATTTCCAAAATTTCTAATTTTTGTTTAAGCTTACATAGATGTTTTCACATTGCATAGTCATATGCAGGTATTTCTCTTTTTTGTCCTGAGTTTGGTCAAGCAATTCGATTGTTATTATAAGCAGATTTTGTAAACCAGTTCATAAGTTAAACATATTTGGTATTTCTACTTATGTTAAGAATTAGTTTGTTCATTGGTACTGTTGATGGTTTATCGTGAACCACAGCTGTTAAGTAATCGTCATTATTGTCTTGTAAGATTTTTGTAAGAAAGTCTCAATTAAAAACTGAATTCACTACTGCTACTTCAGATTTCCACAACGCATTAGGACAATGTAGTTTGAAAATTATCCTAGCATGATAGAATCGATAAATACAAGTCTGAGTACAAGACTGATAAGTGTGAATCCATAACTGAATCCATTTGGAAAAGATAGTACACTTAGAACTCAGTACTCAAACCCCTGGTATTCAAAATCCTACTTTAATGAGTCACATATATTAATACCTATCTGAGTAAAGAATTCCTGGCACGAGTCCCATCTGATGCATGTCAGAGAAATATGCTTAATTTGTCCGAGTATGAATTCCCAATCAACAAATCATTACAGTAACAGGTCATGACAGCATATAAACACACAGATCCATTTTTATTACCGCATTAACCGTTTGGTAATTGGTGTTTAATTTGTTTCCTATCATGCTAAAATGGGTATTTTTGAGCATTAGGGATATTTCATGGAGATTTATTGGGATTTATTGGATGGACCTGGACAGAGTTATGAGTTTCTCACTAAGAAATAATGAAACAGTTTCCTAGTATACTTGTTCATGCTATTTGAGAGGCTTCTAGGAACCACTTACACTTAGATACCAGGGTATAAGGGTACTGTTAAAGGAGCACATCATGCTTCAAAAGAAGGTTGCATGTGTAAAGGAATAATATAGTGCATAATTACTTTTTCATCCCTTGTATTTCCACTGCCCTCTCCCGCACTGCTGTCTCGAGGCTGCATCTCCAGCAGAGTCCGGAAGAGCTTCTCTGAGGTCTGGGTTAGGAATCCAATCTCAGCATTAGGATGTAGTCCATAAAGATACGGCGATTCAGCAGGGAGAGCATCATCTATGTACTGATGGAACACAACACAAACACGAAAACCAAATTTAGACTCAAGTGTAATCCACATATATATTAGTGATGACTGCTGTAAAAGAAAATGCTGGGATATAATCTGTTGTAAAAAGTAAAGGATGATTATGCTTAAAACAAGCTTGGAAAGCTGCTTTCTTAATTAAAATCTCAGCGCCTGTCGAATTTACTACTGTTTTCTATTACTAGGTGGTGAAGTTCAGTCAGGCAGCTTTGTTTGACAAATGCCCACCGTCCACGTCCCTGCCAGTCAAGTGGCTGCCACTCACACTACATGCATAACCTGTGATGTGGAGAAATAACGAGCTCGGGCAACCAGCCGCAGCCTGACATGACCCACCCTGCTGTCCTGAATTACTACCTTCCGCATTTCTATCTCCACGCATGGGCAGATTTGAAAAAGAGTTACCCAGATACTTTTTGCTAGACATACAGTAAAGGCAAAAAAAAAGAAAGTGACACAAAAAAAATTAAAGGGGGAAGATTCAGCGATAAAATAGTATTCATTTATCGCTCTTAAAAACTGCTATATCGTAGTTGCACTTCACTGAATGCCTCCAATCCGCAAATCTTCCCATTACAACTGAAGAAGACCCAACCCTGCAGGTGGCTAAGAGATCCATATTACTCTTGAAGGCATCTTTTAGACTGCAAGCGTTCTTATTCTGCTCACAGGGATGGCGGGGGGAGGGGGGACTACAGCCATAGTGGTGGCTATGCCTGCAATGCAAAGATGCCAAATGAGTACCATCTGGATTTGAAGAATGAAATATGCCTTGTTTCCTGAAGAAATGGAGGGAGAAGTATGACTGGCCTATCATCTCCCCAGCAGTCACATCAGGCTACCAGTTCCAATCTTGGCTTTAATACATTAGCCTATACTTAACCGTCACAACTAAGTGAAGTTATTCTGTCATCACCTCACATGCAACACTACGTTATTTCCTTTAAGGAGCAGAGACAAAGATGTAAAACCTGGTGATAAGTGTTATAGTCCATGTTTCCAGGCAGAGGGAAGCCTGGAGCTAGGTAAAGCTCTCCTTCCATCATCTCAGGCTTAATGAACTCCTCCAGGTAGGTCCTGCACAGTCTACGGTCCCAGTCATCCGTGATGTGACCCCCATACATTATCTCACCAAAAAGATAGCGGAGGTCATCATAGGGCACCTAGAAACAATAAGCAATTGTGTAAAAAATACCAGCTCAACAACGTAATTAACATACAAATCAAATCATATCTTATCAAAAACATTTCACGTATTCTTTCAGTAGTTTCCTTCTAGGATTCCATATGGTTTTATTGTGATGTCGTTGGCTGATTTTCTGTGGCATTGCTCACTGCGTATTGTGAGACAGTGAAAGACGGACCAAGCTCACAACTGGATACCTTTTTTGTTCTATTAGGATTTGGTTCTCTGTCTGTACTGTGACAAATGACTACCAGACCTCCACCATGAGAATTACAATACGAATCCACCAAAATTAAATTTCCCAGCTGGAATGAACCGTACTTATCAAAAAGCTTGTACACCAATAGAGAGAATGGACAGTGAATGACTGTTTCGCAACTAGCTCTATTAACTCAGTGTTCGTGTTTCCTGCCCAGGATCGGCTACCTTTTCCAAAGGCTCTTCAAGTATAAACAAGTACGCGCTGAAGGCTTTGAAAAATGCACTCACTGGAAACAATTCTGAAAAAGTACTCAGGGAAAATAAAACAAATCAAGCCTCAGATATTTTGCAGAGGGCTATGGTGTGGGCAGCCCAAGGCTGACAAAAACCTCCAATGTGATTTAAAGATACAACGCCACCTAAGTGACACTTTCTCCATGATGTTCTGTATTGCTTAGACTATTTTCCAAAACACCACCACATAATTAATCCAAGTATTAAATAGATTAAAGAGTTGCCTGTTTATTTTATTTCTATCTTTTTATATCTCAGGTCAGACAAAAATGCTATTCATTGGAACCTTTGGCATTCATTAAATCATGAAATAAAGTTATTAGTTGAATATTAAAAAGTAAAACAATTATAATCATTTTTTAGATCAGATATACAGAACATGTATATTCTAAAAAAATTGCAAATATGTATGTTTTTTTAAACTATGTAGTATATGCATGCTGCTTATGTAAATACATCTTCAAATACAATCAAAACTTTTTTCATTCTTGTTTATCTGCATTCATAATTTAAAAATACCTGCATATAAACACATTGTTAATTTTTAAACATAAAACAGTGAAGAACAATTATTACATTTACTATAATGAATTACTTGTAATGTAAATGAATATACTATAATCAATATTCATGTCAAAAATCACTGTTTGGCATGAGAATTTGGCCTTCTGCCACTGGGTTCTGTGCGGCACATCGTTGTACCATTTTTATTTATTTTTTCTTTTTAGATAAATTGTAAAAATGGGGTGGACAAGAATACCTTTCTAATCAGTTAACTTTATAATTGACTGACCCACAAGAAACTTTCAGTTTAAATGGCCAGATACTGATGGTGAAAAGTGTGTGAAATTAACATGAAATTACCATTATCTAAAGTATATCGAATGAAAATGGTCAGTAAATAATTAAATGCCACTCCACCTATCAAGTACAATTATGTCAGGTTTAGTCAACTGAATACACTACCTGGCAAGAGTATGTGGACACCAATTAAAAGACCTGTGTGTTCATATCCTTTTGGACTTGGCTAATTAAGTCATAGTCCACAAGTCCCTACTACTGGTCTCTCCAACAAGAAAGCATCAAGTCTCTACCATGGTCAACTACAAGTGAAGCAATTGTGATGCATAAACTTCAAAAAACAACCAGAGTTCAGCTGAGATTTTGCGGGCCACACAAACGAAAAGGCATCTGATTGTCCAACATCAATAGCCAACCTCACATATGTTGTTATGGCTGAATGGCGGCAAAGCCCACCAACACTTTTCCAACATCCAATGAAAGCCTTCTCAAAAGAGTACAGGCTACTACAGCAGGAAAGGGAGGACCAACTTCCTGTTCATACCCTTGGTTTTGGAATGAGATGTTGCACAGGCAGGTGTCCACGTACTTTAAACTTGTATTTCTAAGTACAAACTATGATTTACAAAGCATTTATTTGTCAGCTCAAGGAACATTCTTTCCCAGTTTTTTTTTTTTTTTTTTAAACAATACTGGCCCTCTTTGCATAATAGCGGGTTAACTCTTGTCACAAAGGACAACACTTAGGGAAACACAGTGGGATTCAGTAAATGACTGATTTTTCAATTACAGAATTTCTTTTCAACAACCTTGACAAGTGGGCATGAACTTAATTGTAAAAGCTCTCTATGGCACGAGTTTAGCTCCATAACAAACAATGAAAGTATACTTCTCTAAAATTTAGGACCAACATCAATTTCCCTCTGACATTTTCTCAACAGTGCCCACTGAAACCATTTCATTGTCAGGTTTTTTTTTTTTCTTTTTATAAAAGGCAGTCACATCTTTCTTTAGCGTTCTGAGACTTTGGAGCAGCTTTATTTTGTGTGTAAATTTTGTTTGCTATACACAAGATTGTGTCAATCCTACGGTATCACAAAGAAAAACTTTAGAATAACTATTTCTTTCAAAGCAGCACATATTCAGTGTGTGCTCCGATACATTCTTAGTCCTGAATTGTCCGTAATGTTCATGCAAGTGAGAATGAATACAGATATAACAAATGATCAACTGTAATTGACAAACAATAAATTTAATGAGCAAGAGATTAAAAATATTTTTGCAGTCTGGGTGCGGACAGTGCTTCTCAAGGTAGCATTCCCAGCATGCACCAAACTTGTAAATATTTTGTAACATTATTTCGTAGGTCACTGTTGTTATATTTATGCTTCGTTACACATACTACTGCACTGTAGTTGTTAGTTAAAAGTTTTAGTTTAATTGTATGCATCTTTATATGTGTGTGTTGTGTTATCCTGATTGTGTGCTGTATTCTGAATTGCCACTCCCCCTGTGTTTGGGCTATTCTTTGATTCATGTTGCTTGTTCATGGAATGCTTTTTGGTGACTAGTGAAAGCAATTAAGAAAACCTGTAATTTCGGAGCATAGCACTTTGTCCAGTCAACACCACAATATATACAGCATATCCATAAACAAGAGCAGGGATTTATGTATTTTCAAACACGTGAATCACCATGGTAATAGCTCAAATGTCGTGAATAATTTTAATGGGTCATTTCATTGAAAGTCCATTTTAGAACGTTCTACTTCAAAATTGTTATTTAAACAAGTGTATTTAGGACACAAACTCTAAAAACACTTTTGATGAAAAATATTTCAGACCGACCCAACAGCCAAGCTACTGTTATTTTTCATGATAAAATATGGATGAATTATGTGTAATATTTAATGCATGATGTTTAATTCTAAAGTGACAGATCATTAATAAAATTTTTAAAGGAAATTGAAAAAAAAATCTACATGTTGTCTGATTTAAATTGTGGAAGATATTCCCAGAAATATTTTTATATATATTATTTTTATTTTTTTTTTTTAGGACATTCAGGTTTGGAAATGATACCTTCAGTAGAACAATGTTGGAAATTCACAAATTTATAGCATGTTAATTTTTTTCAATCTTCACCCATTAAATAGGGGTGAAATTGATACTCTGTTGTGTTTGAGGAATATGTCTCAAGACACAAAACCCCAGACCTGTTCTTAATGTTTCAGTGTACAAAGTCTGTTTTTGAGCTTTGCTTTCATTAAAATTTGCCTATTTGTCTATTAACTCTAATTCAAGTTCCCGATGGAAAAATATTGTAGGTAAACAGGGTGTTCTGGTAAAACGATTCTTTAGCACCTTACATTTAAGTAACATCTGCAGAAGAGTTAATGGCGGTGTGAGATAAAGCATTATTTACATGTTTGCTACACTGTTCTGTATGAACCAAAACCTTGGTAAGACTGCCTGAAAACATAACAAGGTGTCATGTACTAAACATCGGGCATTAGGAAATAAAATTATCGTTTAGAAGGTGAACATTTCAGCATTTATGAGATTTTAAAATGTTTTTCAGGTTAGAGGTGTTGATTTACAAATACGTTACAAATAACGTGAAGTATCTATATACCTGATACTATTTTATACAATCAGTAATATTCTCACTCCAAGTTACATAATTTCACAATATGAGCACTGCAGCACAGACATGGTCAGGTGAAACTTTTATAGCAGCACTTAAATTTTACATTTTCTGATTTAGATGGGTTACTGTGGCAATCCATCAAAACATATTAATTCAATGGCGATTGCATGACAAAATGAGAATCTGACTATATAGTATCTATATCAAATCACACATTTATAAAATGCTGTAGTCAGAATATCAGCTGAATAGATCTTAGTATCATAAACCTTGTTTCTCAATCTTATTGATGTGAAACACCGCACTTTATTACAAGTTTCAACAGCATTGTATATAATGACAAAAAACTTCCCTTGTGGGATAAAGCTGTTGATGACAAGTTACTGCAGATATTGAATGTTCTAATTACTAAAGCCCTGCTAAGTTACAAAGTTATGAGCTGAAACATAGAAAGAAGAAAGTGCTTCTGGCTGACATTTGCGATATTTTGCACTTTATCTGATACCATTCTGTAGCTAGTGTGTGTGCCTCTTACCTTTGCATTCGCTTCCAGGTAGTTGTAAAGCACATTCACAGAAATTGTCAAGTCTCCAGTATTGAATGGATAGATTCGGTTCCAGCCCTGTGGTCCAAATTTCCTCCTCTCAGCCACAACCGCGTGAAAGTAACACAAGGCAAAGAGGATGCTTTTAAACTCATTTTCTCTGGCACACATTTCCAACGTGTCCTGGAAGATAAAATACACGGGAAAAAAATTAGAAAACACATATTTGCATAGCATTAAAAAAATCTCAAGGTAATCAAAATGGTTTCAGAGTATAAACTTATCCTTTGTAATTTGTTCCGAGTCACACAACCATTAGCTGTATAGTAAATTGCTAAGGATAGATGAATAATTTGATGCCAATAGAGGCAAGGATTAGCATTCCTTTTAACTGTTGCTGTTTGTCAGCGCTTTAAGCTTTCAGATGCCTGAAGGCTTGTTATTTAAAGATAACTTAAATGCAAACTAATAACAAAAGGCACCAGTTTCTCCCAGTGAAATAATGGGTTAAATCTCTAAATGGTAGTTTAATATTAGTAGTGCCAATAAAATGTTATTCAACACTGGCACTTGTAAATATAAGTTCTTGTCATTGTCTAATGTTTAATAAAGAGTGGTGTTTTAAATGTCTTATCTTCATCATTGCAGACCCGGTAGAAATACAATCTAAAGAGTTTAGAAGAGCATCTGAAATAAAGATGGAGAAGCTGTCTACATAATAATTATAGCAGATACTTATTGTTCTGCCACGACAGAGCGTTTAAATACATCAGACTTAGCTTTTCAATAAAGAATATGTATTAATGTACTGTATATTGTATATAGATCCATATTCATAAAATGAAACACTACTCATAGTGTCAATTCCAGTTCCATTCAGTGTTCAATTGCTGCAGATTATGTAGTGTTATTATTTAACAAGGTCAAAGTTTCCGTTAGGGCTTCCTTGTCGTACTGATATCCCAGCATGTCACATGCTTAATCCACGATTACAAATGTCACTTATAGCAATAAATGTTTTTTGGTCTGTCTGGAAATAAAAGTAGTTCAAAAGTGCTTAAGAACATGCAGCACTTTAGTTTAAAGAAGACGTTCTTATAATTTTTTAGAACACAGAAGGAGGACACTTTTAAACATGAAAACTTGTAAAAGGCATCGGAGGAGCATAAGGTGACCAGACATCGCTGCATGTATTCTGGTGACAATCCCCATTTTTGTGGCCTGTCCCCAGCTGGAACTGTACTTGAAAATGTCCCCGTTTACAGACCAGGAAATTTCCGTGGTTTCAACCCCCTGCCCCGCCCAGTTCACGTGGTTTTCTCGCTGTGGGACCCAACTCCCTCTGATCGCCCTAAAGCCTTATCAACATCATAGTTCATCATAGAACTACATTGTACTGGGGTCACAATACACAAAACTAGAATTCTCATTTTTCATTGAATAGGTTTGATAATAATGTTTGCTATTTCAATGATATGTCGGACGCCGAACAAGAAATGTCCCCAGTTTTCATTACAGAAACCTGGTCACCTTTGAATACAACAAAATGTGATAAGATTTCTGCATTCCATTTAGCTGCAAAATTACAGCAGGTAGTTATCATATCATTGATTAACTATCAAGGCATAGGGTAGACAGGAATGTCCTCTTGATATCTGTGAAAGCCCTCTAAATGCTATCCCATCACATATACTGTAGCATCAGATAACATAACAGCTTAAAGCTCAGCTTCAAATTGCTTATGAACATACAGAGAGATAGAGGGGATCTGGGATTGCTTGATAACATGCACTATCACAAGTAAGAGTAAAATATCAACAGAACGGCCAGCATGCAGCTCAGAGTTTCACTTCTTATGTATATTATCTTTGTTTTTTGTAATTAATCATTTATGACAAATCTCTAAATCATAATCATTACTGATTAGCGTAGTTGGCTATACACAAACATGAAATAACAGCTGGGTTTCCAAACACACAACAACAACAATAATAACAACAACTACTCAGGGAAAAAATGCCCTGTGAATATACACTCATGTCACATGAATTTAAGGGGTGAGGACTACCTGGTTGAAGTTATCCAGTGCCTTGTGCAAGTTGGCATGCATTCCAGTTGGAGGTTCATTGGTGATCTTGACGGAGTTTTCCAGAATGCCCTGAGGGATGATGTGGCCCTCGGGGGAAGCAGAAGGCTCGGCGCTGATGAAAACACGGAAGTTTTCATGACCTCCCTCACTATGTTCCTCCAGCTTCTTCTCCAGAGTGCTCAGCCACTTAGCCACCAGATGGATGTTCTGGTACAGGAAGGACGGGCACAAAAGACACTCAGTCAGGAGGCTAGGGATCCAGGACAACATACACTCATTAACTTCCACTATTTTAAAGGGTTAATTCATAATTTAAATGATCAAAAAGTAGCAATCTTAAACTGAGACAGAGCATTCGTCTGGCAATAACACATTGCATGCAATGTCTCTGACCATAATGTGCAATTTTCCAACATTGCTTATACCTGAAGGTATATTTGCTGTATGGCGAAGAGCCACTATGATCTGAATAATAATCATTCTAAAAAAGGTACTTTTTTATTGTAGGCCATCTCAGGAGGCTGCCTCACCACACACTGTGCAGAAATTGCAATTTCATACAGCCTACGTGGCAGAGGCTTTTGGAGAACTGGAGGAATAATATGTAAAAGTCATTTTAAGCAATTTCATGGGATCTTCTCGACTTTGCAGACTTGAAGTTGCGAGGTCGACATAGCTGATGAGCACACAAAATAAGCAAATAAATTTATGTGACATGGAGGAAGATAAATGCAGATTGTTGTAAACAATGTAAAAGTTCAAAAATTGTACACTTCTACAGGTCAGGTTGAGAAGCACACACCGGCACAGTGCGTTGCCGCACCCACCACACGATGAAACACCTTGGGATCCCATCTGGCAACCCCCCAGGCAAAAAACGCGGTCCAGTCCCACCCTTCGGAAATGGCTGTCTATCTGCCGCAGCCAGGTGTTATGCGGGTGTCCCCTAGGCCTAATCCAGCTGTGAGCCGGATCACCCTCAGGGAATCGTGCCACATAGCCATAGTGCTGTAACTGACACTCCCTCACAATACAGGCAATGTTCCTCATTCGGGACTCCATGAGCAACCGCTCGTTCAACACAAAGTCAAACCAGCAGTATCCAAGGACTCTCCGAAGAGACACGGTACCAAAGGAGTCCAGTCTTCATCTCAGGTCACTGGATAGCGTTCCTGTCTCGCAGCCATACAGCAAAACAGGGAGCACCAGGACTCTAAAGACTTGGAACTTCATCCTCTTACAAAGATATCAGGAGCACCACACTTCTATAAGTATCTATATTATACACACTCTCAGAGGTTGCTTTATTAAGTTCTCCTAGCCAGTACTGGGTACAACCTACATCTGCATCCATAATATCTTCAGTTTGTGTGGCCAGAGAAGCCTTTCTGCATACACACAGTTATTGTTGGAGCTATGGAGAAAAGATATGTAGTTTAATACATGTGTTTTAAAGAATCTGCTGCTGTAATTGATGACATTTTTTCCTTTAAGAGCCATAGGATTTATGTTGGCAATGTCTTGCTTGAGTAAAGCAAAAAGATGACCTGTGTGGGAGTGGCCTAAGAAGCATTAACAGTTCTTTTACTGCATTAATGGTCAATTTAATAAATAAAAACTTTGCTTAATGTAGTTTCTTAGAATTATAAGAGAAAGTCATCTACGGAAGTCATTTTTTTTTTTTTGCCTTTCAGAAATGTAGTGAAGTAGTAGTCCTCTTCTTCACGTCTGTGTGACCATGTCGGCGTGTTTTCATATGAACCCATGAGATTCCCTCTTTGAAGGAGGGACCTTAGGCACTAACAAGCAGGTGTACCTAATAAATTGGCCATCGAGGGTATATACAGATGCACATACACAACACATACTAAAGTTAACCTATATATGTTTTTATGTACAGTTTTATGTGTATATTACATATATACACACAAAGTATATGCATACATACATACATACATACATACTTTCATATTTATCTTCTCTCTCTCCCTCACACACACACACACACAGTATTAAAACATAGTAAAATACAGGTGTGAGGTACAGGCCGTCTCACTCTTCTATAGGAAATGTTTGGGGTGCACCAATTTGTACTGAGAATGTACAGAACAAAATTGGTTAACATTTTTACTTCTGCTATGAAACTTACAAATACATAAGTACCTAATTTAAAGTACATTAAGGTATTAACTATAATAGTACCTTATTGGAAATCGAAACCATATCATGAAACAGCTTGACAATCACAATTTTTATGGTCAATTCAAACCTGTACATACATCACAGTAAATAATAGCAAGAGTTCAATTGCACAATTTTAAAGGCTTATTATCATTATTACTGATTAATATAGACACATTTGATCCAGTGGCAGTTTTGGAATTTAACCTATTCCTGAAGTCCCTGCGAGATGAGGAGAATTTAAATATTTTAGTGGATCACAAAAGACACTCTGCACCACTTATCCAATTAGAAGTGTCCTTGTGGCTTTGAGATTTGATCTAAACTGCAGTCGAAAAAAAGAGCGATTAAATTAACAGCGCATAAAAATATCACCATTCAAACATTCCTTGATATTTGAGCTAAGTAGTTACAGTTAAATCTAAGTATTCGTAATGAGAAAATGATGTCCTCAGACATTCTTAGAATAAAATCAAAACAATAAACAATCTGAGGGTTACCAAACACCAAGGCATATTTAGAATTGCCAAAAATAGCTCTTGGTCATTTAGGAAGTACAATAATGATGAAAGCCTTGACAAAAACGGCATGTATGGGCCCTAGATGTAGAGAAGATTTCTAATTTAAAGAGGCCATCTGCTGTTCATCTCAGCCAAGTGAACAGGACTCCAACTCTATGTGCCCTAAAGGTATCTTACTCATTTTCATCACCTTTGACATTCCTCACCTCTGCAAGCCCAGCAGTAAAACCTCTAATAAAAATCCAAATAAGGTACAAGGGCTACAATAAGAAAACTCAAGCATCGATGGGAATGTGATTCTGAAAAACATTCAGTCATTTTGATGAGATACTACATTATTAATGACAATGGCACATACCAAAATGCTGTACTGTTGTGTTTTACAATGCAGACATAATCACACTCAATACCTTACACGGATTGCTGCTGCCTAAACTTTCAAAAGTCATTAGAAACAACCAAACGATATCTGTTTTTCAACAAAGATTTTGGATATTTAAAACAGGCGACGCATTTAGTCAAGTTGGGGATACTGATTGTGCGAACAACTGAAATTAATGCAAAATTGCTCTCCTTGAAAGCCAAGAAATGCTTCAGTGTGCATCAGCACATATGTTACACCAAAGCTTGGCTTCAGTGCAAATATCACTTTAACGTCAGGTGCAATGGTCAAGTGATGTGGAGACTATCCTGTAAAAAATGAGCACTGTTTACTTGCTGAATGCCCGCCCTACAGGACACTGAACAGCTGTGCTGTGCCGTGACAAACGTGGTCCAGCTGAAGATTGACAAAGTGAATGAGACAGCCAGGAAGATTGGAGCGACATTAGTACACGCAGCAAAGGGTTGGTTCTTTATCGTCATGGTTTTTTCTTCTTTGCATTGGGGGCAGGTCACCACATCAAAAGACGGGAAATTTTGAAAAAGGGGGAAAAAAAAAAAATCTACTTTTTCTTTCATAATAAGGCCAATCCTCAACACTAACATTGAGTAGCAAATTCATGAACTGACTCGAATTTCAATATTCAAAATGTCAAAAAGAAAAAAGAAAAAAAAAAGACAAATTCTTGAAAGCAGCAGGGAAAAGTTAGAAATAAAGGTTTAAAATTAAGGCAGGCCTAGCCAGGATTTTCATAAACATTTGGTCAATATAGCTTTAGTAGCTGTGATCCTAGAAAAAAAGTTCAAGATTTTAAGCTGTGCCTAAGGAAAAAAACGTGTCCCTCAAACATGGGATTGGCACTTTTGTGGATTCTACTCCTGACTATAAAGCATTCAAATAAAGTTGCGTTTAAATGCACACTTATTGAAAAACCCGTGCTTATTATCAGCCAATTATAACACAGTCAATATAACTTATTTTCTCAACATACAAAAGCAGCTCCGGATATGTGCAGGCATATAAAAGGTCAGTTAATTACAACAGAAAAGCTAGTTATTCTTATAACACCCAAACATAGCTTAAAGGCGCATAGCTTTAGTTTTGGCAACAGCAGGCTTTTACTAATTAACAGCTGCTGCTTAATTATCCAGCTGGCTACATCAATATATGGATTAGTTTTACTGCTGAAATAAATAAAAAAAAAAAACAAACTTATTTTTGATTTTTGCTTCCTTGTTGTTCGATTCCACTAATTTATATCTTATATTTTTTTAGGTTCTAGCTTGAGATACATGTGTGGCCTCAAAGTACTCCGAGTCATGCACTTAGGTAGACTGATATGTGCTTGTATGTGTGCCCTGTGATAAACTGGAATCACCTCCAGAGTTTTCCACTGCAAAAGGCTCCAGTACCCCCTGCCCGTACTACAGGATTTGAACAGAAACTACAGGATTTGTTAAGCCTGCTTGACGGAATACCCCCCTGGTCTAGTTAATTTTGTCTGCACTATGAATCAAAACAATAACAACTACAAATATTATAGTAAAAAATTATACTGCAACACGATTCTGCCATGAGAAACTGTGCAGGTATTTGTTTTTGTTGAAAATCCTGTCTCGAGTGCCATTCAACATTCTCCTGAAAGTGTCAGTATTGAATCCAGCTTGAAGAGCCGCTATTATAAAACAGTTCACGGTAGCCCATCTCAGTCCATTCCCTTGGAAAAGCTCTGCTTGTGCTGCTGTGCAAACTCCTTTAAACTGTCAGCTCCGTGCCTCAGTAGCAGTACTAATTCACTATTTCTTTAGTTGGCCAAATGTCAAGAGTGTGAACTAAAAGGCTTTCATCCTCTATTGACAGCCCATAGCAGAGACTGACCTGCCAACCTGCTGAGAGTCAATGGCTGCCCTTACACAGAGCTGCTCCTCAGCTCCCATCCTTCGTTTTGACACTTTGTTAAGTGCTTTAGGGTAACAGTATTAGGATGGAACCAATATTAGAATGAACTGAACTGACCATTAGTTACTGTGAAATTTCAAGGCAGCTGTACCGGATGCAATACCGTGCCCAGCGTTTTCAGAGGTGCCCGTGTGGCGTGGCTCGCATTTTGAACCGTGGTAATGCAGGACGGCTTTCAGTATCATTCCCACAGTTGATGATATCTTTCTCCTCCATCCCAATCTCACCGCTGCCGTCAGACAGCTGAGTAGTCTTCCTCAGCAGAGCTCTTACAAAACATGCCACAGCGATAATTTCTCACTCATTGCCATGGCATGCGGATTACATAAATTAGGAACTGCACCTCTGTGGAAGCACGTGCCTTTCAGTGCATTCAGCACCCCTCATTTGCTCAACGGCAATTGCCATTATATTTATCTGTAAATTGGTAACAATTGACACTTTAAATTTAAAGAGTGAAAATTTAAATTCACCTTATGTCCATTCTGCATTATGCAATTATTAAACACATTGTTATATTGTTTTACTACTTCTGTCATCAGCATTTTCACAACTATTAAGGGAACAACGGTGTTATTACATATAATTAAATTTCATCTATGCATCCTGTTATGGGGGCCATATGGGACACAAGGTTATGCACCCGGACAGTGGGGATTCAATGGCTAAACATAAAGCAAGATGAAAACCTGAACAGCGTAACCCACAGGAACCACAAAAATAAATGAGAAATAAAATAAGGCTGCAAACAGAATTTTCATCGGCATGCAGGTGCAGTGTTATAACAGAAAGCTGTTCACTCGGTGTTCAAAGGCTGAGGAAACAGTCTGCGATAGTGCTTCCCAAAAAATTACATGAACAATAACATACTTAATAATTCAAAATTAACGACATACATGTTCTGCTTTGTATATGTTTTATGTGTAGTGTTGTCTACAGTGGTATTATTTGTTACTATCTGTTTATTGTTACTGCTGTTCGTTCTCGTCGTCTTGTATTTATTGGAACTAGCCTGGAGGAAACAAAAAACCTTGAAACCTGAAAAAATCTGTACCTAAAAACTGCTGCTACTCAGAAGAAAAAAAAATCTGGATAATTTTGACTTAAAATCCACTGGAAATCCTGCTGATTTCATTTCAACTATATGCATTTTACACAGCCATTTTATCACAGAATGTCAAAATTATTGTTTTTTTTGCAAATATTGTCATCTCTAGTTTTGAGAAATTTTAAGTTTTAATCTGCCTTTGCATTACACACATTTTGGCAATCAAGTATGTTCTATGATCCTTGACGGAGAAGATAAAATGCAGTCAAAATTCTTCGCGTTCAATTCTTAAAACATGCAAATACCACTACAAGTTTATAACATTTATGCTGGTGAAGACCTATTAAATTGCAATCACAAGAACACTATTTATTCTAGGAAATAAAGTAGCTAATCTTATCTAAATATGTTTATACCATATCCGGAACTTTCAGTATTTTAAAAGTCATTAGAACAGCAATGATATAGCGGGAGGCCTAACTGGGTACACAACTAGAACCCTTTAGCCCTTTAGAACACTGATCTTTAAATCTTGGTCTAGAAAAACCTTACTATGATATTTACATGTGTTTCAAAAAAGGGCTCCAAGAATTATTTATTTAAGATGGTCACCTCACAAAAGAGAACCTAGGTTCTTGATTAAAAATTCATTCAAAGGGAAACTTGGGACACATCAATGCCTTCGGTGGATCCTCGTCTTATTAATTCAAATTTCTGCTACTCTTATATCATCAAATTTATGGAACTTATAAATTACGGAATTCAATTTCATGAAAATTAAGCAGCAGATTTGCATTTGTACTGCAGAGGATATCCGTTTCTCTTCCTCAGCCTGGCTGGAGCAAAGTCTTGCAATATAATAAACTATCACTAGAAGGGAGCTTTTTAAAGATCTTCAGGAACAACCTGAATATATAAGCGGCACACTAAATTGGGGGAGAGCTTTGCCAATTGTGTAGGCTAGCATGCACAACTGATAAAGTAGATTAGAGTCAGTTGGCAAGGGATGTGCCTTTATAAAAGTATCGATTGCATCTCATGCAAAGATAATTAAACGACTGCTTGTGTTTGCTGTCCTGGCCCTGCAGTGTGGATTACACTTTTACTAATTGCATGCCCGATCATGGGGTGAGCCTCTCTTTTTTGTGTCATTCATATCCATCAAGAGCAGCCATTGAGATTCAGGAAGATGCCTCCCTAAAGACACCCCCCCCACACACACACCTGTAATACAAATCATGCAGCGTAGCTCCAGAGCTGACAGCAACCCTGGGCTTCTGTTTTTCCTGGGGCAGGGTATAATGCAAATTCTGGTGTTTTCCTATACTGACTCAAATAAACTGTTTTCTTTTTTTTTTTTGATCAAGGCCTAATACAGAATAATGCAACATTTTACTGATTACTGAAAAACGGCTGTAAAAACAAAAAAAAAAATCTTTGTGCAAAAAATAATGCCAATATGACAATAAGCCTGCAGCACACTTTTTTCTTCTAAACACAGCAGAACGCCATGTTCTATTCAAAAATCTAAAATATAGTAAGGATATTACATGTGGCCCATTTCATATATTGGGTTATTTGCGATGCTTAATTTTATTTTCTCCAGTCCTTTTAAATGACCCACACTCTCATGCTTTTAGGTTTTGAAATGCATTGCTGCATTACAAGCCTGTGTTCAGGCATTTCAAGCATACCTTTTCAATCTAATCGACTCAATAGTGACATGTGACTCTTTCTCCGGAACGGCTGATTGGATAGCATGCAAATCTGAATGCATTCCTCTCCCTTTTCACAGCTAGGCCCATTAGGTCATTAATCACCTAGGGGAAGGAGCCAGCCGCTCTCAGACTACCCTCGGCTGAGGAGAAATGCTCTGACATCCATTCATGCATCATAGCCAAGGTGTTTGCATTTATTTTATAGGCATTTTATTAATATGACTAGTCATGCTCTTCTTGTGTATATAGTAGCTGAAAACATTACCTTGGAAGGATTTGCTGAACTTTCACAGAATCCAAAGATACAGGTAATGAAACCCACAATTCTAAGACCAATAGGTCAAAGGGACAGGTAATGAAACCAACAATTCTAAGACCAATAGGTAAAAGGGACAGGTAATGAAACCAACAATTCTAAGACCCACGGGTCAGGCCTTGCATACCTGTAAGATAACCCAGTGTCCTTCTTTGGCAGCCAGGTCCAACACTTGCTCGGCCACCGACTCCTGCCCCTGGCCCAGCGACACGTTGTGAAAGTTCTTGTTGTCGAACGTGTAACCCAGTTTTCTACCTAAAAGGAAAAACATTTTGAGTATGTTGGGGGAGTCCATGTGCTCAGACGTGCCTCTTCCAAACTGAAGGAACATGGAAGAGTCCTGTGAGAGGCAGCAGGTAACATAGTGGTTAAAATTATGACAATACACTAATTAAAGTCCAAAAATGGAGAAGATACGGTGCTTAAGTTAAACGTCAAAATTCATGATGATGCTCAGTTTTACTGCTCTTTTACTGACATACACATTAAACGTACAAATGCTCTTATTTTAATAATGTCATACATTTCCATTTGTAAATATATACTGCCATCCTATTCTTTGTGTGGTTTGCCTTCTGCTCAGTGCTTCCTGGGAGAAGTCCAAGGCTGACCACAATGCAGGACTGGACAAACGGCTATGGAAAATGTATAGATGCATAACTGTGATTGGGGGGGGTGAATACAGGTAGGCTACTTAGAACGGATGGAATGTGTGTGCTTAAAATCAGGACAATGAAATAAAAAATGAAGAGGGTGTTGGCACTGAGGTTGAAGTCGCACTTGCTGCTGTAAACGGGTTTGCTTACATCCCGTGAGAGATGAATGAAATCAAAGTCAAAACATGAATAATCTGGCCCAAGTCTGTCAGCGAGTCACATACAATCAATCTTCAACCTTTAGGGACATTACAGCACACAAAGAATCAAAAAGGCCTGATTACATGCAGGCCGTGTGTATCTGGGACCCTTAGCACTCTGAGTATACTTCCCACAGTAAGCCATGCTATTCAAATCACTGCAGACAAATGCATCAGACTGTAAATCTGAATTAAACTTTGCTACATAATCTGCATAAACAAATAGACTAAAGGGAAAAAAAAAATAACTATATTGTAGCAGGGTTACTTGGTTTTATTTTGGTCACTTTGCTAACATTGTTTAATTTTAATAAAACCCAAGAGACTTCCACAATGCAAGTTTATGTTTGCAATGGAAAATTTTTATAGCCCATTACTGGTAATATTAGACTTGAATAATATTAAAATTAGTAACAGAGTAACACTGTCTCTAAAGATAAATTCAGACAGAATAAGATAAATTTCCCTCTGTACTAATGAGACGATATTGCAATGAGATGAGGATGGGAGCGAAACATACCCATTGTAAGATAGAAATGTGTAAATCTAAGTAGTGAAGACGACTGTGTGTGATGCCTTTGGGAAAGATTTTGACATTACCATGTTTCTCCACATCCTTAAGTGGGTCAACACCCGGAGACAGGATAAAGAACATGGGAGTAGCTGGCCCAGATTCTTCAAAGGAGATGGCAAAGTCCAGAGATCTGCCCACCACAAACTTGGTGCCCAGTTTCTCTTCCACAAAATCCCTTTGAAATTCACCAATTAAATTCTCATCAGCAAAGCTACATTCACAGATATTCAATGCACATTACATACAAGAACAATCATTCTTCTAGATTTCTTTAATCTGGCATGGCAGACAGTCACAGTTGCTCACTTAGGAACACAGACCAATGTGTTGGGCATGTATCTCTAGGTTACATCACAGAGAAGGTTTCATCAAGCTTACAGTAAAATGTGATTTAAATACACTGCTCCAGAGAAGCCCAGATGCAAGAACTTAAAGGACAATGCAGAGGTAGGAAAATATCTTAAGATATATTATCCGTCAATCTAACCCACAAAGGAAAAAGTGGGATATATAATGGATGGCTGGATAGAAGCATGATCAATAATTAAATATACATTATTGATTTATCAACTACAGGCTTGCCCATTTACCCAGCTAATGGTTTTAAAGTTGTTAAATATATTATGTCCTGTCCAAGATTCAGTCCTCTTTTTTAAGCCAAAACTTTGGTTCTTTGGTCACAAGTTGCTCATTTGACCAGATCATTATATGCTGTCTAGAAATTAAACAAAATAAATGTATCAATAGCATCACGTTTCAAGTACTGCACAATGAAAATGGCAGAATTTATGCATTCTAGTTCGTTCCATCCATCCATCCATCCATCCATCCATCCATCCATCCATCCATCCATCCATCCATCCATCCATCTAACCAGAAACGACGCCGGTCCCCGCGGCTGAGCCATCATAGGGCACAATGCAGGGGAAAACCATGGAAAGAACGGCAATCCGTTGCAGGGATGCTTTAAGCAATTTCTTTTTTTTTTTTGACACTGAGAAAACCCATGCAAGATTATTCTGCAATTTAATTATCATAACGAATACTTCATATTCAGTTGAAGCCAAGAGTTTACATACATCTATGCTAAATACTTTCCAACTGAAAATTTCATAGCTCCACACCTATGTTTCCTGTGTGAAGTCAGAGTATTTATTTCCATAAGATGTAATGTCAAAATAATAGTCATTAAGAATATCAGATTTTCATTGGCTACAAATGTTTATACACATCAAGCTGAATGGTCTCTTTAAACAGTGTGGAAGATTTCGGAATTTCTTATAATGCCTCTAGAAGATCGGCAAATTGTCTTAACTATGAGTTAAGTAGGACTGCACCTGTCACTGTATTTAAGTGCCTACCATTAGAACCAGTGCCTTGTTGCCACTGTGTGAAAATCCAAGTAACTCAACCGAAATCTCAGAAAAATATTGCAACCTCCACAACTCCAGGTTTTCCTTATGAACAATTTCCAAACAACTGACGATACTGCAATCGTGTACAAATAACTGTGGGCAAATATAAACATTGAGGCACGACACAGACACTGCATTGTTCAGGCGGGAGGCACAAATTAACTCCCACAGATGAAGGAACTTTGTTCCAAATGGTTCAATTGAACCCCAAGATAACACAAACACTGATGAAGGAGTTTCAGGTATCAAAGTAACTATATTAGAGAAGAACAGTGTTCTTCATTGTCATGGCCTGAAAGGACGTAGGACAACAAAGAAGCCCCTACACGTAGATCGACGTAAAAAAAGGCGGATGATCACCAAGACAAAAACCTAGTCTTTAGGAGGATCGTTCTCTGGTCAGATGGAACATAAACTATTTGGCTGTAATGATCAGCACTTCGGGTGAGGGTGAGACTTCTAATCTGGAGAAAACCATCCCAACTGTGAAGTACGGGGGTGGCAGCATCATGAAGTGGAGGTCTTTTGCTGGTAATGGGACTGGTTCACTTCAAAAAATAGATGGAATTATGAGGAAGGAGGATTATTAAGAAATCCTGAAGTAACATCTCAAAACATCAGGCAGAGCACAACTTGGGCACAACTTTGTTTTCCAGTAGGATTAGGAGGCCAAGCACACCTCCAAAGTTGTACCAAAATGGCAACAATTCAAGAGTATCGAAGCAGCCATCACAGTACCCTGACTTGAATCCCATTGAAAATTTGTGGACTGAACTAAAATAACGTGTCTGAGCAAAAATGCCCACAAACCAAACTTATGTACACCAGTTCTGTCAGGTGGAATGAGAAGCTTGATGAAAGCTTGCTACCCTAAGCGTTGCCGCAAGTTAAGCAACTGAAAGGCAATGGCACCAAATACTAACAAAGTGTATGTAAACTTTTCACCCACTAAAAATCTGATACAGTAAATTAAGGCTGAAATAGATCCTTCTCTTAGCTATTATCTTGACATTGCCTCTTATGAAAAGAAAGTAGATACTTTGATTAACTTCAACCATGAAACATATGGTAACTATGTGTGGAGATGTGAAACACTGAGCTTAAGAATCTTTAATGTTAACTTTTAACCTGAGTTGTATAGTTTAGTATACTAAGAAAAAAATGCACTGCAATGAGTTGATCTATAGTTAGGTTCTGACCATTGCTTTGAGGAAGGCCTTCGAAGACTGTGGATCTTCTGTCTAGGATTAATAACCAACACAAGTCATCTGCCAGAAAAAGATGAGCACCAGGACTGGCAGTCAGTGTAGCTCACCTCACAGCATAGGTCATCCGGTCAGGGCGAATAGCTCTCATCATGCACAGCCTCTGTAGGGCGGTCTTACTCTTCCACTCCTGAGGGAACTTCTCTTTCTCAGGACACTCCGATTCCACAAATTTCTTCCAGCGCTTGGCAGATCCCTCAATGTCACGGTCCAAATTTCGAAACTCATCCATGGCACACAGAGCCTGTAGTGAGAAGATCAATAATAATAATAATAATCAGAAAGATGCAGAAACAATATAGAAGCAAAAGCAGATTACAGAAGTCATTGTTAAATTCAGCCTTTATATTATCAAAGGACTGTAGTAAGTTGGCCAAATTGTTCAAGAATTCAAGAAAATAAAATGTGTAACGTTTTACTGTAGTCATGTTTAACGTGATGGATATGGTCTTCAAAAAACTGTTTACAAATTGTGAAATAATGTCCAGACAAAAAGGAAGATGTACTTATAATGCTGAATAAAGATTCTTCCTGACAGAAAATACCCAAAGATGCTCAGACTGTAACATTATTAATTGTTACCATATTTATGTTTACCTATTTATGTTTACCATCGCTGAATAAAATTTCTGCCTCAAATTTCATCCTTAGTGTTTGATGTCCCCAACACAAATATAGACAGTAGACTATTGCAGGCTGTACTTTAGGCTTTGTATAATCCACCAAATGTAGTTTGGCGTCATTTTAAAATAGATTCTGTTCCCATAATTCTTCAGCAGCTAATGCAGAATGATAAAACAACTGTTTTTGTTGTACTCAGGGATACCGTAACAAAATGAAACATTTCTGTTAATGGATTCAAACTTGCCCCACCTTTATTCCACCCCAGGAGTGATTTGACAGGAAGTCGACTGGAGAAGACGCTCCAGGCTGAATGGGAAATCTCAAAAGGAAGTCCAGCTCTTCCATGTTGATCTCTTTATTCATCAGCAAAATCTAAGTTTTAGTGAAAAAAAAAAAGTGTGTCACACACCTCATAAAAACCTCAGGAAGAGAGACCATAACATCAAGTAAGAAAAGGTTATGTCACCTGGAAGGCCAGCTGAGCAGTGTAGATGAGTTTATCACACTCAAAGAGGCCACGTGTGGTGTACTGGTGGACTGAAGTAGTAATACTGTCAATGATGTTAGAAACTCTCTGCTGTAATATTTCATCTGCAGGTGCTTTTAATACAGCCTTTTGAAACACCACACTGAAGGCCTGCAAAGCAGCGGAAAAAAAAAAAATACAATTCAAAATACAGATGAGTATCTAATCCTACCATTTTCATTTCACAAGGTCTTAAACCCAATGACCACATAACAAAGACTGGCTGTCGGGAAACAGATTTTCTGGTCGGGCATTAAAAAGATATTCATAGCCATTTAGATAACCGAAATAAACACCACATACCATTTGCTTAACCTTCATAATTATTAGTACTAAAAAACAATAACATACTAGTAAATAATTATTAGCAATAAGTAGTACTATTGCATTTTTAGCACCAACTTGAAATACTAATACTGTAAGATTACAATTGCCTCATTTAGCTATGTACACTGACTAAACAAAATTAGGAAAAAATCCTGCTTCCAATAACATTTTTTTAAACATTATAACATTAAGAATGAATAGAATGGTACTGTTCAGTGGAAAAACAGCTGATCCAGCACGTTCCCTTTGTTTATGTTTATCATATGTTTCCAGCGGAATTCCCATATATCTTTAACATCGACAGTGTGTTTACAGGCCCCAGTGAACCCTTCGATCGTAGCACAGGATTCCTCTATGATGCCTCATCTCGCGCAATTTCCGGGTTTTTCCTCTTGAGAGTTGATTGTGAAATGAAAGGACATCAACAACAGAATAACTACGTTTGGGAGCAGCAAACACATTATGCTGAGATGACAAGAAGCACATGGCAAACAGAGCATAGGGGTAGATGGAAGGAAAAAAAAAAACATTCTCAGTGAAACGAAAAGTTCCACTCGACCATCTATCAACAGAAGGTCATTAGAAAGCGTACCTTCAAAGAGAACTGATACATTGGATGGATTTTATTGAGGTCGTTCATTATGAAGTACAATAAGGAGGCTCGAGCCGCTGCTGGGCGGTAGTGTTCCCTCGCTTCATTGATTTTGGCTTCGGTGACCTTGGCCTCTTTTACCTGCAAACACAAACAGCACGAGAGAGGTCGTTTGTTGAGCATATTAACTACGATTATCATAATTAGGAGGATGATAACAAAACCATTAAGCTTAGGGGTATGACACTGCAGCACCGCAATGGGCTAAGCATTTATAAGTTCATCGGTTCGAAAACAGAACGAGAAATGATATGCAAACAAGCTTGCTCACACATCTGCTGAATCTGTCTATGCTGGCTTAACCTGAACAGCTTCGATTGTAATGTAGTGCATAGCGTGTTGACATAACGTTGCGAGTAATCTGGGTGGCATATCATAGATTAAAGGATCACAGTGATACTTGCCAAAGGATTACTTAATATCTCTCTGCACTACATTTATTCTGCATTCATTTTTCAAGTCATTTCAATGTTAATACAGTTAATACAGCAATGTTAGATTAAATTTAGCACGAGTTACTATCATTCACCAGCTTACTACTTTAGGTATATCTTATTGGTATACATTTCTTTAGTACATATATACTGTGTGTGTGTGTGTGTGTGTGTGTGTGTGTGTATTTTTTTTTTTTCTGGACTGATTACACCAATTTAACATATAAATGAACATTTCTAATTTTCAATTATTCCACACAGTGTATAATAAGGAAAATTTTGTTTGGTTCTCTTAATGAACTGATATTTTAATTTGACCTGTTTGTACTGTCAAATATCACAGATATCATGAAGTACAATCAATGGAGCAATTCACTATATTTTAGCAATTGTGAAATTAATTACAATTCATTGATACCAACATAATTATAAGTTTCTCCAAGTGATTACTGTAATTGTAGTGCATATATTTTACATACTAGAACAAATAGGAAGAATTTGAAGCAAAGAAGTTTTGTTTTTAGTCATTAACATTATTTTAATTTTATTCATTAAGGGCAAATTTAGGCAGACGATAGTGACCTTTATTTCCACCTCTGCAGCTGTTTGTTTGGTGGTCTCAAGGTTTTCCACCAGCTCCGTGTCACCCAGGAAGTCTCCAGAAGCAGATGACAGGCGGGACAGGAGGTTATCCTCTAGAGTCTTTAGGGTAATCTTGAAGCCATTTTGCTGTTTTGTGAGACTTGACTGGAAAGAGCGTGTAGATAAGGTACAAACGCATAAGTCATTGTGACACTGCATAGCCAATGTATGCTTATATACTACTGTGCCTTCTGTTGGGAGGAGAAGCAAGTGGAGAGAAGTCTGGCTGTAGCACACCATCAGTATAAGGAAATAAGAGGTCCAATCAAAGGTAGCATACCCTCATTATAGGGAAATAAGAGGCCCAATCAAAGGTTGTACACCTCAGTATAAGAAAATAAGTGGTCCAGTCAAAGGTAACACACCCTCAGTATAGGGAAACAGGTCCAATCAAAGGTAGCACACCCTCAGTATAGGGAAATAGGTCCAATCAAAGGTAGCACACCCTCAGTATAGGGA
>JAACJT020000075.1:13182385-13195974 GCA_009936485.2 Gymnarchus niloticus | reverse complement strand
AGGTCCAATCAAAGGTAGCACACCCTCAGTATAGGGAAATAGGTCCAATCAAAGGTAGCACACCCTCAGTATAGGGAGCTATGAGATCCAGTCAAAGGCAGCACACCCTCAGTATAGGAAAATAAAAGGTACAATCAAAGGTAGCACATTTATTAAATATACTGAACATCAGTAATTCATTTTCGATTTCAGATAACCAAAAATGTATAAACCATGGATACAGCATTCCAGGTCCTTACTGTTCCATTGAACAATCTGCTGTCACTTGCTGCCTTATAGAGCCATTCTACCTTCCAGGAACATTTAATTTGTTCATGCTCTCAATCTCTGAAGTGTTCATAATGATGGACCACTCATTTTTATGCATGTAAACTGAGAATTCTATTCATTGCTACCAGATAAGAAAACATAGAAAACAAGTGAGATCAGTTGCATAATTGTACATGACTGGCCTTCAAATAAAGAAACTGGATATATTGTTGAACATCACATATCATCTTTCAAAAATTCCCCAGAATTCCAGAAACAATACATGCATACAGTGTGTTTAGTGAGGCCGGTCAGCTTAAATAACTTGCTCAAGAGCCATTCATCCATTCACCTTCTAGCCACGTATCCTGGTCAGGGATCCGGGAGGGCCCAGGTAGAATCAATTACAAGGAACGGGTACAACCTTGATGGGATCCCAGTCGAAGATAAGGAAAGCACACACACATACTTGCGCGCACACGAACACATCCTATGATTTAGAGATACCATGTTATTGTCCTCCAGAGGAAACCAAAGCACAACACGACTGGAGAAAATATGCAAAATCTACATACACAAAGGCAAGGTGGAAACCAGATCCGTGATCCCCGAATCCAGGAGGTATGAGATGCTAGCCACTGAGCCACCCACACAGCACTATACTCTGATGTCAATCTTTAGTATTTGGTCCAGTATACTTTATTTCTGTCCTGTCTTATTGTCCTGTATGATGAGTAGCTTTCATACTATTATTATTAGCTTTCACTTAGAATATTTGCTCTTCAGTCCTGATCACCTAACTGCATCCTCCAATACCCTGTTGTCCTCCTGACTGGTCTACAACATTCTTGTTCTTATTTGTGCTAATGAATCTGTCCTGCCCGGTGCCGGCCGGAGGAGGATGGGCCTACCCCTTGAGTCTGGTTCCTCCCCAAGTTTCTTCCTCCTGATGGAGTTTTTCCTTGCCACTGTCGCCTTTAGCTTACTCTCTGGGGACCCTGGGCCCGGGACTATGTAAAGCACTTTGTAACAGTGCTTCTTGTTAAAGGCACTATATAAATAAAATTGAATTGAATATTTCACCAAAAGCAGGCAAACTTACAAACCATATATTGCAGGACATCATAAGTGATGTATTTCCTCTAATGACAGTACCTGTCTTGTCTGCACTGATCGTGCTGTTTGACTTCTGTTTTTCGTAGCGCCATTTCTAATGGTGGACTGACAATATGTGTCTATGTACTAACAGCCATAAAGTATATAACCATAGTTGATCTAGAGTGCAAATAATTAACCTGTCAGCTCAAATTATAATTAGGTTTTAAATAATATCTATGCTCAATGTTAGTCTGAACAGATAATTAATGATTAGTGTCTCAGCTTTTTTAAAGAGGAGCAAAATTATTTAAGAGACTTCAGATAAACACTGCTCCAAAGGTCTTCAAAATGAAGGTGCAACAGAATCGTTATATTTAATAGTAAAAACTGAAGTTTATCACCGCAATTTGCAAACCTTCTGAAAGCAAACTGCACACTTTTAATGTGCAAAAATGTTTAAAAAGTTTAAGTTTAAAAATGACTGTTTTATAGTGGGTACATTTCATCTTCTATGAGATTCTAATTTGTTCGTTTTGAAGTCTTATTATAAAGACTAAGCAATTCAAATTTATTTACATAATGTATCGTAAACATTGGGGGAAAAAAAAAATCATAGTCCAGAGATCTCATAAGGATGAATTAAAACTACAGGAACTAAATTGCATATACACTATATATAAAGACATAACAATGGAATGTTCTACCAAGTAAGAAGTGATGGTCTTTCATCCAGCTTGTTTAACATTAATATTATGTAGAATGGCCATGTCAAGTCAGTTTTTATTGCTCTTTGATTACAGATATTTTGATGGTCTATTCTGAGATATCCTCCAAGAAGCACGGAGGAAATGGCTATTCTCAAATATGACCAATGTTATTCTGATAGAACAGACAATTGGATAATAAATGCATTTTGACTCAGCATAGCTGCAAAACATAAACAAAGAGAATACAGAGACGGTATTAAACTTGCCTGAAGACAATATTTCAATCCATTAGGTCCTCCTGTATTCACCGAAAACTACATTAACACATTTACTGCATAATAGGATTAACGGAAAATCATATAGTAACATGTTATTATTTCACATTAACAATCCATTCAATTAACATGCAAAAAAATAATGGGCTCCATACCAATTCAAGGTCCCTGAATAGGCAGGTAGGAAGTATTGTTCAAATACTGTGTAATTTTCTCAGCTTTTATTATACAAATCATTGATGAGTAACACACAACTGAAAGAAACACATTTACCCTTCATAATACCCTAGATAAAACAACAGAGCTAACTGAAAATGTAATATAAAATGCAATACATATTTTGGTTTAAGGCATTGGCATTCCCCTTTCCACCTTTAAGCTGAGTCTCTGCAATGATTAAAAATGAGCAGTGCTGTTAGATAAGTGAGGCATCGTATGGACTTTTTGCTTCAACAGCAAAGCCGTGTAGCACCAACAAATCAAGAAAATGAATAACCAAGCAAACAGATGTAGGGGAATTGATGTGCCTACTGAGACAGCAAGACCTTGACCTTGTATGCTGTCTTCAAGCAGAGGCGGAGAGGCAAACTTCATCAAAAACCCTAATTTTAATGAGTCACTTATTAACGATTAGGTCTCTGCTGGCATACTGTGCATCTAATTACCCAGCCCAGAAAACAAACAATTTACCAGTCAGCACAAATCCTAATTGGGTTCTAAATGAGATAATATATGTCCATCATTGTGGGCAAATGATTATTAAATATCACTGCCCAGGCAGTTCATTTTGGAACTGGAGTATTCTTACCGCTTAACCGAAACGGAAGCCGTCATTACTTTTCTCATACCTATCAAGGCTAATTGGAGTGAAACAATTCCACAATTCAACAATGACTGGTCCCAAGATGAAGCCAAGCCATTAAACCAGCCCAATGCAAGCAAGATGAGAATAAGCTTGGGCTAGCACTTTGGCTAAATGGTTTTCAGCCTCAACTCTAGAACAAGGGGTTCAATTAAATCCCATGCCAAGCCCTGTGGGTGTGCGTTGCATGTTCTCCCTGTGTTTATGTGAGCATTCCTCCAGCAGTCCAAAATTATACAGTCTGACTACATGTCCATAGTGTGGATGTGTCCTGACTGACCCCTGACCCTTTCTGGGATAAATGGCATGGAATTGTGTATAGAGAACAGGAAAGAAATTCACATTGTGTTAACTTAACGTATAAAGCTTAACAGAGTTAATCTACATAGAATACATTATATCAAAATATAGTGCAAAAATTCTCAAATTAATTTAAAAAATTGCAATAGCTATGTTTGATTAGTATGCACCCCCTTTAATAAAGCATCATAAACAGTCACAGAAATAACCAGTTACCTTCAAGATCACATATTAACTTAGGTGTCCAACACCTGTGTGCTATCACTGCAATTAATCTGACAACCTAAATAAAAACAGCTGTTTACTGTGTTCCTTCAGACTGTGAGTGTAGTCACACACTAAGAAAGCAGTATGGGTTCCAAAGACCTTCAGAAGCAAGTACAAAGACACACATCAGGAGAGGGATATGAACATGTACACGTCAGGAGATCGATATGAACAGGTACACGTGAGAAGACCGATATGAACAGGCAAACAAAAGAGAGGGATATGAAAAGGTAAGCATAAGGAGTGGGATATGAAAAAGCAAAAGGTACACGTCAGTAGGGGGACATGTCAGGAGATTGATATGAAAAAGTACATGCACACAGGGATATGAGAAGGTAGACATAAAGAGAGGGGGATATGAAAAGGTACACGTGATGAGATCGTAATGAATATGTACACATATGGAGAGGGATATGAAAATGTACACACGAGAGGAACATGAAAAGATTTACAAGGCTTTGAAGACACCTCGATGTACTGTTAAGTCAATCATTAAGAAGAGGAAAGTGCATGGCACCACCCACTGCGTGCCAAAACCATTGTGTCCATCAAAGCTAAGTTACTGAGTCAGAAGATGATTGGTTCGAGAGGCCACCAGAAATCCATTGACAACCTTGAAAGACCAAGAGAGTTCAATGATCAACAGAGGGCAAGATTTGTATAGTATAATAATCCATCTGAAATTTGCCAAAAACACCTGAAGGATCCTGCAACAAACTTTCAGAAGGTCTTGTGGGCAAATGAGACAAAAATAGAACTTTCTAGCATAAATGCCAAACATTATGTATGGAGAAAACCCAACACAGGCTATCAAAAAAACACCACAACCCAGACCCACCACCAAGCGTGGTGGTGGCAGCATAATGTCGTGGGAATGTTTTATTTCTCATCTGCAGGGACAGGAGAACTTGTCTAGATTGAAGGGAATATGGATGGAGTCAAGTACAGGGAGATCCTGGAGAAGAACCTAATGAAGTCTGCAAAAGCACTAGAAATGTGAATTTCTGACCCATTTTAACAGGGCAATGACCAAAAGCACATGGCCAGGATCACCATGGAGTGGCTTGTAAAGAACAAGGTGGACATTCTGGAGTGGACATGTCAGTCTCAACCTAAATCCAACTAAAAATCTTTGGAATGCCTTGAAGGTTGCTCTTCTCCAAGGAAAACCAACTTGCCTCTCTGCAAGAGGAGTGAGGGAAGATCCCAAAGTCCAGGTGTACCACCCTTGTAAAAAGACTGGGAGCTGTGGTTGCTCCCAAAGGTGTTCCACCCACTAATGACAAGGGAGGAGGGGGTTATACTAATACATGAAGGCATCTCACCTTTGCTATTTTAAACATGAAAATGATTTCACTGTATTCACATGGTTCATTTTGAGCTTTGGATCAGGGCAAAACAAGGCCATTTGAATGATTGAAATTCACAGCTTGTAGCTTGGGAAAATGTAAAATCTCTGAACATATATTCTTTGTCCATCCATTGTAAATGAAAAAGACTTTTGTATTTTAAGACGAGGAATCATATGACCCCTGCTTCAAAGTGGGGCCTCTCTTATTAAGCACTAGACCAAAGGCAGGGGTACCCTGCAGGGATGTTAGTCATATAGGTATCATTTCTGGATTGGATTGGAAAAGAGGGAAAATAGTGTAGAATGGGTAAAAGCTGCTTCACGTAAAAGAATCAACTTCAATCAAGCTACTTAAAATATCAATGTAAAAATGTATCCAGAGTCTCGATATTCAAAATGTAGCTGTCAGCACTTTGTTTATAATGTGACAGAAAGATTCTGACATTTCAATTTACAGAAGCAGGCTCAGACAGTGACATAATAACCTGTGTAATCGCATTTCATAGGGCCGATACAGAAACTTTATGAACATTTAACATCATTTGTTAAGGTCGTCAGAAAAAGCAGTTTTCATTTCTTAATTACATTCATGTAACGTGTTCCACATATCTTTCTCGGTTTTCATCACAATTCACAGTGCTCGTTAACTTCAGCAGCAATAAGCATGTACACCAGAGACAGATATCAAGACATTACCCATTGAGCCCCACACTTTAAATAATAATCAGTCTTGTTATTCTGTAGTACAATTTACAAAAACCATATCTAGTATAAATTATGTCCTACCCTCTACATTATACCCTGCTTAGCTTTTCCAACAGTATTCATTCAGAATAGCACAAAACAAATCATTGTTAAAATGTTTATATTCCCACAGCTTATACTGAAATGAGTTCTCCTGTGTTGTGACTGTGTATCCACACAATTAATCACACCTTGTTATTAGTCTGTAGCGACACGCATGTGAATTGACTCGCCGTTGTCAGAACAGATACTGTGACCTTTTCCAGTGTACAGCTCGACTGGAGACAGTTCTACAAATTCAAAAATCCCAGAGTTACGGATAATTTCTGTGTAAATGCCCAAGTACAACATATTCTTAAAGTATGCCCCATCCCCAAATCACATGGGCCAAAAAAGGTTAATTGATGATGTTTTAAAGGAATCTACTTTTTGAAAAGCCCATCTACCCTCGAGCAAACTCAGGATTTTCATGCTGAACAAGGTCAATACTGACAATTTTTTTTTTTTCTTTTTTCAACCCAAGATGGTCAATGCACAGATCTGAGAGTAGAAGCCATATATTCTTTCTAATGCCAGTAATAGCGGCTGCAATTCTGCTGTGGAGTCAGTACATTATGCTTTGGTGTAACAAAGCTGGTTTAAACTGACTGAGGAGAAAAGAATATAGAAATGTCAATTGTCAAAAATGGAGTCTTTATGGGAAACAAAGACATAATACATTTCCCGCCTTTCTTTGACTGGGCATTTTTTTCTTTTCCCAGATCAGCTGAGAATGTGAATTTTACCATATTTCTTTCTGTACATTTAGCAGATAATGTACAGAAAAATAATGACAACTGAATAACATATATTAGCAGCCCATTTTCTAAATGATTTACAGAAATAAATATATAGCCATCATAGAAAACATTTAAGGCTAAACCAAAACTACTCAGAAGAAATACCTAGGCATAGGTTCCATCTCCAACTTTTCATACTGCCTTGACCCTTCAGGCAGGGCACACTAAAAGAACCTGTAAAGATCTGCCAGTTGACTCTAGATAAAGTACTAGCTCCTGTTCTTGACCTACCCAGAAAAAGTACCAATATCTTCTGTTAAGTGCCTTGGGGCAATTGTGTTGTGAAAGGCATTATAAAAATTAATTGAATTGAACATCTTTCTGACCACCCCACCCCAGGTAGTTTATATTTGAAGCCAGACCCAACTGTGAAACAAAGTAGTCATGAACAAATCTGATAAATGTGCCATGAATCCTAAAAAATATTCTTAAATGCTATCTGCAGGAAACAGACAAATAAAATCCAATTATATGCTATCTCTAGATATGACACAAAGGCTTCAGTGTTAAGAACAGCAATACCTTTCTTTGTTCATTCTAAATATGAAATCATAGAAAGCTTAAAAAAATAAAAGAAAATGGTGAGTGGGCAATAACACCTTGCAGTTCGCATAATTTAAGCTCAAGTCTACCAACCTTCCTCCATAAGATGGAGAATGCAGCAGAGCAGATAGAAAAATGGCCCCACTGTACTTGCCTTAAGCTCCTCCAGGTCAGGACGTTCCATGCTGACCACAGAAGCCAATAATTGGTCTTCCAAGCCATCCCGGGTCACAGTGAAGTTGATAAGAGTGCACTGAGCTTGCATTTCTGGCTGGTAATGTGGGTTTGCCAGCTTGGTGTGAAGGATAAGACGGAAATTGGGATTGTACTCACACTCCTTATCTGCAATTTTGATATACCTTTTTATGAAGAAACACATGCATTAGATCTCTCAGCACATGTAAATTCAACTGGTTCCAGATATATAGAATTCATTCTGAAAAGAAAAAATGCAAAAAACAAAAAAAACATAAGGAATAAAGGCTGACCTGCCCTTTCTTATAGTCTCCCGACCAAGCAAAGGCCCCAAGACTGGATCCACAGCCTCTTCCAAATTCTCAATCAGAACTACATCGCCAGCAGACAGGGCTCTCTCCACAGAATCTAGGTAACTGGGTGGTTTGAAAAACAGGCAATAACAACAACACACATGTTAGCAACTACAACATATTGAAGATAGATACATGTCATGCTTACAGCCATGACACAGGGAAAAGGGACACATAAATACATACATATATAAAAATGTTTTATAGTTATTTACCCTCTTTGACCGATGCGAATTACCCTGAGGTTTTCACCATATTTATTTTTGATCCATTTAATTCCTTGCAGCTGTGGGTCCACCATTAGAGGCCAGCGCTCACAACTAGTGAGGATTGTGGCATTTTCTGTCGACATCCTGTCAGCAGGCAGGCCTTCATTTTGCCAAGCAGCAATGTCCGCATCGTCCGTCAGCATCGTCAATGCGTCTAAATCTAGAGTCACTGGAACTGGCACCTGGAAGGAGATGACGAATGTTAGTTGAGAAATGCAAGCGTGCAAGTCTGCATGTATTTTCTTTTCTTATATTGAAATTGAATAACAATAGTAAAATTGCATGCTTAATAAACTCTTGGAATATAGTTATATCATATTAGACACATCCCCCTTATTGGATTGTCGTGTGCCATTTTTCACAGAAACATGATGGTGCATAAATTTACAACGGTCTGAGACAACAAACAAAAAATGCTATTTTGCATTCTTTTCTAATTAAATACAAAATTATTCATTTTTAAAGATCAACACAACAATTTGCATGAAAAGTTAAGAAATTCTGTTCCCATTTTGCCTTTTTTGACAGTACACACTCGAGCTAGCAAGGAGTCGGCAGGTTTGTCTAAAACCCGATGATCCACAGTATCCCAGTATGATGTGAGAATGTTCCAAAGAGCATCCTGTGATGTCACTCAATGATCTGCTCTCTCAGTCTATAGCTGTCCCCATTTATGTTCGATGGGGTTGAGGTCAGGTGACTGGGGAAGAAAGTCCATGACAGTCAGTACTCTTTGCTCTCCTTTGGTCCTCGGGTAGTTCTTGCAAAGCTTTGAGGCCTGTTTGCATGCTGCTGCAGTATGAATCCTTCTTCACAAAAAGCAAAACCAGAGGGTACAGCATGTCTCTGAAGAATGGAAAGGTACTTTTCCTTTGTCAAAGTGTAGCTGATATGCTGCAAGGGTCCAACCCCAGAGTAAGTAAAAGAACTTCAGACATGAACATTCCCAGCACCATGTTTCACTGTTGTCTTGATTAATACCACAGTCGATCTCTTCTATTATTCTGTTTACAGATGGGTTTATCTGTTACTACCATAAATCTCAAACTTGGATTCATCAATAAATTGAATAAATGGGAGGAAAAAGTCCTATATGAAATGCTGGTTTGTCTTAGCACATCCAAAAAATTCATTTTATTCCCAGGATTAAACGAAAAAGTTCCCACATCTTCACTGTGGTCTCCGACTTTGGGAGCCCACTGTTCAACTCCAAACATTGTTCATTTTTTGTTAGTTTAGCAACTTTATTATTCTTTTTTATAAATTGTTAGGGCAAATTTTTGTATTAAAAAATTATATTTTAAAACATTTTCAACATTTTAACATTCCATCATCTTCTTCCAATACCTCATGCCCTAATAATTAATAAGCAAAACTATCTGGCATACAACTGAAGTCTGTAAATTTCACCTTACAATTAATAAAACGTGTTTAATGTCCTTTTTTGGAATTTACTTCATTACTTCTCTTCAGGGAAAAATAAATTTGTTGAAAGCCTTTGGTATTATGTTGAGAGAGAAGGGAAAAAAACATTTAAGCAAATTGTGCATGATATTAGCATTTTATCATGCAAATTCCATTATGGTAAGGATTAGGATAATTTAAAATTTAAAGCTAAAAGTCATGGATTTCAGAAATTACAAGTTTATGAAGCAGGAACCAGTCTTTCAAACCAGTGATTTCAGAGCTAACCTTGAGCTGACTTAAGTAAGGTCTCCAGGTCCTGTCCATCAGCTCCAAGCGGTAGCGTTTAGTGAAGTAGCCCAAGTAGGATACAAAGGCTGTAATCAGCAAGACGTCCCCACAAAGCGTGCTCTCTTGGCGCTTGAAATTACTTATGGCCTCAGCCCAGCGAACATTCTCTGCTGCAAGCCCACCCACCTGAGGGAAATAATCCGCAAGAAGTTACACTGCTGTCATGTAGCAGATACCAAAATATATATAGATCCTAAATGGAGGATCTATTGTACTTTTTTTTTTTACAATGAAGTTATTACTGTTAAACATTAGTCATTAAGGGTAAAGTATGTCTACAATGCAGATGCAAGCAATAAACATGTTTAATGCATGTTTTGCAACTGTCTTGTAATCATAACATGCTATGCTCGAAATGTCAGCTGTAATTTCACTGAGGGATCTCAGTGCCAAGGTGCATTTATCAACTTCCAGCTGAGTGTCAGCGGTTCACGCCAGGGATGCTCACCAGGCGGTTGGCGAGAGAAATGGTGTGTGCCGTGGACTCGGCCTCCTGTTGGCACTTCAGCTTGTCTGCGGTGGCTCTCTCAAACTTCGCCGTTAGCTTTGCCAAGTTTTCATTAAGGTGCTAGGAGAACAAAGAGGTGAATAACAAGTCCTTGAAAGACAGGAGAGCTAAAAAGCAGAAGCCTTCAAACGGCACGAGATGCTCATTACATGACAGCGATCAAATGAAGGTAAATTTCAAAGGAGAATGTGTTCTGCCACCGAGAGTTAGAACGGTTGATCATTATCAGTAGTTCATTTGGCACATACTATTACCATATGGGAAGAGACATTAATTGATGTGGATATTTAGAACGCTTGAAATGTTTCAGGAATGCAGACCAACGAATTCAATTCAGAATGCAGAATGACATCATGCATATCGTGTAGGTATGTGTTATTTTGTTATTCATATAATACATAATATAGAAAGAGTCCAAAATTCCTAAGAAACCTTAGTCAGTAAGGAGGACTTTTCAATTTACTGACCGAGATCTTTGCTTTGATGGCTGTGAGCTTCTCCTGGGCAGATGCTAGCTCGGCGTTGGCTTTGTCCAGCGCTTGCCTCTTGGGCTCCACCTCGCAGTAGACCTGGTAAAACTTGACAATGTTGATCACCCAGGAGCAGAGACCTGCCGCCGCATAGGATTTCGAGGCCACGAGGTCTGGGTTGAACTCTGGGTCCTGGAGGTAGGGCTGGATAGCCTTCAGGCAGTTCTCATGGATGTTTTCCTTGTTGAAGTTGACCAAGGAGTCCAGAAAGCTGTCAACCTTAGCCATCATCAGCTTGGCTGCCTTCCAGCTCCGGTCCTTTGGGATCCGCCCACCAGGAGCCATCAGGACCATGACAGCAGCAGTGACGTTGGTGACAGCAGACACAGGGGAGCCAAAGGACTTTAACTCTGTCAGGTTGTTCTGATTTCATGCATGGAGATAAATAAAAAAAAAAAAAAATAAGACATGTATAATACATGTGTAAGTATCAGAAGAATATTGGCAAGATCCGTGACTATTAAAGGTGCCAGCTGTGGATTGAAAGACAGGAGCAATGTTTCCGTCAGACACAGAGCAGTTCAACCCCCCGGTGGTTTCATTAGTCTGAGAAACTTCACAGGCTGATTGTGAGGAGATGTCTTACCCTTTTATCAAGTGTACTTGTTTCTCAGTCGTTAAGTGAAATCCCCGCTAATAAGAGAAGTTTTTAGTGGTTACCGTTTTCCCATTTCAAACTTAAAACTGTATTAACCATCCAGCCAAATTTCAGATAATTCATGTTTTAAGGCAAAACAGCTCACTATGAAGCTATGAAGCTTAAACCTGCTAGAACTGAGAAAAGACAAAAAAAAAAGTATGACACTATTGTTCCAGAAATGAATGCTACATTATTCCACTTTTGAATATGCATCATATTTAGATCCCCAAACTCTGTTTAGTTTGTCAGGCAGTATCTGAATCTAACCCTTGTAAGACACTTACTCAAATTTTATTTATAATTTTCACAACAGGAGTTGTAATATAATCAAATCCTATCATTTCCCTGCAAATTGGCTGCTGATTAATTATACAGTAGTGGCTGAGAAATCTGTCTCCTCTGACACTTTTAATATATCCAAGTGATCGCAGGAGGTCTATTGGTTATGATTGTCATTAAGGATGAATCATTAGGATTGCAGATCATTTTCACTGTTTGTAACTTAAAAATGCAAAAGTGAGGAAGAAGAAGCACTTTGATCATAATCTGAATCAACATGACCAGCTGTGTAATGTCAACCCATTTAAGTCTACTGACTCAGGGCCATCGAAACAACCGTGTAAATCTATTTCGAAGCAATGGAAACTATTCTAGCCTTGCTTTTCAAGTGTTTGAACACAATTTTGGGAATAAGGCTCATGTCATTCTACGTTAAGAATCACTACAATTCAACGCCTGTATTTCACTTGCTGTAGCATTTGCTCTTAAAAATTCACAGGAATTGCTTCATGTAGGGAAATTCTTCAACTGCTCAAGCATTGCAAAATAGATTAATTGTCCACCATCGTAAATTTGAAGATAAAAATGTATGTACAACAAATGCTACTAATAATTCTCGTGTATTAATTTTACATATGGAATAGAATACATATTGCACCATATTAACTGTTCAAATATTTTGCAATACGTATTCAATCTCTCCAAAAACAACTACTATTAAACAAAAGGCCTTCCAGAGAGTTGGATTGTTATATTAAACTCTTTTGATTAATGTTTGTGCCCACTTTAAATTAGCCTTGGAAAGAATATTGTTACATACATGGAACCAAAAAAAAACAAAATCACAGTTGGAATCCTTCCCAGTTTCCATGCTAAACAAATCATGTCTGTATATTTTGAGGAAAGCCCAAAAAAGCCCGGACACACCAAAGCAAGCCGGCACATCACACAACAACACATGAAAGCACAAACATAGAAAGAGACCTTGTTCAGAGTGTTGAGAGCCTTCTGGGCAGCTATGAGGGCAGGTTCAGCTTTGGAAAGGTCCTCTTCACAGTCCTTCTGCTTCCCTTGGACCACGATGGCGATCTTTGCTACCTTCTGCTCCTCCTCATCGGCCATCGCCTTTTCCTTGCTCACCTTCTCCGTCTCCACCCCCACCACCTGGATCAACTTGTCAGCATCCTCATTCTTCTGCTTCAGTTCCACTTCCTGGGCAGCAAGCTTGGCTTTAAGGTCATCCACCTGTTAGAAGTTTCATTATTCTTTTCCATAGTTCAATACCCTCAGCTTTATACATACAGGACCTAGGGTCAACTAATATGCAGGGGAATATACTTAGCATAAATGACTTGAGAAACAAGAATTAAGTTTAACTCTATTTTTAAGATCATCTCCAGTATAAAAAGCCACAGATTTAAAAGATGTATAGATGATTTTAACATAGAATTGCATATTATGAGTAGAGCACTGATTATAAGAGATACTGTGCAATGCCACGTTAAACAAACAGAGAATCAATCATATATGTAAACTAAAAATTATTAATTAGAAGACCATAAAAATAAGCACACTAAAGTTATTTCATTTAGTATTATTTATTTATTTTTGTTCCTGACATGTCGGTGGGAGTCCACACTTTTAATGCTGGGAAGTATAACCCAGCAGTTACCATGCAAAGTAGTAAATGCAAGCTGTCATAAAATATATGCCCGCCCATCCATCCATCCGCCCATCCATCCATCCGCCCATCCATCCATCCATCCATCCATCCATCCATCCACCCACCCACCACAGGCTGAGTTTCATTACATGATTCAAAACC
>JAACJT020000075.1:13161994-13182285 GCA_009936485.2 Gymnarchus niloticus | reverse complement strand
ATATGCCCGCCCATCCATCCATCCGCCCATCCATCCATCCGCCCATCCATCCATCCATCCATCCATCCATCCATCCATCCATCCATCCATCCATCCACCCACCCACCACAGGCTGAGTTTCATTACATGATTCAAAACCATGTCTTGTCTGTGTGCAAATGAAGGTGGCGATGATATGAGTTTTTAATGCCATTTAAATTTAAAACAAGTTTAAGACAGATAACCTCTGGAGAAATCAAGGTTAACAAAGACAAAATGTGAGTATTACAGATAAAAATCAGAATAAGAGTTTGATAACCTCTAACATTGGAGCAGCACTAATAAAGCAAATATACATACACAGTAGGTCCTAGATATTTCCTCTTGTTTGCATATGAGCACATTAATCAAAAGAGTAATTCCTATGAGTTGTGCTAATTTCTTTTGGGTAACGTAATAACACAATGCAATATCACACAATCAAATTAGTAATCTGAGGTCAATTTAACTAGTGTGTAAGAGCTGCTTATACATAATTATGACAGCACTGAGATGGAAAACAAATTCAGATAAAAAAATAATTTTTTTTTACCCTCACTAAACACAAGAAATGGTACATACAGTGTTTCAGATAAATAAATAACTAAACCCTTCATATTTGTGCAATAACGTTGTGGATGCGGAGCAGATTTTGATCATTTTGAAGAATACCTGATGGGAGGTGGGCTAACTCAAAGACAGGCCCAAAATCCTGGAGTGATCACAAGGTCCAGCGTCAGTAGTGACCCTTGGTATGCTTTTAAGGGCTAACAATATGGTTATATTAACTGTCTGCAGGAGTCATAAGAGTCAGCACCTTACTGTACAAAGTACATACAACAAAACTTTGACACATTGCTCAGCTGATGAACCAAAGTATTGACATGAACAGACCAATGCGAAAATTGTACTCACTCCATAAACCTCCAGTTGTCCAAGCATGCAGGTAACGTTCTACGCAATGTTGCCTATGCACAGAGGACTAGAATATTGTCGCAAAGGCCTTACTTTCCAGTGAATTAGTGATTTTGTCATAATATGCCTCTAGGGTGACATTTCCCTAAAACCGAGACTCTAATATAGATACTCAGGCATTAAAAGACATACACAAGGGATTATGCTAACATCCCACGTCAAATACATAAAATAATCTTTAACGATGAACTTTTATGCTGGGGAAGAGTTGTTGAGCTGCCTTGGCTGACATGCCTCTTCAATACTGTGTGGAGGTCGGGGACAGTGCCATTGGATTGGCAGACTGTAATAGTCCCCATTGTTAAGAAAGAAAACCGGAGGGTATGTTCCAACTTTAGGAGGATCACATTCCTCAGCTTCTCTGAGAAGGCCAACTCCAGGGAACTGGAGAGAAGAGTCTGTCCATTAGTCAAACCTCAGATACAGGAGGAACGATGTGGTTTTCATCTTGGTCATGCAACGCTGGTTCAGCTTTTTATCCTCACAAGGATACTGAAGGTTTCATGGGAGTTTGCCCAACCAGTCTACATGTGCTTTGTGGACTTAGAAAAGGTATATAACCGCGTCCATCATGGTGTCACATGCAGGAGCTTTGGGAGTACGAAGTACTGGGCCACTTGTATGTGGCATTTGGTCCTTGTAGAACCAGAGTTAGAGCCTGGCTCGCATTGCAAACTGTAAGTCAGACTCACTCTCACCGATTCTGTTCACAGTTTTAATGGACATCATTTCTAGGTGCAGCCAAACGATGGGCAGCGTCCAGTTCTGTGGCCTCAGGATGGCAGCTTTGCATTTTTATGATGATGTGGTCCTGTTTTCTTCATCGTGCTGTGACCTCCAGCTTACACTGGGGTGGTTTGCATTCAAGGAGGATGAGGATCAGCACCTCCAAGTCTGAGGCCGTGGTTCTCGGGCAGAATAGGGTGGAGAGCCCTCTCCGGGTTGAGGATGAACTGTTGCCTCGAGTGGAGGAGTTTAAGTATCTGGAGGTCTTGTTCACGAGTGAGGGAAGAATGGAGGGGGGAGACTGACAGGCAGAGTGGGGCCACGTCAGCACTTATGTGGAGGCTGTATCACTCCATTGTGGTGTAGAGACTACCCTCACCTGTGGTCACGAGCTTTCGGTAATGACTAATAGAATGAGATTGTGAATACAAGCATGTCTGAGACCTGGACCCGGATAAAGTGGTGAAAGATGGATGAATGAAAAAGATGTCAAAATATAAAATATCATTTTGAAATGGTCAGTTCATTTATTGAAGGAAACTGGTTGTGCAACCTGTGTTACTCAATCAACAATTTAACCAAACTGACTTGATAAGAGGGTTCAATTAGACTAGACACACCCAGGCTTCATTTATAGCCAGCTCTGTTGAATCTCAATATTAGTTAAAAAGAACCTTTTCAGAAATGTGAAATGAGCCAAAAGGTCTCAACAAGCAGCATATTAAGCTGAAATCAAAAGAAATTCCAGAAGTGGTCATTCAGGGCTGCAGGTGGGGCTAGAGCCTATCCCAGGCAGCTGGGGGACAAAGCAGGAAACACCTTGAACAGGGTGAACAGGCTGTGGTGAATCTTCCCAGGAGAAGCAGAAACCCCTTTGTGAACTCAAATAATTTTGGAATAATGTTCTCCAGAATGATTAGTTGAAAGTGGAACGTTTTAGAAGACATGGGTCCTGTTGCATTGCATCTGGTGTTAACACACCATTCCACAATACGAACATCAAACATGCAGTCAAACGTGGTGGTGGTAGTATAATGGCTGGTGTGAGGGTTATTTGCTGTTTCAGGGCTTGGAAGATATGCCATAATTGACAGAGCCATACATTCTGTCCTCTACCAGAAAATCATGAAGGTAAACGTGAAGGCCATCAGCATATCATCTGGAACTCAAGCATAATTAGGTTACAGCGAGAGCAAGTGCACCTCTGAATGGCTAAAAAGAAACTAAATCAAGGTTTTTGAGTGGTCTACTCAAAGGGCAGTTCCTGCTGGAAAGCCCTCCAAGACGAGTGGGCCAAAATTTCTCCCAGCAATGCAGATAAGTATTTCACAGTTATGTGCAATATTTGGTTACAACTGTTGCTGCTAAAAGTGGCACAGCCGGTTTTGTGGGGGGTAATTACTTTTTCACACTAATGTTATAGGTGTTAGATAAGCTTCTTCCTTTAATAAATAAAATGCTCATTTAAAAAACATGTTCTGTGTGTCATCGTGTTCTACTTGTCTTATTCCATTTTGTATGAAGTTCTGAAACCATTTAGTGTTACAAATATACCAAAAGGATATTGGGCTTCCTTAATGTTTTGAATTTCACCGGCTTTTTAAAAACGGATGTGCTCTGGGCCACGGAGGGCAATATGTGTTGTGTTTAATTTAAGGATTTCGACAGCTAGCCTTAACTTTTATTAAATACAAAGCTAGTTTTTAGTGATGTTAAGCAAACTGTAGCCCATTTGTAGACCCTAATAGTTTTACCTGTACAAACCACAGACCCAGTTCCCAAGACACTATCCAGCTTAGCTCATTTCCTGTTTTTTTACTCAGCTACCAACAGTCATATCCTTAATACGCCAAACCCTTCCACAGGGAGCAACTCACCGCTAACATTATACTCCCTTCTACATGCAGTGTAAGCTAGCCAGCCAGCTAAAATTTGAGGTTTAATTTATTACATTCTTAATAAAGGTTAAGCCTTTCTCCAACCAGTTATTCTGCTTATAACTAGAGAGTAGGGATACCATCTACAACTCTATGCATGCTCTTGTTTGCATTGAGGGCTGCAAATGTATTCACTGTTATGTATTGTTTATTTATTTGTATCTGGTTGTCTTTTTGTGCTGTCACTGTGTAAGCTGTTCCACCAAATAATTACACCAGCTTTGGTCGTGTGGCAACAAAAACATTCTAAATCTGTCGGCTCGAAATACAACTACATCCTTAACTTGCGCGAAAGGCATTCTGCTCCCTTCGGCTCAGTGCATTTCAAAACGTTAGCGGAGTACAACACAAACGCTACGGAAGCACGGAAAGACTAAGGAAACAAGAAACTTCGAGTAACTGCAAAAACACTGAAAAAGCAGCACATTACAAAAACACAACATTTTTATGAAACGAAAAACAACATTAAGAAAACATAATGAAGAACGCACAAAACATTAAGGAAAGGCATAAAAACAAATCAAGAAAATAAAAAAAGATTGTTTTTCATTCTCAGTGTTTTACCTTTATTTGTTTTATAAATGTATTGTGCATTGCACTTCAGGATCAGGCTAAAATAGAGGGAACCAGGAGAAGATACTTTTTTCATGGCACTGCAAATCAACAGACAAATACTTAAACTTCTTCACTTGAAATATAGCTATCCTGCATATACACAAGCATATACAGAATATTTATACAAGCACATACCACATGACATTGTTCAAGTTATATTTCATTCCATCTACTACAACCAGTGCAGCCTTTGAATTCCAGCTGCTAACACCTTGCTATGCAATGTGCTCATAGCGGAAACTCAGAAGAGTAATTCAGTATGGTGACACACTATTGATAGTTACTATTGAACTACTGAAATTCTGCACAAGGGAAGACTTGTGCATTTTTCCCATTTATCAATCACTGAACCTTTCACACGGACATCTTGTAATTTGATTACATCTGAAATCTCTGATATCAAAATTCAGTGATCAGACCCTGTTTCACTTTGAAGGCACCCAATGACATGCCTAACAGGTCATTGACTTCTTTTCTTTACCAAGATATTAATTTTGCCCCTGAATAATGCATTCCTTTCCCAAAGAGAAGACTTTTAAAATGGAAATTGAATCATTAGAGGAGGAAAACGACTTTTGACAGAGAACATTGAAAATTCCTATATGCAAGTATTTCCCATTCAATTCATTTACATATAGTGCCTTTCATAACACAGTTGCCTCAAGGCACTTAACAGAAAGGTGCGGTAATATTTTGTTTGCCATGCTATATAAAATTTGATTTGAAAGAACCATGTATAATTTTGTATGTGAATATCTAACCTATGGCTACAGTCAATACTAATGAAATAATGTCATGGATTTTCCATTAATCAGGTGGACTAAGCATCGGTATTCACTGTTACCTTTTGTCTTCTCAGCCTTTAGTCACCTGCTTACTTTTTCAATATGGAAAAAAGAATTATTTATCAAGGCAATCAGAATCTGATTATATAAATACTATGATCCTGCATAATATAAAATTGGTCAATACATTTAACTGAATCCACAATGCTACCACTATGCTAAATGTCCTTTTTTGCTAAAAGACATTTTAAATAAGAGGGAAAAAATGCTGTCAATATCATGACAACTATGGAGTGTTAAGTAAACATCATCTCTACTGACTGAAAAAATATGAAAAGGATTTATCACTCCCACTAGTAACATCTGCATCCAATTTTACAAGTTTAATTCATTCACTGTAATAGACTTCACAGAATACGTTATCAGCTGGTGTGATATGTATAGACTGGCATGCATAAACAAAAGTATGCTGAACACCCTTCATAACTATTTACATACCACCTGGTACAAGCTACCCACTCAAAATGTTTGGCAGACAGTCACTGACAACGTGTTCCTTCTCCTGGGTTGAATGTTTCCACCTCCGTCATTCTATCTAGTTGGCCACACAGCATCGAGCTTGTCAAACACCAGAATTAAAACACGTCTCCTGAAACGTTTCTTTTATAAACCATCCTGCCAACCTACAGAACTCAACTATGACACTCAGGATCACACTTCTTTAAGCTTGTTCATGCAAAACTTATCAACAGAGATACTGATCACCTCCATTAGATTTCTTACATAGTCATCATTATATACTGACTTACCTAATAAATAATAACAATAATCACTATCAACATTAATTTATTCAATCATCCATCTTCCAACCAGCTGTCCTGGACACTGTTATTGGTATTCATATGGATAATACTGATAATAAATAAAACAAGTATCAATAATATTATCTGATTGTTTCTGTGTTCTTGTTAGCTGTCCAGTATGTGATTCATGAAAACTGCTTCCTGATTTGCATGTGGCTGTGTGGGTGAATGTACATGCATATAACTGCTTTGCAATACACTGGCATTGTTCCTCAGGGGTACCCCGCATTTTGTCATGCATACATAATGGTAAACATCAATATGTCTAATAGGCATTATGTATATAGTCCACAACTTATATGTTGCTATCCTTTATGGGTGTGGTATAGAGATTAGCTTGTACGTACCTATAAACTTACAACAAATACGAATGTAAGTATAAGTGATATTGTTATCATTAAAAAACATACGACACAGAATTATATATTGGTTTTTTTATCAGAAATATCATCAAAAAACACCATCCAGGGTGTCCCCTGCCTTGTGTCCTAGGCTGCCTGGGATAGGCTTCAGGCTCCCCGCGACCCTGAAGAGAATTAAGTGGTTTGGAAAATGGATGGATGAATGGATGTTATCAAGAAAGAGAAGCGATTCAGATTCCATAACCACTTATCCCATGCAGGATTGTGTTGAGGAGTTTGAGTGGTGAGATAAGCTATTTTCCTTCTGTATAGTGAATTGAGAAAAAAAATAGGTAAACCATTAAGTAAATACAGAGACTTGAAATCTGGCTCACCAGGGACTCTGTTGATGCAAACCTTGATCTGTACATTAACGGTCTACGACTGGAATATTACACTTTATATCACCAACTGAAGATGCAGAAAATGCATTCCGAGGTCTGGAAGTTATATCAAACTAACTAATGGAAACTGTGGAATGAGGTCAGTAGTTGTGAACTTCTTTTTTGCTTTTAATTTTGGGCACTAAATTACCATTTCTGGATTATAGACCTGAGCCCACAGATCACCAACAGAATTAATCCGTTTTGAGCTGTGACCACACCTCAAAAATAGCCCTAGGGCCAAGTTATCGAGGAAGCAGAATTCACCATGATGAATGACTCCTGACCTCAGGTTCAGTCATCTAAAATCAAGAAATCTTTGTATGTCTGAACTTTTATATGCATCTTGTAAATTTATAGACCTTCATGAACTGATGTCTCTAAATTGGATCCAGTGTGCATATTTTATTTAAATGTCCTGGGAGATATATATAATATGCCTGTATCAAATATGAGGCCCAAAAATAAATTTTATAATGCTATGATTAAAAATTCCACTAGACAAAAACCAATAGGTAAAACTTGAAGGGAATTATGGAGAATATCAATTGACTTCAATATTAAAATACAAAAAATAATAGGAGTCTTGCATCTTGCATCTCCCCCCAGCCCAGTCCTGCATGGTAATAAGCTCATCACTGTTACCACAATCCTATTCGATGCCTTTGAAGTAACGCATATTTAAGCTCTTCCATAAAACCTGCTCTGGCGGTGTCTTGACAGACCCCCCCAAAGCAATCAGGTGTACCTATGAAGAAGTACAGCTGAAGCACTTGTACATTCTGAGCCTATTACTGAGATTTAAGTGTGGGTAATAAACCTTAATAACACTCCGAGGCACAAAAAGACCCTGACGTCAGTGCGGGCCTTACGCGGCCACTTTGTTAAAGATGTGCTCATCTGCTGAGAAACAAATGCTGAGCAGGAAGGATGCACTGCGGGCAAGAGATGCTGCCACTGGCAATCTCATTCAACTGAGGCCACGGTAATAGCAAGAGGAGAAGTTAAAGCAGAGAAACATGAGCGGAGTACCTCCGTCTCTTCAGCCAGACGCAGAAATAAATAGGTAGTTAAACAAATAAATGCAAATGTGGCGACGACTCAAGCGCTACGACAAGCTCGGAGGAGCAAATCTCCAAAACCCGAGAATACATCCAACGGCACATATGGAAACTGAGTTACAGCTGATAATGTGACACGGTATGGATAAAACGACGTGCGAGATGGCAGAAGGTGGGAAGGACACACCTGCGCGGAAGTGCTGTTTAGCTTCTGCAGGCCGTTCTCAAGCCTCTCCATCTTAGTAGTCAGGTCTTTGCTCTTGAGAGACAGCAGGCTCTGGTAGAGCTTGATCTGCTCCAGGAAGGACTTCGGAGTGGTGTAGTTGTAGCGCCGCTCGTTGACCAGGTAGCTCCGAGAGGCCTCATTCACACTCGTGTGAACATACGCCATGAATTTGCTGACAGCCTCCTTCAATTCTGGCTAAATGTGGACATACACAAATCAATCCTTGCCAATTATCAAGCATGCGTTATGCTTTATTCCATTTCATTTCTAGTACAATTATATAACCGTCCATCAAATACTGTAAATCACTGCCTCAAAATGAAAAATTGATTCTAATTGACTGATTCGTTCCTATTTTCTACTAATATTGCTTAAGCGGCAGATGAAGTCATTTTAGTAAAAGATGAATTTTTAAAGACATTTCTCGCTCAAACACAACAGCTTACTGGCACACCTGTACGTGTTCGATATCCTGGAGGAAACGCAAGCTGACAGACTCCAGGGCTTCTCGCGGCCACTCGTGGAACCAGTCGATAGCTGTGCAGTTGACCACGGCTGGGAACTTTCGGCTGCGTACGCGCAGCCTGCTGCCCACTGGAGAGAAGCAGAGGGCCACCTACAGGGAACATGAGTGTGGAGCCTCACGTACGTTTAAGCTATCACGAAGCACAGGCTTGGGAGACTCTCGGCTCGTCTATACGCTGTACCTCCTCAAAGAGGAGGTGAACCATGTCTTCCAACAATAAACACCAAGGAATTTATAGATAATGACTTTTAATACACTGGCATATAGCTGTAATACAATGGCTTACCATTGTATTACAATATCATTTAAAAATCTTTATACTCTTCCCCTAAAAATAGTATTTCAAAACAACCAAAGCGTCATTAAACGTAGCATAATGTTATGTGCTGAGCTTGAACGCAGATAAATATACTTCCCCTTTTGTGCTACAGCCATATAAAAAGTATAATCCATGCGTTTTTTTTTTTTCCCACCAGCCTTTCCTAATTATATCTCAATATGCATTCAAGTAGAAATAATTAAATTATGTTTTTGTGAAGCAGAGAAGTTGGAGCCAAGAGCATTCTATCTGATTAATTGAAGGTCTGACCTTTCAAACTTCTTGGTTCTTTTATCTGCTATTCAATAATTGAGTTGAATCTATAGCAAAACATTTCAACTTGATTTTTAAGAACACAAGCTCACAGATGGAGATTATACGGAAAAGCAGTCTAAATCAGAAAGAAAAAAATAATTATTACTTCACACAAAGAGTCCTGACAGTTTGGAGAAAGCTTCCTTTTAGTTCAGCTGACACACAGTAACATTCAAAAGTCTACCAATTTAGTTATTAAATATCAAAATGAACAACATTGGCTGAAAAGCCTCATAATTTGAAATAATTTTGCCAACACGAATTCAGGGAATAAACTAAAAGTAACTAGACAAATAAAATATGAATATGGTATGATTAACATTCTGAATTAACGTAGATTGCTGTTACTATAGATGCAAACTTTTCTTTAGGGGATGCATGTCTAGTTTATCAGACCCAGTTCACCTCCTGCTGATTCACTAGGCTGAATAGCATGGAATGAAAATATAAACCAGATTGCTGTTTGCATATATGTTCACCTTCAGCTGCCTGCGTACGCGATCAATGAAGAACTTCCAGCAGTTCTCCCTGGTGTCCATCAGTCCCAGTCCTTTAACCTCATTCCTCAGGCTTCCTATGATGTTTTCCACTTCATCATCAGGGAACAGGTCAGGAATCTCACCTGTGGGTTTTTATCATTGGTAAGACGCAAAGACGTTCAGACAGATGACTTCCTGTATGCTTCCCACTGTATCCTGTACAATTATGAATATACAGTATGTATACATAATTTTATCCAGGTAAATCAGTAGTCCTCTCATAGCAGAAGAATCACCTTGTCTGAGGCTGCAGATATTGCACTTGGTATGAGGCAAAAATCTGCACCAACAGGCCTAAGCTGACATATCCTACCAGATAAAAAAGACACTCAAGTGCTATCCGAGCTCTCTGTAACTTTCTGTAAGACAAGGTAAGCACAGCAACATTCAGGTACAACATATTGCGAGGACTGCAGGCACCATTCAGCACCCCGCACCGCACCCATGCCAATTTACAACTCAGCGATGTTGTTAAGATCTGAAAAACAGCAGCCTCATTTGCAGTTTGGCAGTCTCAGTCCAATACATAATTTATACCTAGCATACAACAGGCCTACATACAAATTAACACTATACCCTATAACAAGACAAGCGTCACAGATTCAGAGAAAAAGCCTAAAATTAACATTTCTCCCCCGTCCAACAGTTTAACCATAAATAATCTAAACATTTGATTTTACAATCACTTTTTAAGACATGCTGTCGTGTGAAAATTTTCAAACAGCTTTTGGTTTCATCGAGAGAAAGTTACTTGGTGCAATATAAACATTAAAAATCATACCGGATGCCAAAAGGTCATTGACCAAAACGAGGAATTTTTCATCTGCCACCTGGGCATCTGTCATCAGGAACACTGTGCCAACATTCTTCACTCCAGATTTAATAAACAGTGCAGCTAAATCACTCTTGGGGGGGAAAAAAAAAACAACACATTTAATAAAAATATAATGCTACTGTAAATCCAGCATCCAGTCAGTCGCAGTAGTAGGATTACATGCTGATAAATGTGCATAAAGCAAGGCAACAATACTGTGGTGTAATGTAGAATCTGTTACTGAGGGCATAAGGATGTGATTTTAACCAAATCACCATACAATATAAGTAATACATCTATAATGAATGTCACACCTAGTAAAAAATTGCTTAAGTTAAGATTATCAAAATAATATGAAATTTGGGAGCATATGTACAGTGGCACCGCAGAAGGCCTACCTTGAGATCGGAAATTGCGTAGCCTTTCTTGAGAGAAATCTGAAAAACTTCCAAGGAGCTTATGAAGGCTGCGAGTCTCGTAAGGCTCTGTTTACCACTGCCGCCGACGCCTACTAGGAGTGCATTTCCTCTTGGGGATTCTAAGATTCGGTTGATGCGACAACTGCGTGGTTAAGTTGACGATGGAAGGCATGACAGGAGAACAACAAAGAGACCAAATTGTGGCATTAAAAAGAATAACTACTACCTTGTCTTTCATTGTCATCATGTAAAGGTGAAATCATACTATTGGATTCCATATTTATATTTAGCAGACACTTTTCTCCAAAACCAAATAAAACAGGCCAGACACATCACAAGCAAACAGCTGTTAAGAAGCAATGCAAAGAATATGTGCAGCTAGATTGGGCATCCAATGAGAGACCAGTTTAATTTCAAACATGGAAACTGAGCTTACATGTGTGACATGGCATCCTCAAAGAGGACCAGATTCATTGTAGCATTGACTTCATTGTAGTTGTCCAGTGCCTCCAGCAGCGTCTTGTTGAGGGTCCTCCATGACTGAACTGGCAAATATTTGGGTTCCCCAGTACCCGAGGCAAAGTGACAGTACACATTCATGGCCTTGATTGCTTCAAGCATCTCCTCTGTGTCCTGAAGGAGAATGACTTTTGAACGACCTCTTAAAACTGACGGCATGCTTTCGGATAAATAAAACATAAAATAATCTGCAAAGTAAACTTCATTGGCAGTTATTTATGCAAGTGTGGCTATATGTGAGATTAACCAATGACAGTACGAGAGTGTATTACAAGTAAAGGTAGCAAAGACAAAGGATGCCAGCATTGTCAATGATTTCCAGTTTACCAGAGTGACATCATGGTCCTGACAGGTACTCTCTGATTAGCAATCATTCCATCCACTGCACTGGTAAGTGAAGTCCACCTCAAGGAAGCACTCCTTTCATTCATCAGCCTCTAGAACTTAAACTGAGGGTGCATGTGTTCTTTGCGTCTAATGCTCTAGTAATCTCACCTCATAAAACTTTTTCACCGAGTCAAACAGCAACTTATCAAAGGTTCCAAAATCCTTCTCCTCCACCATTTTATCTCTGTAGACTCTGTTAGATTCATGCATGTAAATCTTCACTAAGTCCTGAGGAGATTTCAGATAGTCACTTGATGAAAAGAGAATGCCCTAGAAGAGAACAGACACTTAGGATTTATTTCATTAATATACTCATCCATCCATCGTCCAATTGCTTATCCCACTCACAGGGGAGCTTGTAGCCTATTCTAGGCAGAATATAGCACATTCCTTCTTAAATGTTGTACATGATGTAGCTGTTAATGTGAGAAACATATTAATCATAAGTTAAGGATAATGATGGCCCACAAGTATAGAACACTAATAAATTAAGAGATATTTTTTCGGCTACTTTATGGATAGGCATGAGCTACTGGATTTTGCAACAAACAAGAAAGTGTTGCATTGCCTGCCCTTATTAAATAATTGAAAAAATAAATACTGATATGTCAAAATGTCTGAATTTAAAAAAAAAAAAAAACCTTGGTTGAAGAAAGTAAAAAACATGGAGCAATAGATTGATTAATGGTAACCCAAATAAATCATATATTTTATGGATTATTTTCAATTTCAGAAATTATACTCTTAAAAAAAGAAAAAAAAAGGTAAGTGGTAGGCTTTAACTAGAAATGCTACATTTTGTTATAAAATTTATGCACTTGCTACAAAGTTATGGATGATGTGACTAAGACATAAATTATGTATAAGAGTATAATCATCATAATCTTTAATATCATAAATAAATGATACATTCCATATAATTGAGCACTAACTAGCCAAAATAAATCCTGAAGACCTTTAATTTGAAACATGCATCCATCTTCCAAATACTTATCTGGGACAGGCTCACGAAGGCATTTGGAACCTATCCCAGGCAGCAAGGGGCTCAAGGCGAGAACATATACATGTCCACATTGCAAGCAATTAAGAGAGGTCAATTAACCAAACTGTAGGTCCTTGGGCTGCGGGAGGAAACCTGTATGTCTCAGAGAGAACACGTATTCTCCACAAATACAGAGGAAAGGCAGAATTCATAACTTCCTAAAATGAAGGTATTGTACCAGCCTAATTCAAAAGTGATGCAAGAATTTGAGAGTCATACAAACCATCATAAATACGTAAAGGATGCACTGTGATATTGCACATCCTGGGCAGGAACCCTTACTGGATTATATTATTATATGTTATTATTATTATTATTTATATAAAGAAAATTTCTGAAAATGTGTCATATTAACACTATGAAGATAATTCAGTAATAAAAATACGGCTACTAACAAACTATTGACATTCAGCCTACCACTTTGACTGTTCACAGCAGACCTTAGTGTTGGAAGGAAGGTGAATATCAGCCTTGAATAAAAAATGTCTCTACTTGAGAAGGTAAATACAGTGTAGATCATTTAGTTAGCTGTGCGCCAGTCTAGTTATTCCTTTATTGACAGATAAAAGGACTGAAGAGTCAATGCAGCTCAACATATGAGGTTAACATGATCTTAAGTAGTTATTGTGCGTGACAAAAATGCCCTAGTGCAGCTTAGCATTAAGTGCGATTGTGCTTAAGATGCTTGGACAAAGCTTCACCATACACCTATCATACCATAGGTTTCTCCGTGTTTCAGAATTATTGCACAACAATTATGGCAAAAGAAATACTAGGATGTGGCTCTGTTACTTTTGAGGGGAAATTTTCAATGGCTCTTACAGTAAAAGGACACAGGTTTCAATGGCAAGGCAGCCCCAAAGCATTTAAAGGATCCCTGCCTCGCGGAGTAGGCCACTGATAGCATTCTTGCGCAGCAGAACGCCAGCGATTTATCATCCTTATTGATAAACCTGCTAGCTGTGTTTCTTGCGAGAATGACTGTCAATACGGACAAGTCTATCTTTTAATATCACCGTGAGAACAACATAAGCCACCACAGCTGCTGTGAGGGATATGGAGAGAGAGCCAGATGCCAGTGACAGGTTACCCGAGGGAAAAGTGTGCCCCCTACCCCCATTAACAGGGATAACAGGCCCACGGTGCTTCATTAACCCAGGAATGCAATTATAGGCAATCATATAGCATGTCTGATCGCTTCATATGCTGATGCACTTACACCCATCAGTAGAGGGCTACATTAATTACAGCTGGATGGCACTTGTCATGTCACAGCTGAGCTGTCATGTTCTATTGTAGACCTCATCTTTTCAAAGACCAGGATATACAGAACCTTTTCCTCACTTCATTCACCCAAATGACTTCTGTCCAGTGTCCTGGAAATATAGAGCAGTGAACTTAAAATAAGATGCAACCAAAAGATGATCTACTTCCTGTTCTATATATGGCCATTCATGCTGCATAACAATTAAAGGAATTTTACTGCCTTCATAAAACCTAAAAAGTAAAAGGCAATAATCTTAGTAATATTTCCCAATACTGTAGTAAAAAATAGTGAGAATGAGACTTCTTGTTAGGGTAAACATTTCTGTGAGCTCCTATTAATTGCACTAATGGAACACTTACAGTATTAAAGTTTAAAGGAAAAATTTTAAGAAAAAATGCCATTAATAAATACTTTTAAATACATGTTTAATTTGCAGTACATTTTTAACAGTGTGCTGTCGTAATGATTCAATTCCTGTGTGGTATATACGAACTATCATTTATTTGGCGCTCCGCAGGCTCTTACCTATATATATATGTGTGTTTAATTTACAAATCAATCAATGGCAACAACACTGCCATCACAAAGGAGGTGCAGATTAAATAATGATGCGAAGGCTTAATTTAGCAATTTAATGAAAAACCCTAATTACAAAAACAAACAATTATAGGACAATCAATCTATGTTCAGTGATGTGTCTAACTGCAGTAGGATCTGGCATTCACTCTGGTGTAACAACAATACAAATAAAAATAACATAACCCTAAAATAAGTGGTGAATAAAATTATTAATTACAAAATTGGGGGGGCTCAGCAGTTAACCCCGTCACCTCAAACCTCCAAGGCTGGGGTTCAGATCCCACCTCCACCGTTCTCCCAATGCCTTGCAGGCTTCCTCCAGGCACTCCAGTTTCCTCCCATGGTCCAAAGACATGCAGTGTAGAGTAACAGTCATGTAGGTAAGTAGGTAGGTAGGTAGGTAGTGTGCGTGCCATGCAATGGGCTTGGCACCCCATCCAGACTGTCCCCCACCCTGTGCCCCAAGTTGTCTGAGACAGGTTCCAGCCCCAGCAAGGACCCTGACTAAGATAAAACAAATTACAAAATGGCTGGCTGGATGGACCTCTTTAATTATCAGCATGGTTGGGAGGGTTACTAAAGCTATTCCATTAAAGATTACAGAATACACACCCTAAAATATGCTACAAAATACATTCCATTAAATTATTCAAAGCAAGTAAGATAATCTAAATACTGTGGATTACTTAAATGGATTACGCACTTAAAGCGAGCATGGCATATCCAACTTTTTCCTAAGGGGTTACTGTAGAAACAATGTGTCACTTAAACAGGAGTGTTTCATACACCAACTTAAGACTAAAGCGGGCTGCTCCAGCCATAGCAGTTTCCATCGCCTCCCAAAAGATGAAGATCGATGAAATTGGCTCGAGAATTTAAAACAGCCTCCAAAATGCTCTACGTGTGCTCATTTGACTTTATTGATAAGAAGCCAGGGCAGGACAATCTGTACCCTGTGCTGCTTCTGGGTTACAACAGACCACCGTAGAAGAAGGGTTGACAGACATGTCGTGATCAACAGCTGACATTAGCTAGGGTGAGCATACATCCTAGCTATATAATTGGTATTCTAATATTGTCCTTTTTAAGATATGTGAAATTGTGATCCCACATCATATTTACTGAAAAGGATCTCAGGACCCGTGATGAAATATCAAACGTTTACATCCTGGCAGAAGTAGCGGGAGGTATCTTGGGGGCTCAGAGAAAGGTGGATAGCACTGGTTTTTCAAGTAGAGACTTCATAACCCATCTGTAGTTTTAATGTGTTTACCTTGCATTTTAACCTGTAACCTTGTATTTTTTGTTTTTCCCAGACATGTCCTGTTTTTGGAACCTAAAAAACACATCTGGCAGGAATTTCTAAATCGGCAAAAAAGTCCGGGATTCGGCTTTTGCATTCTGCAGTCACTATTCATTGTGTATGGGTGTCCGTCTGCCCCATGCCACCATCCTGCCCTCAGAGTCCTCTTTTTTGAAAACCAGAATATGGTCACCTTAACGTTAGCTAGCCATCCACGTTATGCGTTACACAGCTTTCACTTTCACTCCAACTTGCAGCCCTTTGATTATGTGAGAGATGTGCTAGCCGCTAAGGAAGACTGGGATGCAAGCTTTAGAGAAAGGCAGTTATCATCTGAAGTTAGCTAGCTAGTGTTTTAATCACAAAAAATGAAGTGCTCGCAAATCTGCTAAAAACATAAGCCTACTTGCACATTTGGTAATGTTGTATCTTTTCAGTTTGACCTCAACTCTTACAACTTTACCCTATTTTAAGTTAACAGATACAAGTATTTGTAGTGGAAATACTATGCATTGCAATACTGCAGTAGCATGACAAGTGTAAAAGTCTGAATCACCGCCCAAAACAGCAGCCTGAAATTGCAAAACCAGGTCCTATTTTGGATTAACCCCTAAAAACAAGGGTCAGGGGGAACTGTTCCAGACAGGAATAACTACCGGGCACAGGGATTATAAAAGAATTAATTACCCAGTGTTGTGCACCTGGTGGAACATTCCACCCCAGCCACTACACAGGGAAGTCCATCTCACTACCCATAGCTCTAAAACAAAAACACTGTTTTCCTGCAATATATGAGCACCTTGCTATGTGACACGTTCAGACTCTGACTCAGCTCTGTGTCTGCATTTAAGTATACAAGGTCATTTTCCATACCCTTGAACAACACACGACTGACTTCATTACTACGCAAGCATTGGTATGGTTCCAAACTTTTCATTGCCTTTCCATCACGTGCAACGGAATCAGCGAAGCACCTGAATATGCTACTGCAAGTTATCTGTGGCCACTTTAAATCTTCCTGCCACCATCCTGCCCCCAGTGTTGTTTTTTTGAGGACAAAAATATGGTCACCATAATTTACCCAATTATTGTGTTTACACCACTAGCTGTGTAACCAAGTTATATTGGAGGAAGTTCTTTTTAATTAGCTTTCCGTAGGAAATAATTACTGTCTTCGTTTTAAAGAAGGCATTTTCTAGCACTTTCCACGGGCACCATTTTCGCCTTGCCGTTCAAACAAACCCAGCATCCCCCATTCTGCTCTTGAATGCAACAGAATTTTTAATTAAATTAACCCCTTCAGTAATCTACATTTTTTAAGAAAGTAACAGATTACCACCAAATTAAATGATGACTGTAACAAAATATAGTCACTCATATTTTGTATTCTAAATTCTGTGACAAGCAGGAGGTGAAGACATCTTGCACTTAACAAGGTGCTTTTACTAGAGCCGACCAGCAATCGATCGCAGCCACACAAACACAATAACACCCCCCTACACTGTACAATGTGGGGGTTAGCCTCATTAGCCCCCACACACTACACATGGTTACAACACAGTCAACATACGATCACACAGCATACTACACTCTACAATACACAGCAACATGACGCAATAAGGCACAATGCTATTTACAATACATTTAACACTATTTACATCTATTTACAAACCCCAGTGCATGCTGGGGCCCACCCTCAGGGCGGCGCCAGTCCGTCCGCTACAATACGTCATGCTGCTACGTGTAGGCCTATCCCATCACTCGCCAACCCTGATTGTCAAATGTAGTATAATGGGCATCTTGATAAACATTTATGAACATGATTTTCATTGTCAATCACCACAGAGAGACTCTGTAATTATTTCCAGAGCACAGATCCCAATTCTGCAATGAGTGACAATGCTTCAATGTTACAGCATTAATCTTCAGTACTCAAATAAATATTCAAAATTGCAGTTTGATTACCAACAACGATAAAAAAAAAAATGCAGTGATCTCAAAAAAACATCTACATTTATTTCAGAAAAATACCCCTATTTACTGCTTTCAAAAGGCTAAATCAATGAAATGCATTCTCCAAGACCATTAATGGTGTTCCTGAGAAAAACAGCCAATACCACTCCTTGCATGATAGAAAATCAGGTCATTACTATCCTGTGTACTAATGGAAACCAACAGGGCAAGCAACAATATATCTGAGGCTAAGTTCCCTCTGAGAGGTTTAAACCCGTCATTGACACATTGCAATGATTACACAGTAGCAAACCATGAAATGAAGGTAGCAAAAAATGCATCCTGTTTCATCTCCAGCACAATGGATTGCCAGGTTTTGCAAGCAAATGGGAATGGTAACACAAGTAAATGAGGCAGACACCCCTTTCTGCACCCCTTCAGGAGAGGGCTGGTGCAGCGGAACAGATGCCTCGTCCCACCAGTCGCGAGCGTTATGCAAATCCAAGCTGTCATTTCAGGTTTATCAAAAGGGCGACCTGATAAATAACAATAGAGGACTCAATGCAAAAATTGTCCTCTGAAATACAGTGTTAAATGGGGCAAGTAATTGGTGTGATTGCAGATTTCAACAGTAAGGGTTGAATTTTGTGACTAATACTTTGAGTACACAAAGTGTCAAAAGCTCTAATAGATGCTTCACTCTCTACCCATTCATGTGGGCGGTTAGGCTTTAAAATAACCATAGTAAGTCACATAAGAATCTGAGCAAGAAGCAATCATTTTTTACTACCCGTGGTAAAGCACTATGCAGAAATATCTTTCGAGAAAACAAACTGTTCCACATGTATTTTCAAAACAAATTTCTTAATAGCCAGCAGCTACACGAATCACCAAAACTCAACTGGATTGTATTAAGTTATGGGAAGAGAAGAAGCAAGTGTCTCCACTGGAAACCAGAATGGACTGACTCATATTATAATTTCACTAAAATAACAACATTGTTAAAACTGATCTATTCTCCTTAAAAAAAAAGAAAAAAAAAGAATAAGCCTAATTCCCCAAACATCATCTATCTGAAGCACTACTGCCCCTCAACAAATAAATATACAAGTACATCTAGTCTTAGCGCACTGATTTTTATGCTGAAATACTACTTTTGCTGATTATTTATTGGAAGATGTATTGCAGTAGAGCATATAGAAAGTTAATTTGTCTTTAGAGGAATAGAAAATCAAATGGTCGAGCTACTGTGTAGACTCAAGACTCCTGTGATACTCATGCTTTATTGTCTGCTGTACCGTTGTGAGTGTGGTGGGGGGAGGCAGTTAGTTTTCACCCAGTCGTTTAATCGTTAATTCAATTTGTTTCATATAAACTGGGTATCCTCATACACACTCATCAGCCCATCATTAGGTACACTTTGCTAGTACCAGGCTGGACCCCTTAGGCCTCAGAACTGCGTTAATTCTTCGTGGCATAGATTTAACAAGGCGCTTCAAACATTCCTCAGAGATTTTGGTCCATATTGACATGATAGCATCACACAAATGCTGCAGATTTGTTGGCTACACCTTCATGATGCAAATCTCCCGTTCCACCACATCCATAAGGTGCTCAATTGGATTGAGATCTGGCGACTGTGGAGGCCATTTGAATGCAGTGAACTCATTGTCATGTTCAAGAAACCAGTCTGAGATTATATGAGCCTTCTGACAAGTAGCATTATCCTGCTGGAAGTAGCCATTAGAAGATGGGCACACTGTGGTCATAAAGGGATGGACATTGTCAGCAACAATAGACTGGTAGGCTGTGGCATTTAAACTAGCCTCAGTTGGTACTAAGGGGTCCAACCTGAATCGTTGATACAAGGCAGGATGGATCCATGCTTTCACGTTGTTTACGCCAAATTTTGACCCTACCATCTGAATGTCACAGCAGAAATTGAGACTCATTAGACCAGGCAACATTTTTTCAATCTTCCATTGTCCAATTTTGGTGAACCCATGCCCACTGTAGCCTCAGTCTCCTGTTCTTAGCTGACAGGAGTGGCAGTCGGTGTGGTCTTCAGCCACTGAATCCCATCTGCTTCAAGGTTTGACATGTTGCGCATTCAGAGATGCTCTTCTGCATATCTTGGTTATATTGAGTAGTTATTTGACTTACTGTTGCTTTTCTATCAGCTCAAACCAGTCTGGCCATTGTTCTCTGACCTCTGCCATCAACAATGCATTTTCGCCCAGAAAATGGTTCCTCCCAAGGTTTCTTCCTCCTGAGGGAGTTTTTCCTTGCCACTGTCGCCTTTGGCTTACTCTCTGGGGA
>JAACJT020000075.1:13114950-13145617 GCA_009936485.2 Gymnarchus niloticus | reverse complement strand
TATGAATTGTAGTGTAAAATGAGGTAGGTAAAATGAGGTAGGTAGACCACAGTCCATCTGCATGAAACATATTGCACATATTGCATCTTTATCTGCATCTACACGTTACATATTTTCTAATAGAGTAAATAAAGCAGGACACCCTCACTGACCTTCCCCTTCAATGGCTAAGACCGTTATTGGTAACTTAAAACATTTTTAAAAGTTACATTCTCGGTTAAGACAGCAGACACCGGCTCACCTGTACAGCAACAACGGAGAGCACTTCCACGGAGATTCGGTTGAATTCGTCAAAACAGCCCCAGGCTCCTGTTTGCGCTAGGCCTTTATAAATATTCCCACAGGACTAAAAGAATGTTGAGATCACAACAGGTCTTACTCTTCAGCACAGTAAATAACACACAGCTACCAATCCAGTGTAGGGTTGGGCTGCGCCTAGATGCCATCCCAGGAACTTAAGAGAAAAGTCAGAAACTTGACCCATCGACCTGGAACAGAAATCCAGCCGGGCTACCTACCAACCTATTATGTTATTTTAATAAATAAAAATCAAAAACTAGCCGTTTGCCTCAACAGGGATTACAACTTCATTTTCTGTATGCACTTTTACAACAGAAAACCCAGGAATTAAGCATGAATTCGAGTAATACTTTGCGAAACATGCAAACCTGTACTCTGTAAGTAAAATTTTAAGTTAGTGGAATTTAAAAAAAAAAAAAATCATTATAACATTAAACTACTTGAATTCAAATGGTGCATTAGTTTATGCTCAGAAATGTACTAATAGAAGGTGATTTTGGAATCAATGGGCGTATTTGATACCCTACAATTGTGTTGATGCGATGCGAAAAGCTGTAATGCAATAGTGCAGTCCGGTTTATGGTATACTGAAAGATCGCAATATTTTTAGAACAGGCAAAAAAAAAAAAAAAAGGCCATCTTAATAGAATGAACAGGCAGTTCAGGTATGTCCTGGGAGAAAAATAACACAATCCATGAGACTATCTATTCTGCCCCATTTATGTATACAAATATGGCAGCTTAACACAGCTTAATAAACATCTGTGAGCATGAATGAGAACTAGCAGATGGTTTCAGGTAGTTAAAAAAAAACACAAGTCATTAAAGCGTTCTCTGACCTATTAAAAATAACCGACTATTCCCTCATTTTCTCGTCAAAGTTGGCCTGGTTGGGTACTTTTCTCAAAGCAATTGATACAATGTGCTTTAGTCACAAGGACACTTGCAAGGCTTATTATACTGATATTTTGATGATGTCCTGCAAATCCTGTTATCAGCAAGAAAAGCTGTTTCATCAAACCCATGTGTGTCCTACAGTTGGATTTAGGTGTTGGGTTAGTCATAGGTAGCAATAAATTGTCACTATTGCCATTCAAATGTACAGGAATTAGTAAATTAAAATCATGACTTTTCTCAAATTTTTCATTAGAATTTAAAGCATTTACTCAAAGTATTATGCAAATTAGGCATCCCTGCTTATTAAGTAAATAAAGATGTATAGCATGCCAGCTTCATGCAGTTTAGCCAGTTAAACATTTCAGTATTTATATTTTTATAAATATAGGCATTTTAAAATGCAGGCTGACAGCTCTGGGAAATCTTTCCATATACATCAACCCACTTGGTGATTGCATGAATTTTATCAAATGGCAGTCGTTTACAAAGTATCCTGTTTTTTTCCATTTTTGTTTTTTTAAAACAATAAATTAAACATTTTGAGTGAGTGAACTCAATCATTATTACATATCTGTCACCTTCACACACACACACACACACACACACACACACACACACACACACACACACACACACAAGTGGCCCTGTAATATTTACCTTATAATCCATCTGTTCGGAACAGTTAAAGACATACACCATGATACCTAAGGCTCTGCCCAAGTCCTTGGTGGTCTCAGTTTTGCCTGTGCCCGCTGGACCAGCGGGGGCTCCACTCATGGTGAGGTGCAGCGACTGAGTCAGGGTAATATAGCACCTGTCAACACAGTTATATGGATATGCAGAAATATAGACCGTTAAAGCTAACAGGGTGGAAAGACATTCACTCTCATGCTTGGACTTTCAGCTACACGTATGAATAATGTTAATTACATTGTTTTACTTGACAGGACGCAAAACTGATTTCACTAACATACAGCGTATCACCTAAGCATGTTATATTTTTACACCAAAGCCAAACTTGCAAAGTCTGTATTTTTCACATGGAGATAAGTGAATTTCTAGTTGATTTTAGAGGTTAGACATTGTGCTAGGCTATGAACGGGTACGGGAATATACTGCTTCTTTGGCAGTAAAAAAGTTACATCAGTCAACCCAAATGACACTTCCTGAACATTCTATATTTGGGTAATATAAATTATCACGTAGTCTTAATTCATACTTGTTCCATGATTTATCCAAGTAATTCTGCGTCCGTGCTTAACGTACATTTTCAAGTAGGGTTTAAATGAAAATAAAATGTCTCATCTCTTCAGGACTGTTCCACCCACCTACTTACTCCTCTTCCAGAACAGGTCATAAATCCATGCTTAGCAATAAAAAAAAAAAAAAACACTTATACCTGTCTGTCAACGGCGTGATGACCAAACGGGGGGTGTTGCCAAGATATTCATAAGAGTACATGAACTGGGCATCACAGATATTGGCGAAGCAGTGTTTTTTATCATCATCCCAGCGGTGTCGGAGTTGAGACAGCCAGAGAAATGCCTGCGAATTCTCTACCTGCGGGCGGGAAGCAAATAAGGCAAGCAGTTATAGCGTCTGAGAGAGCGATATTAACAGGCCTTAGTGGGGACGAGGGCAATGCTGAAAATTAACCAAAAAAGAATAGATTTTTATTCACAGAAGCCGATAGCTGAGTGCTTCCTGTTTTTTACTGAATACGACTAACATTTTGTATCGCACATGGAAAAAAAGTCATTGCTATTTAGCAGAGGCTGCGAGTGTGATGGTGTCTTGTGCAGAAACTAATGAACACCCTGTAAGTCTAAGGATTTAATGAAGCCTTACATTTTAACAACAAGGCAAGAATGCACTGATTAAAAGTGGGATTTTGGAATCACTCAGTAAAAGCTAAGAAAAAACTTTGAAATCTACTTCTTGCGAATTCTCACAACTCCCATTTGTCATTGAATATGTTATCTACACTCAAATGCCTCGAATTTCCAACTGGGTCATGATTATCATGCCTGCGCACTGAAGTCTAGTGTCTAACAATGCAGCATGCAGCTTTTCTATACCTTCTGAGAGATGATTTTAGCGACCACGTCTCTGGCATGTACATCTATGGTACAAATGGTCATAACTTTCTGACGATCGCCAGCCGACAGCTGGCCAATCAGCATAGCGATGAGGGTGTTCAGCTGGCTGACTTGTTTCTTGTAGCACTCCTTCATGGCATTCTCATAACCTTCTTCCAGACGAGCGAAGGCAAGGCCAACCTCTGTAGTCCACCATATCTGAGAACACGTTAAAGCCACCTATTCACGTAGAGGAAGAAACAGCGCTGATGAGTACATTCTCCAAGTGACAGAAACATCTGAGTAACTCGCTCTTTTTCCCCCAGGTAATTCTTTCATAATTCCTCATAATCATACCTAAACGATGAAATAATCGCATTCACGAATGAAGTAAAGCAGAAGCAAATTAAAATGATATAAAATGGTCATTATAATCTAGATTAAAATGTCAACATCCCCGCTATTTAGGTAATTGATATTGAATTCCACATTCCAATTTCAGGCCACTGTCTACAATAAAATCAAGTTAGATAATTTATAGTAATGTCTGCAGAACACTGCCAGATTGAACACAGTTCCAGCTCTAAAGAACCGCACTTTCATAAGTCTAGTACGTGACGAGAGACCTGCAAACAGTTAAACATTAAATTGCAATGCTCAAAAAGAAATCTATGTTCAGAAAGACATCACATCACCAGTTTCATGTGAAACGCAGGAACAATAAACATCAAAACCAAAGTAAATGTATGCAATTTTACAGCTATACTTTAAATAGCCAGCAGTGCTAATCCTTTTAATCACAGTCTCAGACGGCACCTGAGCAGGATAATCAAACAACCACTGATCCCTGGGCTTGTCCTCGTAAGCCGCCACAGCCTCTGTCATTTCATGACGCACTGTTGACCTCATGGTGTCCAACAGTCGGTTTAGCCAAGCCTCAACCTTAAAAAGTAAAACAACATGCAACGTATAAGTAGTACAGGTATGCACAAGGATAATGTGCATTATTCATATTTTATTGATGAAATGTATATATGAATGTAAATAAGCATTAGGGCTCCTCTTTTGTTTTTTATATATCAGTATATTAACAAACAAAAAATATATGAACAGGTTTAACTACCTAGAAGAGACAAAGAACGTCTGATGATTCAAACTGTCCCCGATATGTAAGACACCTGTTGTGACGTACCTGGCCAGTACAGTCACATGGATTATTGAAGGAAACGTATTCTTCCTCCTTGCTGTACATTCCTAGGCCAGTCTTGGTAGGATTTCCTTCCTGGTCCAGCTCAAACTTCATCTTTGCTGTGTTGTCAAACAACTTGGAAAGATGCCGCTGGACCTGGAAAATCAAATACATACATTTTTAAAGAGACATGGATATAATGGATTGCATTACGACAGAGCTATGCGCTGCAAATAAATGCACACATCTCAAGCCATGTTTAGCAAAGCAGATATTTTCAGTCTTAATGCATATACACTCCGTGATCCTGATCAGGACATGGATGTACGGACAGATGGAGAACAGTGGCAGGTTTCACATTTCATACCTGATGAGGACTAGTGCCACTGGAGAGAATATCCAAGAGATCAGCAGAGGATATGAAGTAGAACCTGGGGAAAGCCAACCGTTTGGTGTCCAGGTACTCCGCCAGGGCCTTCTCACATAGAGACAACCTGAAAACAGGTGCATACATAGACTGTTCAATCATAGCTGGACGTTTGTGCATTTAAGATTGTTATTTGCCTTGACTGTAATTGCTTTCAGATGGTAAGACTAAAACAGTGATTTGGCTTCGCTTCTGCATAATTCAGATATGACAAAATGCTTCAAAATGCACTGAGACATAGATAAATTGAAAAACGTATACCATGGTGCATAACCCATGATGGGAAATGTTCATACCACCTACCTGCTCTGGAGGTCCTCCAGTTTATTGTAAAGGCCTGGTTTGTTGCTGGCTTCCACAACATTAGGAGTGCTATGGGCATCATAGGCCAGTTCTTTGAAATCGACATCTATACCCTCGAAACGTTTTGAATCCTTTGGAGAATGACATATGGAGATACAACACAGTTAACATACGACACAGCCATGCCCACATATTCAAATCTTACTTCATAAATGAAATACCATTCAGTGATTAAAATGAAGTAAAACAGTAAAATGTAATGCATGACGAGGAACGTGTACTGTACCAAGTATAGCAGCTATAATTTAGAAAAGCTGACGTAAATTACGGCCGAAGGATTTGACATCTCTCTTTCCTTTACTAACCTCGGGAAGCTGAGATCGTATGTCCTCTGAGCCAATAAAAATGCTCTCCAGATGAGACCAAGTTCTCTGTACTTCAAACCAAATTGTGATGACAGAGTCTGCAGTGGATAGCTTCTTTTGCCATGCAGAAACTTCTTCCAGGAAGAAGGCAATGTACTTAGAGGACATGAGATTCTGCAGCTGCACCTGGTTATCCTCAAGAGTCTCGATGAGTTCCTCGTCAGACTTTATTAAGGGCACATTGGTACGGTGGTGTGGTTCATACTGGAACTTCATGCCTCTCCAGGTGCTGTTCAACTCCGTCAGGACCTTCTCCATGCCCATCTCCTTTACTGCCTTGTCCACAATGCCTCGAACTTCTTCCTCAAATTCGTGCAGGTTGAGCTGCAGCAGATCTGCAAGGGTGGTGTCTTGGTCCATAGTGAAGCGCACGCCAGTGGCTTGCATCAGCTGGTGCCAGTGCCGTTCCCGAATCGCCGGGTTCTGCAGCTCAGCCACGGCCCTCAGGGAAGTTAGCATGTTCTTGACTGCATTGTCCAGTCCCAAAAAGGCATCCCACGCCCGCACTTCCTTGTCCAATGCCCGGATGTCCTTAGAGAACCTCTTGCATTCCAGTTCCATGTTTTCCACATTTATTTCACGCCACCTGGTGGTCTTCCAGTCGTTCATACTAGAATCCACTAAAGCGATCATATCCCAGAGCTCCTTCAGCAGTAACAGCTCCTTGCGGCACTGCTTCAGTTGCCGGTAATCTGGTATATTCACTTCAAAGAGGCACGCCGATTCTATAATTGAGGCCATGGTGCATTCTTTCTCCTGAATTTGCTTGTGAGCCAAGTCTAGCATACGATATGGGTTTTCACTGTCAAATCTAAGAGAGAAACAAAGTGTTTTACAGTGTGAGTAAAAGTAACTAGGATTGCCTAGTCCTTTCGTTCCATTTACAGTCACCTCACCCTCCTGCAAGTTCCTGGATTACAGCAGTGAATAAGACACGTCTCCAAAAATTAGCATCACTTCTCAGGCATACATTGTATGAACCTAAGGTGTGCAAAGAGCAATGGCAAGGAGACTATCAGAGAAGCTTCCTGGGGTCCTTCTGCTGCCGAAGCACTATAAATAAATGACTATATTTTGGTGTAACGTTGTACGGATTGTTGAGGAGATTTTATTCAAGCCACATTATTCAAGCAGATCCTACATAAAATACACCTTTCTAAAATCATTGATAAGGCAATTAGTTTCAGGCTAAGAGAGGGAAAAAAATAAAACAGGCTTTTCCAACTTTCAGAGACTGATGTCTAAGATGTCAATCTTATTAGGGAATGTAGATCTCCAGCCTTTCACCTGAATGGCCCCTCCTTGCGGAAGCACTCCCTGAAAGTGTGTTGCTCTACATCAAAAGACGCACATCTCCTCCGTAGCTTGGCCACCTCGTTAGCCTGCAGTGGTGCGACATGCTGCTTCAGCATGACAGCTTGCTTCTTCACATTGTTCCACTTTTCTGGCAGCTCCTACAGAGGAGAAGACCACCACATCGTGGGGCATTCAGTATTTCATGCTTCTGACGTGGCAATAATTACAAAATGACAAACTGAACACATAACACAATACAGTATACCACTGCTGACGCAACTGCTTTTATTCAATTCCGATTAAACAAATGTCAGTGGTTTACATTCAAATGTTCCATTTTTGATTTTTGTAATTGTAATAATTTGCACATAATCCCAAATTCTGAGAAAGATCTTGGGTTCTTCTCTACACAAAGCTGTATACACAAAAAACCCAGTAATACGCAAAACTATTCTGGCATTTACTTTTTACAACCAATGAAAATTTGTGGCTGTACCATGGCTAAACTATACTATTACGCTACTTTACTTATCAAATATGCAAGTCATAACAGCATCTGCCCAATAATAAATATCCATCCATTCATCCATCAATCCATCTTCTCCCACTCATTCTGGTCAGAGAGCCCATAATTATATTACGTAATAATGAATGCATAAAAGTTGACGGTAATATGCACACTGTATTTGAGATTCTTAAAAAGGTGGTACCTCTAGTTGTCTGTACACCTCTTCTGGTAGTTCCTGCTCATAGGTCTTCAAGAGGTCTATGGTGTGCTGTAAAGGCTCAAACATTTCATCTGTACTGTTCTGTCTCTCTCTCACAGCCATCAAATGTCCCATGACTTCCACCAAGTCACTGTAGTCCCCCTCGTCCACTCTTCTACTCAGTTGTCTTTCAGCAACTTTGATGAACTTCTCCAGGTCAGAAAGGCTATGGGCGTGGCACGAAAGTAACACTTTGAATCTATCTGGTCATCAGGCTATCCATTATAATTATCTTCTAGTGAAACAGACGGAATAAAAAGCAACAAAACATCTCACAATACATCCCAGTACATAAGAGTACTCACACACCAACAGTCATGCACCAGGGACAGTTCACCTGAATTTCATGGCTTTGGGTTTCATACCCAGAGAAAATACATGCAGCCTAAGAGCATGTACACTCCTCATGGACAATATTTAATTAATACTGTGTGCTGCTTGGGCGGGCTGCAACTACACCCTGCTGCCATAGTGTCAGCATCATGGCCGGCGACTCTAATCGCCAGTCACATTTCCAAGTGACACAGAGAACGGTGAAACCAGGCACGGCTGGAACACATGGATTACCTCTGTCCTGGGCAGCCAAAAGAGAGACAGAACTGGGGTAAGAGGAAGAACAGTTCAAGTTTATAGAGCATTACGTGATCTTTTTCCACGAACATGGACAAGCCAATTGGTGACCTTTGTCCAGGTGGAGACCTGACTGACAGCCTCCTTCACCGACTGCCTCTGGAGGGCACCCCAAGCCTGCTGGGTCTGATGCCCATCATCCTCAGTAGACCCCAAGCCCGCCCCCTTTTGGGTTTATTTTTCCCCCTCCCTCGCCAATGACTGCCCCCAGTCTTGCCAAACAGTTCCGCCCATCCACCTTTCTGCATTTTTTTCCTCCTTTCCCCAGTTTGCACGCTTTGTTCCCCTTAAAAGCACAGCACCCGCACAGAGTTCTCTGTGCCCTGTTCTGCCACAATTGCATAATGAAATCTTAATTAAACACTGAAAGGCTCTATGTTCTTTACCTGTTTGTGACATGGTCAATGAGGTGCTGCTTAAACATTAGACTCCACTTCTTGATAATGTTCAGCAAGGCACTCTTAAAGGGGCGGGCATCGACTCTCATCCAGCCATCGAAGACAACAATGGGCTCTAGGCGTTGGATTTCGTCATAAATCCTCTCGTAAGAATCCACTTGCTCCTTGAACTGAGTCAGCGTGGGGGGGCTCTCTGGAACTCCGTCTTCCGCGTGTGCTTCTATTTCCTCGCTAGTGAGCACGTGGCCGTGAAGCAGAAACTGCCGCATGAACTCCTTCCTGTCATCGACGTACAGGTATGCATAGTGATCGAAGGAGTTGCGATAGTCGGAACACTTGGACATCACGTGTCGCACACTGTCCATCAGAATCTGTCGCATGTCAGCCAGATCTGCCATGTCCTCCATGTCAGCCTATGGAAAGATCGCAAACAAGATAATTGCCCATATATGTGTATCGTCATCATATTTCCTGTCCAATCCCATTTGTAAAGTACATATTTAATGTCTTCTGTACAAAGAGATCTGTGGATTAGGCTATAGACAAAATTCCACTTTAATTTTCATTCTTCCATCCATTTCATGAACTGCTTGTCCTGTGCAGGATTGCCTGGAGCCAATCGCAAGCAGCTAAAGGCACAACGTGGGTGAAACCCCGTTGAAAGGCACACTCGCACACTATATTAAACGTGCCAATTAGCCTACATTACATGTCTTTGGACCTCGGGAGAAAACCCACAAAGCACAGGGAGAACATGCAGACTCCACACAGACAGAGCGAAGGTGAAATTTGAACACCCCACCATGGAGGTGCGAGGAAGCAGTGCTAACCACGGAGCCACCATGCCCTCCATTTAGTCTTCATATTAAGCCTTCAAAGACAAGATGCTTAAGAGATATGGTTACTCAGACACAGGCACATCTGGTCCAAAAATGTTGCCATGTAATTTCATTACTTTTTCCCCCCCATTCAGTTTTTTCCAGTACCTGGTAATGAGGAAAGTCACTATGCTCAGCCAGTCGTGGTATCAGTGAAGATATCCTGTAGATATCATTGATAATGCCTTCAACCAAGCCATAAAAGCCATCGCTGGCACCAAACTCCAAGGAGGGACGGAAGACCACGTCCGGGACATGCAGGTCCAACTGGATTTCAAAGAGAGGTGCCAAAACAGCCTTGGGATCTGAAGAGGGGGCAAAAAGGAATACTGCATTTCAAGCTGAAAGACTCAAATGACCTCTGTGATGAGAGTGCATAAAATGTATACCTGTATTATCAAGGAAGAACTTCAGCGAACACTCAACACTACTATAGAAGCCATCGATGACCATTTCATCAATGTAATCCACATAAGCCCTCCATGTCGCAGAAGTAGGCTCAGCTTGAAAAAGTGCCATATTTTCCTATGATGGAACATTCAAATATTGAAAGCAATTAAATAAATACGTTGCTCGGATTTTCGCACCATTCCTGCCAAACAAGCTTTTTCAGCTAACGAGTACCAGCGCTACAAGTACCTTTAACAAAGAATGGATCCTGTCTCCTGACTCGCGAAAGTGGGCATAGCGTTTTTCAAGCCTTTCTGACATGTCCTCAAGATTAATCAGGGTGTCTTTCTTCCCCTCCTTTCTTTCAAAAATCGGAGACACCCAGGTCTTCATAATGTTCTGCATCTCCACGACGTTGTCTTTGACCTTCTGTAGGCATCGCTCAAGGTCGTGAACTGTATCCCGAACTTCCTGAATGTAGTCCCAGATCCCTGTATGCATTAACATCTGTGAACATCTGTAATGAAGTGCCTCAGTAATCACAGGTAATCAGCTTCGGGTGGAACAGAGGTAATGAATGATTTGCAGTATTGGTGTCCTTGCAATTCAGAAAAGAAAAAAAAAAAAATGTACTATACTTAATTTTTAAATATTTGGACTGTCAAAATATTTACAGGAACCATTTAATAAGTAGAAAGAAACTAGGTTTTCCATTTATGAAATAACTATGCACTAATAATGTGCTACACAAATTACAAGGCATATTAACTACATGAAAAAATATGACAATATGAAAAGTAACTAATTAAAATCCCAAAACAATGACCAGGGTGAATGAATGGAAAGTGCGTGTTTTCTTTTTTTTGCCTACCCACAAAATTCAAATTGCTTGTCAGGAGACAGTTTTATGTTTAATTTTGATGAATGCATTTTCTTTCATTGTAAAAATGTGTATAAAGAAATACAAGGGGGGTTAAACTTTCATGGAGAATCACATATGGATTGTGATCACGTGGTGATGTTCACATGGATATATAACAATCTGATTTTTTCCCCCCATAATGTCACCATTTCTGTCTTCAATTCACTCAAATTAATTGTGCTGTCTATTCTGTGTATCGGTATATCGGTCTGAAGTGATTCAGCTACAACATGAAAGGAGAACTCCAACGTGATCTCACGATGAAGATATTTAAAGGACTGCCAAGTTTATAACTTCTCGCCTGGTGATCCCTCTTCAGAGAAAGCATCGAGCAATGTGTGCTCTTCAGAAAATAGGTTCTTTCACATCAGCTACAGGAGTTTAGAGAGAATGAAGCTCTTTGAACTCCCAGTTTCAGCCGAAATTATGCAGCGCATTGCAGTTTTAATTGCATGTATTCATCTCGACAATCTTTATACCGATCTACAGCACATTACGTCTCTCTATCAATACATTGCATCCCTGCTGAAATTTAAAAAGAGAGAGAGTGGAAAATGAGCACCCAGTTATGGCACACTCTAGAGAGGAACGGTAAACGAGGAGCAGCGGTGCTGGCTACCTTCACATCTCCAGTCGATAGATTTCTCGGCCTCCATTAAACGAGCGTCAGTATGTTTTAGTTGCCCCTGTACCAGTGGGTACTCCACCTCCAGCACCGTCTGAACCACCTTGTTGTACCAGCTAGCAGTGAGCTCCAGATTGGCTACGTACTGCTGCAGAACATCTTTACTGGAGTAGATCGCTGCTGCTGCATTCGGTATGGCCACAGTCTGATTGGACTCCAAGTATTTCACCTCTCGTAATACTGATATTAACTGCAGGATACAATAAAATATTCATCTTTGGTGTTGAGCTTCCCTGTTAATTTTCATTTGCTTATTTAGCAAGTAGAGGAAATAGTAATCTTATCGCATGGAAATTGTCTTGTGAAGTAGAACCACTCACTGGCGCGCGCACACACACACACACACACACAAATGCCAGTTATAAACAAACATACTCTCATTTTGTGAAACAAATTATTATGGCTTAAATCAGCAATCCAATAAATTCAAAGGTAGCTGAAGTTTTCTGTCCCTGACATGGAAGAGATGGATAGCAGATCATTGTCGTTTGTCTTACCTGGGGGCTGAAGTTGACTGTAACAAGCCTTGTTTTGGCATCTCTGCAGATTATAGGCTGAGTAAGGTTGTACTGTGACTTCTCACCCACTGCTTCGGCCCACACGTCATACAGCTTATGGGAATAGCTGGGGCAGTGTTTGACAGAAACATCTATGAGATGAGCATAGCTTACCTACATTAAACATCCTCAGCCACAACACCAATATTGTCCTGCCTACAAGGCAGACAACCTCTAAGCAAAAACTTACAAGTACAAGAACTAAGTGGATAAAAAAAAATAAGTCTTGACAAGCACTTTGACACATGTATTACTGCCAATAGTAATTATTCCATAGAGAGATATATATAATACTTGTATAATAAATAATAATAATAATAATAATATCTGTAATCATTAGGACAAGTGCCACGTTGTTGGCCCACCTACAAGAGAATAAGCATACCAGAGATTAATCACACAGGCAAGTACACTGTGACACCTGCCTCTAGACAGGTGTCCATGTAGCCACGCCCAGCCAGCCCACACCCTGCCACACCTGACAATTTCCTAATTCAGCCAAGGGTGACATAAGGACCTTTTTGATGTATTGCTCTTGCTTTACTGGATCTTTATCACGACTGACTCCCATTGTGTTATTTTGATCTGACAGTGTTTCGGCACTGTCTTTTTGAATTGCCGATTTAGAATCTCACCTGTTTCCTGGACCTTGCCCGCCCATTGGAGTAATGACCGTGGACTACTTTTTTATATTTCACTGTCCTGATAAAGAATTCGCTCTGCCCTTGGATCTTCGGACAGATTCATTACAGAAACGTTCGCGAGAGCGGCAAGTCTTGAAAATGACACGCCATGGCATTCCAAACAAACTTGAAGAAGTCAGTAAAAAAAAAAAAAAAAATCATCAAAAGCAGGATTGTACAGTCGTCTCCATTCCATCATGTTCGATTATGCCGACAAGCTTGTCTGATAAATCCCTGAACTGCCGCATTCATCTGTAACCTAATGACAAAGATTCAGATCTATATTGGATTCTACCACCCATGTGGATTTAGTTTTATTTCTCCAGAGGCATCAGAATAAGGACAGGAGCAATCAAATGCCACTGTAATAGCAATACATCATACACCTCTTTGCCGAGAGGTAATGACTGGAGATGCCCGTAATTGGCCTAGCTGAAGTGTTTTACCCTAATAGTCCAGGCTCCTTTGTAACAAGCATTCTCGATTTCACAGCACTAAACATTTGGTGTTGAACTTGCTTGTTAATTTTCATTTGCTTATTTATTTAGCCAGTAGAAGAAATAGTAATCTTGTCATATTGAAACCCTCTTGTGAAGTAGAACCACTCTCTGGCACGCACACACAGACACACGCGCACACACACACAAACAAACAAACAAATGCACAAAAGCTCCAAGTACAGAGCAGCATGCACAAAGAAGAGTACTTTGTCCACAAAGATCTTCAGCTCTTTAGATTTCCGAGGGTCACCCCTTGGAGGACAGGCACTGAGTGATGTCAGGCAAAAGAACACACACATCTATGCAGACCAGCCTCTCGAAGGCATAGATTTGCAGTCCTTGCAACTGAGCAATCCATGAATTTTCAGCCTTTATCATTATGGCTATGTATTGGACTTTGCCTTATCAAAATGGTCCTTATTTTTAAAATAATCAATTAGTTTCAGTTAGCCTAAAGCAAATGTTCAGTAAGGCCACTGCGTATCATTTATAGAATAAAGACACCAAGGCAACTGACTGTGTTTAACATTTTTGAATTTAAGCATGAATTCCAATTCTGGCCCAGTGGAAGTTACATGGAATTACTCTAATAAAGAAACAAAAAAAAAAAAAGTGGGAAACACTGCAATTTCTATTGAAAAGAAGAGTCTGTTAAGCCAGGAAACTTTGGCTTAAAAAAAACCAGTAAACAAACATAAACTGCTAACACGTAAATTGAGTTTAAAAATAACAAAAAAAAAACATTTCCAAGAGTCTCTCTCTAAATCCTAATTTACATATGAAACTAATATAGCTGTTAAGAATAAAAATCAGTAATTGTTCAATAAGATAAATAAGGAATGCTACATGCTGTGAAAATCTGTGAAAATACTGACCTGTCAAGTAACTTCGTCATTTCTTCATATTTCTGGATGGTTCTCTTGAATTCAGCAGACTCAATGCTCCTGTTAAGAGAGAGGAACTGTGACACATCTAAAACTAGCCCATCTATCCATCCATTGTCTAAACCACTCATCCGTCAGGGTCGCGGGGAAGCTGGAGCCAATCCCAGCCGACTTCAGGCGAGAGGCAGGGCACACCCCGGGCAGGGCGTCAATCCACCATAGGGCCAATACAGAGACAACCAACCATACACACCTATGGGCAATTTAGAGTAGCCAATTGACCTAACCTGCATGTCCTTGGATTGTGAGAGGAAACTGGAGTACCTGGAGGAAACCCAAGCAGGCATGGGGAGAACATGTAGGACCTTCTTTCTGTGAGGCAGACGTGCTAACCACTTAGCCACTGTGCTATCACTCCTAAACCTAGTCAGGAACAGTTAATCAAGCTAACACGTAAGTCTCGCACTCTAGCTTACAGCAGAAGTAAGGACTCATGTTAAAAAGTTAAACTTACGGGTGAGTAAGGTGCCGGAACTTCCCAAAAGGCATTTGAATGCGTTCCTGCAATTGCCGTGCCCATTTCAATCCACCAGCTACTGCAGGCATATTCATCTGTACAGGGGTAAAACCTGTGAAGTGGTAGTAACTTGTTTACTGAGTGCATGTGTGAACACAACACAAAACGAAAGGATTTATATGCAGCTTGTAATCATAATGGAAATGATTAAATAAGTCACTTCTCACCTAGCTCTTCTTCCCTCTGTACATGATTGTTGTACAGCACTTTACTGTTGTCCAGTTCTAAGTCAAACATCCTGACTAGTTTAGGGTATCTATCTTGAACACCAGCACTAACCAGGGGTCGCTCGAGAAGGCTGCCAAACATATCTATAACCTGCAAGAAAAAAGAAATACAGCTAAGTGTCTGACCAACCCTAGGAAGTTCATGATTTTTGTTAGATAAAAGCACTGCTGTTTGACATCTGGTACAGAACATCTGTACAGACTTCAACATGTCTGTTTCATTGGTAAGAGGTTTCAGGGTAATATACAAGGAAGATTAAAGGATTAACACTGTGCTCTCACCAAAATCCTGTTACAGTCCTCTATCAAAAAGACCGCCACAGAATTTCATGTGCGTGTGTGTGTGGGTCTCTCTCTCTCTGTACGTGTGAACAACCTGCTGCTATGGCAACATTATGCTCACCTTGAAGGCATGCTCCAAGCCTGAAGCATCATCAAAAGCCTGGCAAAAGACTGAACTAAGTCGTCGATCCACGTCTTCAACTTTGTTCTTAAATTCACAAACATCAGCTTCAAATTCCTAGGAGACCAACAGAATAGACACTTTTTGAGTCAAACATTTCAGCAGGACTTTAAAAGCCATTTGCATTCTCACAGCAAACAAAACAGTGAGGTAGAGAGGCGAGCATCATTGCAGATACCAAGTTAGTAGCACTGAGACAATCATAGGACTTCTCCGTGAACAATTTGTATGTCTCCTGGAACTCCTCGTGCATTTGAAGGACCTGCTGGCTGAGCATCTTTCCACGAGTTCCCCCAAACTCAATCTTCTCCAGCTTCATCATATCCAAGGCCATCAGCAGAAATTCCTATAATCCAGCATGGAAACCACAGAGGGACAGTTATTCTACACAGACTATCTGATAGTAATATCACTAGGAAGACCCCAAGTCTTTTCTTCACCTCCATTACATTTAGAAAAAGAATATAATAATTCAGACTTGAAAACAGAATTACACCTCAAATATCGTAAAATTTATTTAGAGAGAAAAAACAAGGCAAATATAGATTGCATAATCATCTGTGCTGGACAATTAAACGAAGTTAAACCCCCGTCATGATATTATGTTCTCCCATTACAGATTACGCTTGCCTCAATAGTCTGTAGCTTCCCAATGAAGCAGTCCATCTTAGTGAAGACTGCAGTGGGGGAGAAGTCCCATGGTTGCTGATGCTGGCCAGCCTGTTGGTACTGTCCTAGCCTGGCCCTCCTCTCATCGTAGGTTTGCCGGAAGTGATGCAAGATCTCCAGTGTCTCCCGCACTTTAGCCAGACTCTCTTCAGCCTCCCCCTTTAGCAAATCCTCAGGGTTCAAATAGACTTGAGCCTAACAAATTTTAACTGGCGTCACATCAACTATCACAAAGTACACTCAAATATAAAGCGATAAATTCAGTTACAGTGTATAACCAAGGGGAGTATTTGTACCTGATTTATAACCCACCTAAATACTATTGCAAATACAAACGCATTACCTGGAGAAAACAATTATTTAAGTTCATGCACGGAAATGTTTTAAACAGAACAGAATCCAAGTTCCTTGTTGGTGGTAAAACCTGCATAAATTTAAGAAAAAAATTAAATAAAAACATCGTGTGATAAGGGAGCTCTTAAATTAATTGCCATGAACCAAGAGTACGGTCCGCTCAAATTCCCCATCCTAAGACCCCCCACTCACCCCATAATTATAATGAATGCCCAATTAGGAAGGTTAGTCCATGGCTGTGATATTAATCACGCAGCTCTGCAGCAGACCTGTGCAAGCTACGAAAAGCCAGCAAAGAGTACGACGCGTCTGCACTTTACCTGCTGCACGAGGAGATTGCAGATCTCCTGCAGCAGAACGAGAACTCTAGTAGGGCCGCTGTAGTATTTGGAGTGCGCCCACACTAAGCACACTGTGTGCATCAAGGGAGCGATCTGAGGCTTCATCTCAATGAACTCTCTGCTCTCCATATTCTCAAAGATCTGCTGAAGGGGCTTCAGATGAATGTTGATGTCCCTGGCTTCATTCAGGGCTTTAAACAAAGAGAAAGCAGTGAAAGTCCAGTCGCGTTATCTCCAAACGCTGCGGTTTTGATTGAAATGCGATATTGAAATTTTCATTAAAGACTTATTAAAGGCAAAAATATTAAACACAGATAGGAGGGTGGTTAGTTTAGCAGGTATGGTCTATGAATAATAAGGGTGGCAGCTTAAACCCCAAATGGGACCCAGCTGCTGTATCCTTGAGGGGGGGAAAGAAAAAAAAAAAAAAAAACACACACACGCAACCTGAACAGCTTCAGTAAAAATTTCACTGTCAGGAATGATAATTCATAAGCTTAAAAAAAAAAACACATTCAGAGTGATAGTCTGACCAGAATAAAGTGAACCTAGAAGATCTTACCTGACATAACATCTTGGAACATATTTTGAAAGGCAGGAAAGTAGCTGCTCTCCATCTTCTCAAGTAACTCTGCCATCCTGGTGACTTTTGTAGACTTCAGTTGCCCATAAATGCATTCTAGGTCTGCAAATCTTAAAACAGAGTACAAACCTAGCAGTAAAAAACAAGCTGTACACTGACTTTCTAATCTAACCAGAATACTGTGGAAGTCACAGAGTCAATGCAAACAGAATGAGTAACATTTTGGACTACAGGCACCACCAATACTCTGCTGCAAGGTTTAGTATAATCTAATAAAAGTGAGAATTCTGCTCTTAAAATAAGGCAGTTCTGACAGCGGCAGAATTGGCACACGCATTATCCCCACATTATAAGCACACACTTTTTTATAATATTATACACTGGGGTGTTATAGGGCCATTTGACTGGGGCATCAATACATGGAAATTGGTTCACATTGTGATTTGTTACATTACCGGTTGTAAATCTCTATTACTTCTTTAATGGCAACATTGTAGCTTAAAGTAATTATATTCTTCTGATGCGTTACATCGGAAAAAACAATTAACCCTGGAAGGAGCTAAAGAATGGCAAAAAAAAATAAATAAATACCCTGCTGAAGCATTCACATTTGAGACAATGTTTGTTGCCAAATTTGCCAAGATTTCACAGTATTAAAAAGAAAAGGGCATTGGGTCTCTCAGCATTCATTCTAGTTCATGCCATTTTCATGCAAAAGGGTAAACTAAAACAGGTAAAAAAAAAAAAAAAAGTACTTACAATTAATATTAGGTGCACAATTATGATAGAATAAATCCCCATTCTTCTACCATTCCAACTGGGAAAGTAGTTACAATGAAAAACCACTACATGAAATTTCCCGTAGAAGACCATGGCGTTTAAGGATTTTTTGTTGCACAGGAAATTACACTAACCGATTCCTCCAGAAGAGCAGTTCCGCATGAGGTGTTGGATTCTTGCCTTCAATGAGAGGCTCTGAGGAGTCCTTTTTCAGGACATCACGGATCTGATGAATCCATTCAATCACAACAGACTCAATTGAGTGGACGATGCTTTTGTCCACAATGTCCCCACTGTGCAATTAAAAAATAAACAAAAGATTTATTCATCCATCTCCTATCTATTTATCATGATCGAGGTCACCTAAAGTCTATCTCACACTGCACAGAAAGCCGGCTCAGTGCTAGAAGCCAGACCAGACTCACTTGAGACTGTGGTCGAACAGAGGACAGTCAGGAAAATGCTGGCTATATTGGACAATGACTCCCACCATCTGCAGGTCATCTTGGCTAAACTAAGGAGCACTCTCAGCAACAGACTAAGACAGCTGCACTACACCAAGGGCATACTAAGGTCGTTCCTACCTTTGGCGGGGGGGCGACCAACTTTCTGAATGGATTGGAACTGCGTAGGTACATTTCCATTTACAGACCGCTCATTTGTTCACTGAACAACCCACTGTGCAATACTATTTATTATCTATCGATTTACTACAGAATTTCATGTAATATTTTCTCTGACAGTCCTTGCACTTTTTCTGTTTACTGTCATTAATATTTGTTACAGTCTAAATGTCTTATTTATTGTCTAATTGTGTGTTGTGCTACAGTAAACTATCAATTTCCTTCAGGATTAAGAAAGTACCTATCTATCTATAGGGCACAAGGCTGGGATCAAATCCACGACACACACGCGCACACACATAATGAGAAATTTTGAGACTCCAACTCTATACCTTTGTACTGCGATAGGCACTCACAAGGAGAACAAGCAGCCTACAAATACAAAGGAGGGACTCGAACCCTCAACCCTGTAATCTGAGGGAAGAGCCCCACCCACTGAGCCACCATGCCAATAGTTTCAAAGATCCATAGAGATTATGTGAACTGTTTACCTCTCTTCCCACTCCAGTGCTGCTTGTTCCACTCGTCCGGAACCTTCAGGCAGAGGGAGAAGGGTCTTGCCCCGGACTTGTCCCATCATCACAAAGACATTGGTCTTGAGAGCATGAAGATGCCGCTTCACATCCTCAGTCACAACATGAGGCCAGTCATAGTGGTTCCTGTTATTGGACAGGACTGGAACCAATACCTAAGTACCATGACAAATAAAGCAGGTCCTTAACACAATTTCTATAAATTAAAGTTTATTAATAATGCACGACAGAAGTTCTCATAAAATGCATTGATTTCAGCAATAAAGGCAACATATGAATAATATATTATAACAGCAATTGCCCATTAATTACTACATAGCCTCTTAAAGGGCTATATAATATTTATATTAAGCAGTACAATATTGAACAGGAAATGATACTCCAACTACCCATTTATTACCAGCTGGTTTTAAGGCAAAGGCTACAACATACTGGAAAATCAATTCACATTCGACTACACACACACACACACACACACACACACACACACACACACACACACACACATTCTATAGATCTCAAAACTACATGCCATCATGGTAATCTAAATTCAAAATAATTTTCAAACCAGAATCTTAAAGGCAGCACACACATTTTACACAGTCAACCATTAAAATATTAGCTATATTACACATAAAGATTTAATCTTACCTCTTCTACAAGTCCCGAAAATTGGTCCAAAGGAGACTGAGATAAATCTCCGTATAATAAATTGCTTTTAATAGAATGGGCATTAAGAACATCTTTGGACCTCTTCACAAAGTATACTGATTTGTTTTTAGAACTCGCAGGAAATTCAGATGATGGTAGCAACTGTCCTGCTGCATTTAAAGACACAACCAGAGTGATTTGATCCGGTCTGTCTAAAAAGTCTTGTATGACTTGTTTATGCTCCTCTGTTGCGATGCATTTGTGCCATCGGTCTACTTTAAGTTTCAGAGTCTTTGTCACGTATTGCTCTATGAACTCTAATCTTTTATCTGACACTGTAGAGTCCCCCATTTTCTGCCGTCTCAATCGCAGGTGTCCCAGCGTTGCCCACTAACCTGAGTTTAGGTCCCCAGTTTAATGAATCCCTTTTCGCTCCCATAGTAACCCTGTTTGCATTTAGGAACATGCCGTTGCTATAGAAAAAGCAAACTGTTCCGGCCCTCCACTCCATTCTTGTTTTCGCAGGTGTTTGTGTGGATACATCGCTTGGTAACTATCGTCACCACTAGTAAATCTGGTAAACGCTCGGTAACTATCGTCACCAGTTGTAAAGCTTGTTAACTATCGTAACCACTTGTAAATTTGGTAAAAGCTCGGTAACTATCGTCACCAGTTGTAAACTTGGTACATGCTTGGTAACTATCGTCAATTACAAATTGCATTAGAAAGTTATTATCCACCTCTTATTATTTTACTCTCCACAATTACATACAGTGTAATAATCAATGTGTGCTTCTCCGTGAGGTAAAATTCTTTTTATAAGCTCAAAGCAAATTTCTTGTGTGTGTGTTGTGTTTGTACCACCTGTCTGGTTGCTTGTTCATGTACTGAGCATTGTTTAATTAATTGAACATTTTAAGTTTAAAACCTCTGTACCTGCAAAGTCAGTTTAATATACATCACGTCAGCTCAAAACAATTAGCATTATGACGATTACGGTAAAATGTTTAGAAATTAAAACCTGAGCAGATGCAATGTCAACTGAATTCTGCAAAATATTTTGTTTCTCAAAAATCTCCTCTGAGTTGGGCACTGCACCCCTCAGATAGAAAGCACGCTGCTCTTTCTTTCAGTTGTCAGCCCCGAAATCACTGTTCTTCATTCCAGTGTGATTTTTCAGCAAGTCCAGAAGGTGTACCACTGCCATCTAATGTTATTCTACTAAAAGTGTAGAAATTACAGAGGGAACACTACCCATCTTTTGAACATTAGAAAACAAAATCTCATTGTGCTACAATAAAAATGAAAAACATTAGTTTACCGTAAAGAAATAGCACATCTTACCTAAATGTATGAACTATATTGGGGCTACTGCACCTGATGTTATATGGCAACAAAGAACACGATCTATAGAAATGACATCTAATGAATAAACTTTAATATTACAGAGAAGTCCTGAATCACATCATCTTTAAATTTTCATATTCAAAAACACTCCCAATAGCAAACAGTTTTCTTGTCATTTCCCTTATATGTTCTCAGAAAACTTCAATAGCTTTGATTAAATTGGGACAAAACCACCACCTAACCTCACAGACTGAACGATTCCAGAGATCCAAAAGGACTTCGATTAGAGCCGCTTCTCTTTCGGAAGAGAGGAGTCACTTGTGGGGCTTCAAGCATCTGATTACAATGTCACATGGTTAGCCCCCCAAGGGGGCTACTCCAGGCTTGCTCCGAATGCTTGAAGGCCCCAGGGAAGATCCAGCACAAACTGGATGGATGATGTCTCCAAACTGCATGAGCCAAGTCTGGGGCTATGGAAAAAAAAAAAAAAAAAACGTTTTCTGACCTGATTAGCATGCAATCTACGGGAATAGTGGTGATAAAATGCCTCTGCTGCTGGCGATGATCATAATACATGTCTCGTCTATTACAAATAGTGTTTAAGTTAATTTAAACCTGTCGTCACAACATGACACCCTATTAAGATTACAACTGGATGACTCTATGAGATGGAGAAGCTTCTATGTTAATTTAATGGAATTTCAGATGAGCAATCACAAAATGAATTGACTTTTTAAACTTTATATTTTGTACATAATGTCTGCACGTCTTGTCATTATAGTTTCTAAGCCAGTCAAATCAAAGAGTTTAGATAGTGACAAGCAAAAAACAGACTAAATGCTGCAAAAACAAAGAAGTGAGGCCTCAGTTTCTGCATGATGACTGTTATAGGATAATCGAAGCGTAATAACCAAGTCGCTTCTGGACTGCATTCTTTCATTTTTCTTCTTGAGTCATCTTTGAAATCGATTGAGCAGCCCAGTCCACTGAAGGATATATTTATTTATATTTTGTTGCTTCCATCTTCACTGGAGTGTCACTGAGGGCAAGATTTTTGTAGGCCTGCTTTAAAAAACTTGCGTTTACCATCCTCTGACCTAAAGAAAATTTATTGTAAACATTTTCTCTTTTTTTTTTTTTTTTTAAATTTTAGAAGTAGTGAGCATTTTAGTGATTATTGTTAGATAGTCATACCATACTGAGCAGTCTAACAGACTGGAAAAAATTGAAACCTTTTCTATTTATTTTATAATATAAGTAATGAAAAAAGTTGTTATTTTTAGTAAGGATGTGTTCTGTTTTTACAGTAAACTCTCAGGTCTACTATGCTCCATACAGGTGACCTAACATAACTACGGAAGTGGCTAACCATACCTGTTCAGAAAGTCACATGACAATATAAGTGACACTGATGTAAGTTGTAAATTACTTTGTGAAAGGACCTACAGTTTGTGGCCCAACAAAGGCATAAGTAGCAGCTAATCCAAGGATTCCCTGGTGACATATTTCCTAGAGAAATGAGGACTGTGAAAACAATTTATTCTTCCCAGAGATAATGCTGGGGGCTTAAGACAGAATAGAATAGAGGGGCTATAAACTCAGTAAGATGCCAAGGCTATGGTAAGGTTGTAGCAAGTTCAGCAACTGCCATCGATATATCATTCTCCCTCATACTAGCACTAGAGGGTGAACAGAAGCAGATGTTTGCAGAGTTCCATGGGTTGAAGAAGACTTAAAAAAAAAAAAACAGGTGACTAAAGCAAAACAGGAAAATACAGGTGAATTTTATGATCTACAGAGGCTGGGAAAAGTCAGGTAATGAGTACTTGATTTGCATTACTTGTAGCTTATTGCCAATCATTTTGTGAGACTAAGTTCTGCTTTATCATGGTCCCAAGAAAAACTCAGAGTGGTCATGTAGTCAAGCAGCTGAGATTGATCAACTCCGTCCTGAGAAGAAAGGAAATGTAACTGCTTAACACAAGAGAAAGATAACAAAGCTAAGGAGAAGCTAGTCATGTTGTGAGTATACATGAGTATATATCCACACTGGAGATGTAAATAAAGGCATATGTCTTTGAAAGAAAACTTCACTTATTTAGTTATGTCTCATTGGAAAACCAAAGATGCCTGGTGTTGGATATAATTGTTTACTGGATTTAATATTAGAAGCAATCACAGTAGACCATATTTTTTGAGAAGTATTGATAGTTGCTTATGAAGTTATGAGGCTCATGCTATAATATTGTAACCTTTCGTCAGTTTGGTGTCCACTTCATATTAAGTGAAACAGCAAAGTATAGTATTACACTAAGAATTGAAGTCATAGTTTGGATTGTTTATGGATACGCTCATCATGTTTATGTTGGTAAAACTACACCAGATATACAAAAACATGATTTCTGTATTTCATCTCCTGTTTTTTTTTTTTAAATTAGGAGTTTACTGTTACATATCATTTACAATGAACCTTTTGTTAGCCCATAAATAGTTCTTTACCTTTTCATTACACCAAAAAGTAAACTCAAGACGAGTTACAGGGACAAGCTATAATAATGGAACGTTGAACACCATGATTGACAGAAGACAAGAAGGAACAAATGCCGAGAGCATTGACGATGCAATCAGATGAGGGCTCATTCGTTATAGCGCAGATGATTTCCATGTTTTCCAGAAAGACAAAACAGATGCTGATGACATAATTGAGAGTATACTTTGAACAGTTCATTGTTCACCACACAATGGGATTTATCACCTTTGGATGAAATCATCTTTGAGAAGGACGCCAAATATATTTTTATGCATGGAACTCCTTTGGTTGATTTAACCGAAGAAACTTCTCGTGCATCTGGCAATATGGAGTATGGATATTGCTTATGGTAACAAACACGTATCGCATGTGGTATAAATTATCAGTGCTGTTCTGGCTTTTCACAGGAAGATTAATGATTCGATGTAATCCATCCATCCATATTCCAGAACTGTCAAGTGTAAGGAGACAGTGATTAGTTAAATGCTACTGATTTCAGGCTTATAATGAGTCAGCTGTGAAATGAAATTTGCAACATTAAATAAAGTCCTGCTTTAACCTGTGGTTCAACCCTTTTAGCATGATAATATGTCCATACATTTATCTTACTGACTGTACCTAACATACAGATACAATCATATTATCGATTTCAATGTTTCATACTGATATTATTAGCTGGGTTGTAACCTGCTTTTAATTTACAAAAAAAAAAAAATAGTCCTCTTTCTAAATAGAATCCGATGAAACTGGATGCATGTGTTACCTTAGACAGGAGCTACAGCTTGAATCTGCTCCTAATAAAATTATTAGTGGCATGGGAAAAGCCAGCTCATCACCGACAGTGACAGCTGTGTCAGCGGACACTTCTAATATCCACCAGGATTTTCAAGGTAACCTGAAAATTGTTCATTTGTAGTACAAGGAGAACGGCAGTAAGGAATGCCTAACACTGACAATTTACAGGATAGTCATGCCAGTCATTGGGATCATAGCCCTTGATTTTTGGATGTTTTTCATTTTTATTCAATTCTCTCTCTTTTTATATCCTTCCCCTTTCATGTGTTTTTAGAAATCAATACGCCATCTGTTCAGAGCAGATGGACAGTAGTTATCCTGGTGAATGTAACCACAGCCATTAAACACTATTTCTCTATTAGTACTGTAGAGTATAGCATGGTGGGCAGTGTGATGACCTTCTATTTGTCCTTGATAATGTCCTATAAATGCTGTTCCTGACAGATATGTCATTTCACATTGTATGTCTTTCCTAGTATGTGATCCCCCGGTGTGTTGGTGGTGTCGGCCTGCAGGAAGGTTTAATGTTTTGATGATTGTATTATGTTCAAAAGTACAACAGCACAATATAAGTCAGTTTAATCCTCTTAGTTAGTAGATGTATATTTGACTTGTTTTACTCTTCCACTTGTATGTAGTTTAAGGTAATACTTTAAATTGAACTGAATTGAATTTCTATCTAAAGGTCTGTAAGAACTGCAGCATCGTGTCATACACATCTTTAAGTTGCAATAGAAGTTCATCACCAGTTGATGGCAGCAGGAGATACAAAACGCTGCTGTAAAAGGAAGGAGGTCCATTCTGGCTGGTAGACTGGAGTACAATATTTCCAGGCCCCACAATCCTGTACTGGATAAGTCGCTGGATGGATGGGCGGATGGACGGACGGATGGAGGGAAAGACAGATGGATGGATAAAAATAGAATCAAAATATTAATAGCAGATACAATTTATAACCATGCTAAATGCTCGTTATTTCATTTGATTAGGATTCAACGTTAACCTAAATTAGGAGCAGTTATTCCATAAGCGTCAGATCTGTATCAGACAAGGCAGACTACACAGAGGCTACAGGCAGCCATTATTAATTAAGCGCGTTAATATTCCATCAAACCTTTTGAATATTTCTGGTATCCGTAATTTTGAGGACACTGATACCAGCTGTCACGTGGAAAACACTTACCATTAACAAATGTTATAAAGTTTTCATACAAGTGTCTCTTTTGCTTAGAGGCCACATCTTAAGAGAAAAAAGTACAAATAAAATGGAAAAAAATACATCATCCTCAGCTGGTCCTGTATTAAATAAAGCAAACACAAGAGAATTGACAATGAGAAGCTTTAAGTGCATTATATCATGATAATATCCACCTCGAGGCAGTATATTTTATCTAGGCACTATTTATGTTTGATTCTCTCTTTTAACGTAAACAACATGAAATGAAACAAAGTAGGGTCGCCAGTGAAATGAGTGTGCGGGACACTCAAGAATTGGCATCGGAAGACAGAAAGCGTTTATTTATTCACAAAGATGGTGAACGGCTGACAAAAATATCTTTAACGTTATCATATAAAGCATATTACGCAAAGTGTTCTTCTTAGGCTCATTTGTTGCAGTTCAAAGAGAGAAGCCATCCTTGGCTAACCATAAGAGGCTGATGCGCGAAACAATATGCTGAGAATGATGCACCGAAGGCGGGACATTTTTATCTTTGAAGATTAGCATGACCGAAAGACCAAAGAGAATAATCATGGCCTCATTTGTCTGTTACAAAACAAAAACACTGCTTAAAGCTGATATCAATGTACTGGTGGTAATGCAAGCAGGGTGGTAATCTAAATGCTTGTGTATACTAAGAGATGTCTTGAAATCTGAATCCCACAAGAAATAAACAAATAAATCAACGTATTATTGTCTTAGTATAAGCATGTTTGTGTTCCTACAAATTTCTAAGGTCTGATAAAACGGTGATTCATTTATCAGCAGATAATTCACTGGGAATTTGGTAAGAACTTCACTTAGGACAATACTTCCATAAATAGCAACTATACCAGGGGAAACGTTTTGTCTTGTGGCTATTTATGGAAGTGCAGTCACAAATCCCATTTCCAAATATCAGCACACTCAGGGCACTGGTAAGAAAATAGTAGTCATATGATTCATTTATATTCTTTGTTGATTCCTGTATTTATTTTCAAATTCTCAAGCACTTCATAAGCATTTTATCATACATCTTTGGATGGGAGAGGACAGGTTACACAGTTTAGATGCGGAAAGAATCCAAAAATCAATGAGAAACTCATTCCTTAGTGAACATTGGTATTTATCAGATAATAACTCAGTTTCCAGGGTGTGGCAATTGAATTAAATCCTGATCTATATGGGATGCCACTTAAGTTAGCTAGTATTAGAGGTAGGTCTGGTAAATCTAAGTTAACATGTATAGATCAATTCATTTATTGCATAAGGTGCAACCTTCTGGTGAGAACCTAGACATAAAAATGTAAATAATAAGTAATGGGCAATAAATGTAAATAGATATGCAGTCCCACAGAACATAGTGACTAAGAAGGAAACACTGGTGCCTTGCCCTTCAAAGGTTGGGCGTTCGAAATGAAACCGCTCGGCATTTCTGTGAAATTTGCATGTCCTTGTGTAGGGCTTAACTAAAATTTCCAGTTTCATAATGCAAACGCATTCAGTTAAGCAAATTTTCTTTATTCTCTTTATTGCCAATAGTATGTACAGTGAGTACATATTTACTCTGATGGACTAGCACCCTATCTTAACTGTCCCCGCGCCTTGTCACTCTGTACTGAGCAGGTGTTTGGGGGATGGATGGATGGACGGATGGATGGATGGGATATTCAGTCCCCCCTCCCAATCCAATTCACTACTCAAACCAGTTAAATGAGGTTAAACACTACTCGTGATACTGTACGTGCCAATCTTTATTTAAACTAAACCTGTGATATTAATTACCTTTCACATCCATGCAGCACTGCCTACTGCTGTAGGATGTCATAAGACCTTTAAAATTATAATAATCTAGACCATAGGAGGGTGCTAAAATCATAGCAACTTGCTAAGGTTCAAGCCATGACTCCAATGCCCTTGTTTTTTGAGGATAATATTAAATATCTTTTTAGGACTGCTATTGCCTAGCTCTGCAGTATGAAAACCAATGTTTTATTTGTGCAAAATTGACACGAGATGCAATATAAAATGAATCACAGTGCCACTATATGATTGCATGATGCATAAAAATAAAAATATTTACAAAATTCATGGATAAGGCGAACATTATTGCACAGCATCTCCTCCACAGAAAACGTGTTGCACTCCTAATCACTCCTATAAACTGTTCTTCCTATGCTAGTCTTGCATTTTAATTGGGTAAAAGGTTTATAATCTAGAAAATTCCCAAGATGCCATGTTTGTCTACTTCCTCATTAGAAATACTGTAATGCACAAACACGTAGAACTAGGGCTGTTCTTCTTGTTGTACAGACTTGACAGCTGATAATACTAACAAATGGGTGTTTGGCCACGTGGGGATAAAGAAACAACTTCAGAAAATGAAAGCACACTCTAGCAATCTGTCTCCTTTGTGTATCTGGCTAGGAAACAAGACAAATAATGTCTATGACAACATACATGTGGCAGAGAAGTTGAAGATAATTCTTCTATCGAACACTCCAGAAGTTTGAACTTGGTTCTTTATTACTTCATGCCAGACCCCCACTATGTTGGCATGGCCCTTTCTCTCCATATATTGTTTTACGTGTTGATTTTGAAATCAACAACACATCCAGTGCCCGTAATAAAGTTGCATACATCCTAACTTAGTGTTTTCCAAACAAGCCTGAGTAGCCTGTGAGATCTGAATGGCTAGCAAGCATAATTTACTCAGTTGACTGGTATAAAATGGAATGCGATCATTCTGTTTTCTGTCACACTACCACCAAGTGACTATTTTGTAACAGATACACGATTTCATGTGGCTTATTCCTTGCATTGCTATGTTGCTGTGAGAACAAGTTTGTCATTTATGTTGCTAATAATTAAAATGTATTTGCTCTAAGTAAAACCCAGGGTATATGTACAACAATGTAAAAAGACAAAAAAATTGTTATTCCACAGAGAGAAATGCATAACTTTTTCTATAGTGTCATTTCCGTTTTCTGTTTTTTTTCCAGTTGCTTTAACACTTAGTTTTCCAATTCATGTATCTTCAAGATACACATGTACAATATGGGTCTTCATCTGACTACACGAAAATTTCACGAGTCCTCACCCATCTCATCTTTTCACAAATTCCAGCTGTCCATCTGCTGCTTGTTCCTTCTCATATCTTACAGTAAAAGCCAAAGGTACAGTACGTTTTCAGAGGTTCGCTGTGGACCACCCAGATTGTAACATTGTGTCTGCTGTTCGTACAAGGCTCGTTTTTTGCACTCACTTTAATATAGCATGTATGCCCTTTTTAACCTTTTTTTTTATGTCCAGCGACTCCCTGGTTCATTTTCCCGACACGTCTGATTTTCTTCAATGAATTATTAATACTAATGAGGAGCATGAAACAGACATGTTATAGAAGTGTAAAAATGGCAAATCTGGTGGCCAGGGCCATGGCTAATGTTCTGCTCCATCTGTATCTGTGTGCTGACAGGGTCTCCCCTTTCACCAGGACACCTCTCCAAAGGCCTGACACCTAACGTACCTCGACACGTACAGCTTCCTGACCTGCTGAATCAACAGCTGTCTCGGTGGGCAAACATACCGATGAAGAGAGCGTTGCTTTGCCACAAACAGCTCAGGAGCGTTGACATCGATTAAATTAGTAGCTGCACAATAACTTTAGACAATAGCTAATTAGTGCTGTAGTCTGCAGTCAGGAAACCTGCATCGCTTATTTCTGTTATGAAACCTGAAAAAAAGGGAATCAAGTATAAAAAGAGATGATGTGTCTCTGTACTGTCTGTTACATTTGTATGATCATTAAATTTACTATGGGCCTACTTCATATTTACATGTATAAATGTAAACACATAGACACAAATAAACAATCACACTCCCCGGTCATGTTTTGAATATATACATAAATTAAAGTTAAAATATAAGTAGACATTTTTAAATCTTTTAACATTTTAATAATTAAAAATTTAGGAGCTTGTTAATCAGAACTTAGATTCTGACAGACTTTGCAATTATACATACAATGATATGAAAACCTGCTGCGTTCTTTGTTGTCATCAAAGATGTATCTCCACTCTGGAATATACATATATGAATTGGTATCTAATATTCTGTTATTGTTTTCTCTTATTCATCCATCCATCCATCCATCCATCCACTTTCTGACAGCCTATCCTAGTCAGAGTACTTAAAATGTGTAATGCTAGAACGATCCATAGTTAAATAAGATTCAAAAATATTGAATGTTTTCGAATGACTTATTAGCCCTTTAATCAAAAGAATGCCCTTGCTGGTAAAGAATGAGAGGGAACAGTACTTGTTGAAAAAAAAAGCACACATGCATCTTCCAAACAGCTTATCCAGCAGAGAGTTTGGGAGAGACAAGGCTCAGTTCTTTTTTAAATGTAAGTTGTCTCACTTAAATAAACGTTTGTATACTTGTTGACCTTTCAATTGGCTATGTCTTATCTTCTTGGTTTTATTTCAGGCCTTAAAATTATTATTGTTTTTCTGGGGGGCTTTCAAGTTTAGTGTGAGTTTGATTTTCACGTTGTTATATTGTTATACAACTTTTTAATGCTACCCAGTCCACTCACTTTTATTGGAATTTTCCTATTTATACAGGTTTTTTTTGTTATTTATTTTATCTGATTAGATTAGGAGGTTGAACCTGTTTTTAGCTAATATGTATATTGTTAGCATGCAGGTTAAACTTCCAAAATGAAGTTCGTTTAACAATTCCATCCATCCATCCATCCATCCATCCATCCATCCATCCATCCATC
>JAACJT020000075.1:13086362-13114850 GCA_009936485.2 Gymnarchus niloticus | reverse complement strand
TAAACTTCCAAAATGAAGTTCGTTTAACAATTCCATCCATCCATCCATCCATCCATCCATCCATCCATCCATCCATCTTCTAACCATTTGTCCTGGTCAGGCTCCTTATCAAGTACAACGTAAGAAAATATAACGTGCAAATACACCTTTTCCCAACCATCGTTCTAAAAAAGTGTATTTTTTTAATGCCAGCACAGGCCTTCTGTATGACTGTTATATTTAAATATGGCAGCTCTTCTTTCGTATTTTCCGCTGTGATGTCAGAGAGGTGTACAGATGTTTCTTCCACAGTAGAGGATGGTATGGGATATCCATTAACCTTCACGGCAGAATGTTCAGAATTGTAGTAGGCACTGCATGTTTTCATACCCTCCAAACAACATGTCAGGCTATTTCTGTCTCTGCTTCCAGAGGGATTTGACACATTTGGCAGCTAAGGGTAAAGCTTAGGGCACTGAGTATGAGAGAACCGATAAAGTGTCTAGAGGAAGTGAGCACTATTTTATCTATACTTTGCATAGTTATAATTGCTGGCCATTGTGGTCATTGAAATATGCTGCATTACAAATAGCAGAAAATATTTTAGCGTCTGCAGGCATTATCTAACTGAGGTTTCTTTTAAAACATGCACAAGTCTTTGGGATATTGTGTCTTAAAGAGCTGCCGGCTGTGACTGGACAATTTTCATACTTTTATGCTTTGGTGAAAGGCCAAGACCAACAGGCTAGAATGGCTCACTCTGAAACAGGATATTGGGTTAGTAATGGCTGTCTGGGGACCCTCAGTATGACATAAATAACAGAGGGATTCTTTTACATAGCAAAAGATCTAATAGTGGCTATTCCAAATTCCACACATATAAATTCTTTATTAATTAAGCATGTTTTTAAGGATTTAATATTTTCCTATATTTATGGAGATTAATCTTGGGGAACATTTCAAAGTTAAACTGAATTATTTTGCTATAAAACTGCTAAAAGCAATCAGTGGTATTTGCTAAGCGTTCAGTTTTTCTTTTTTTTTTTTTTTTTTTTTTTAAGTTTTCTCATATATTTTCTAAGGCTTCATGTCACACAGGAGATTTGTAACCAAATCAGAATTGCCGGCATTTGTGTTTCTTCAAATTGAACCAAGACGTTATAAATGCCAAAAATCATATGCCTGATGTAAAGTGCAGGGAGTAACTAACATTAATAGTAAATCAATATAGTAAATAGTTGCCATCTCCTGGGATGAAGTTGATATTGAGTAAATCACATATTAGCAATGCGTACACATTAGGTCTCATCAAGAGCTTTAAAACTGGGATTACACAGACAAAACAAAACTAAATAGCTTATATTTATACAGTACGTTTGCATTATTATTACGAACTGAAGTCAGTCCCATGTACATGAAAAAAACTATGATGCATTTTACTTTCAATTACAAAATGAACCAAGAGAACCCTTTTTTTTTTGGAAAGTAAAAATGTGTTTGTGCATGGAGTAAGTAAAAGAATAAGCATTTAAATCTGGACATTTTTGCAAAAACATATTCTTGTATCAAACAGCAAACCAAATTAAAATGAAAACATGTAAATAAAGACCTTGTAACATATCTTGTAATGTAAAACATTATCCCACTGAGAATAAAATGATGGACTATTTAGTTCTAAATGAGAAAATCTTAGGGTTTTCGCAAGATCATTGATTTGTGTAATATTTCATATTGACGCATGAGATATTTTTGTATATCTGAGCCAGGGTGCCCTGATTCTGCTGTGGCACAAACTCAAAGCTGCTTAGCCTCTGGTGACACCTTACCTGTGATATGTAAAGCAAATTGGCTAAAGCATATGCTAAAGCATAATCTCAACTACACTAAAATCATGCTCCATAAAAACAGTCCTGTAATTTTTAAAAATATATAATTTTCATTAGTCCATAATCAACTACAATTAAAGTTCAGTTATACTCAGGAATTTGCTCATGAGGTCACCAGGAAGAATTTTCTTGGAAGTAAAGCAGTGGTGGGCTTTATAAATCAGTTTTGGGTTTATAACAAAGAAATCTATCTGTCAGTGATCTAAGCCAGCATTGAAGTCTTACCTATTCTGTGAGTGAAGTAATTTAAGGCTTATATTGCAGTGGATCCAAAACTTCATGACTTCAGCTTACCAGTGTTGGTGTCTTTTTTGATTGTTAGTACCCTTCAGTTTTTCAATGACACAGTGAATCATTTTTTTCAATCAAGCCTAGTACATGAAACGTGTGTTTTCGTGTTTATATAGCACACTTTTGAATTCTTCAGACAACCCTCGTCTGACTACACACCTGAAAAGTGATGCATGTGGCAGATTTATAAAGATCAGAGTTTTAGCTGGATAAGTTGTCCAACTTGCCTTGCTGTTTTCCTATCTGGATTTAAAAATATTACTACTTTAGCACTAATTTCCCACACACCCTATGTGTTTCTTGAATAAATTACCTTTTTGACACTAAGAACCCAAGTATACATGCAATAAATCATTTAATCAAAATGAAAGAGTGTATTGTACTGTATATGTAATATATATGTGGACAGATATATAGCTAAATGTTCTAATGGACTTAACAGGATTATTTTACGATGCGTATGTGTAGTGACTGAGAAACAGAAGGCGAAATGTTGCTGAGTGTTCTTTGCCTCAAAGATTTCTGTAATCTGGATAGAGTAAATTCTGGATTTGTATATGCCTGCACAAGTATACTGTTTATTTAAAATACACTGGCTGTGAATTATGGCTCTTAATGATTACTTAAATGCCATTTCTTTGCACTATTATAACAATGATGCCTCCGAAGAGGCACACTTTTGTTTATTTAAATTTTCCATTTTATATTGCGTTTGTCATTTACATGTTTACAGTTTATGTGGAGTGATTGATTTTTTCCTTAGCCTCTCCTCCTGTGACTTTGTCGGGCAGAGACATGCTTACTGTCACTGCTGCTGTAAAAACGGTAACCAAAAAACAGCGTGCCCCTGCTTTTACGAAAGCCTCATATCAGTGGCTAAAATGGAAGAAAAACAAATGCCGACTATGGACCACCAGGAAACGGTGACCTCACGGTTCATTTTGATGCCAAAACTGTTTTTCCTTCATTACTTTGTAGTAATTAATTCTTAATTACATACATTAATCTGATATTTTTTTTGCTAGTGTCTTGAGAAATCAGACCAGATGAATGTAACTCAGCTTTCCAGCCTTTCACTGGGGAACACACAATATAACGTTTTATCGTGATGTGACCCTTTTTAAATAAAGCACATTTTTGTTTCTACTCAGTGTGAAACTATGGCAGTCAGGCTTTCTACGTAACCTGATGTCATATTAGAACTTTATTCTGTCCGGAGCTAAACAGCCCCTAGCTGCCGTGAGATATCCCTTTGGATTTAAAACAACAGCCAACTGTTTACATTGGCTTGGGAGTCATGTACTTCATATTATTTCAACATATTAAAGTTACTGGTGCATACTGTTTGGACACCCCAGAGAAAGCTAAAAGTAAATTCCACCCTGTTTATCATGTGCTTTTAAATAAATGTAAACAGATCCAGAATTGTTGCTATAAATGATATAAAAATTAAACACGTATTTAAAAATTAGAAATTAAAAATGCATGTGAATGTGTATGTGTGTAGAGTTCATACTTTCCGCTAAATGTATTTGTTTGTAAAAATTTACAGTGCATGCGGTACTGAAAATCGGCTAATATGCAGCACATCGAAAACACTATGTACACATAAAACTTTACAACTTCAATTCTGAAACTGATCCTGCACCCAAAAATAACTTCAATGAATCATAAGTGGTAAATCTTAGAAGAGTCATGTTCTGTCTAAAAGCATGCTGGGGCATTATTTATATTGGTCTTGTATTTAACTTTGCAACTACATGCTAATTTCGGTTTTATTCTGTATGGCAATGTAATAGAGAACAGGATTATTGTGCTGATTTGTGATCCAGTGATTTTTATTAAGGGTATAATTATTGTATCTTTGATGCATGATATAGCATCATGACAAATAATTAAGCGTGCTAATCTCCATCTTTTTGATACCCCCTCATGTCGATATTAACAGCCAGGGCTCGAAGACATTGCTAAACCATTCCCAAATTGTTGTTTGCATACTTATAACTTTCTTGTCAAGATGGACTATAAAACAGAGAACTTTATTATGACATCTGTGTGTGGTTAACAAATTTCTCGGCTCCAGCAGAAAGCTTGGCTTTAGGATCCCACAGAGAAGCTTACCTGCTGGATTCCTTACACATTGAGTGAGTCTGCTGGGTTTGCTCTGGCAATATCTCGCACAGCATGTCTTTCAATAACTCTCACCTAACCTGTGCTCTCTGTGTGGTTTCCTCAGAGAGTGCAGTTTTTCACTAAACTGTCTCCTCCACCTGGACTGAAAATAACTGAGAGGTCTGTGGTAACTCCTCTCCACAAAGAATGCTTTGGTTTTCATGTTTCAAAGTGGAAACACACTGAAATATTGAATTTAGTACTTCTGCATTAATTTCGTTCTCACATTTGACATACCACACGTGAGAAAGAAATTAGTATGTACAACCTAACTTCATGGCAGACTAACAAAGGCTGGACAAGTTGGCATATGGAATTCTGTTTGTCAGGTTTGGGGAGCAAGACCACCGACCACTGCAGCTATAATCTTAAGTATACAACTAGTATGAATGTAGTATCCATAGTGTACTGCAGAATAATTATAAAAACTTGTTATTGTTTTAATACACAGTCATACTGGTATATCCTAGCAGCTGTGTAGTCACCTTGTTAACTCCTTGGTGTAACATGATCTTGTTGAGAATGCAATCTGTGGAGATTTTGCTTATTTCATACAATCTTGTGAACTCATTGGACTGTCTGTTTTAACTGTACTTAATTCAGACACACCTATTTTGGTGAATCGTTAATGGAGTTTTCCTTAACTGCACCCCACACATCAGGAAGACATCAATTTTGTCATTGCCTCTTATGAAAGGATTCATTAAGTGAACTTAACTCCTGCAATATGAGAAGCCCTTAAAAAGGGCAAAAGAAGACTGCTCTAATTGGTCGAAACATTAAATATTATGAGTTGCCCAAGATGCCTCGTGGTGCCTGATGCCATAAGTGGCCATTGAAGTTCCCACCAAATCTAATTACCTGTGTTGGGTTTCTAGAGGTCAGTCACATCCCCTGACTTAACGTTGCTTATAAATGTAACACTGGGAGATAAAGTCAGGAAATTATTTCTCAGTCTGCAAACACAGGGATGTGAATGTAAATAGTGTACACTACCTAACTGGCTAAGAGTGAAAAGCGCTTTCCCTTGTCGTTGCACTTTCTATTAGAATTCCTGGAGAATGGGTATAATCTCTCGACATATCATTTGCACCACTGGAGATAACATAATGACACAACCTAAATGTAAACAATGACACTATTTTTTTTCCACTTGCAAAATGTAAACTCCTCAGCAGTGTCCTTGTCCTGTATAAGCAAATAGATGACAGCCCCAATGTAATATTATCAGAATCATCTATAATCAGAATAGATTTGCTTGACCTTAATGACCTTTGTGAGAGCTTTGTTGACTTGGATTGTAACCCAGGATGGAGGTTTACCTTAAAGCCAGTAGGAAACAGTCACCATAGTCGACAAGAACTTGATGCAAATACATACTCCCATGCATTAGTATGGACCACAGAGTGAAACAGATGTGCGTTTTTTCTTTGTATTGTACACAACATCTGTGAACATCCGGTATCTATGAGCCGGTTGCATATCATCAACCAATATGCATGAGACCTGACAATGCATGCATTTCCAAGCATATTGGGGCATAGTATGTGATTAGCTGTTTTCCTGCATGTTCTTGATTAATGGTTCTGTCCATATGTGGCAACAGCCCAAGGAACTCTGCTTACAACTGACTAAAGACTAAAGGGTTCCGCTATTTCTGTAATGATGCGGGGTGCATTTTCTTGGCACAACCTGACTTCAAGCTTTTCGTTTGAAGGTCAAATTAAAGCAATATGTTATCGTTGCATATCATGCTGTGTGATGCATAGCACTTAATGGAGCATTCTGTGTTTTCTGGGACAAGCTTCAGGATGACAGTTGAACATTTTTGGGCATTTAGGAATTTGTTATCGATGGGTATTTTGAAGTGCATGATGCCATTACTCATATTGCATGGCCTTCTAATTCCCGATCTGGTAGAATATTTACAGGTCATTTGAGGGTGGTGCTAATGACAGCAACATGGCCCTTCACCCAAAACAAAAGACTCCCTTAAGCAAAAAGAAAAGTTTCGGCAGAATGTCTCCTGATCGACTTGTTCTCCGAGATCGATATAGCGTCCATGTCATCCACCGAGCCAATGTTGGCTGAAACATTGGCAGAGTAACATTTTGTTCACTTTTATTTCATTTCTTCTCACTACCTGTAACCAGATCGAAAACACGTTGTAGTCTACTTTTTAGATTTTTTTTCACATTTTAGCGTTGGTAGTGAGTTTGGATTATTGAAGGCACGTCTAAATGGAAACATTTATGTACTATTCTGAACTTACTACTACCTGAAATTACAAGCACGGAGCGGCTTTTTCAGATATCAGAATGACATATTGTGATTTGATGTTTTTGGCATGGCGGTCAACTTGGAATTTCTGTTGTGTGATGTGAAAGAACATTCAAAATAATATTATTAGTCAGACGAGTAACACTGGAACCGTGTATACTTCTTGGCAGGGTCTTCCAGTCCCGTGCCTGAAACCCGTCAGCTTAGAAACAGAAAGACTGGCTGTTTATAGAAGTTGAAATGTTCAGAAGGAACGTATCTCCTGGGCAGATCCCAAGAGCCAGAGCTAATTAGAAACAAATGCTTGAAATTCAATTCAATAATTCCAGGATTCTTTCTTTTATGCAGCTTGGCAAATGACTTGCTTTTGTCAGCTATGCTTAGCGGCTCATCCCTTCATTGTTGCGATGTCCAGGCGGTATTAGTACATCTCTCATGGGTGCTTAGCAAAGAGAAAAAAAAATCCTGCCCCTTGACACTGGTGCTATGAACCACTTCCTGAAAAGATGTCCCAGCTCACTGTAGTAAGAGTGAGACAAGTCTATTTTTAATTGTGCATTTAAGAGAGACAGAGAGGAAAAACGGCCACCTATGTTTTTTTTCCTTATGTGATCTGATTCAACAATGGAAATCAATCATACTGTACATCTGTGATTGAAGATAATAGGACTTCTTATTAATGCTTTTACATGACTCTCATTTGGCATTTATAATAGCTACCTAATCAAGTACACTTTCTTCCAATTTGTCCAAAGCAGAGAATCTTGAATGATCAAAAGGTAAATACCTTTTCTAAGCCTTCTCTTCTACTTGGAAATGGTCAGCATTGATGAGTCTGTGATATGCTTTGGATTCTATTAATCATTATTGTGATGAAATCCATTGAGGTGTACATTAATTTGAGTTTTGCCCCCAGTCATTTTCATGTTGTTCAAACATTTCTGTGCAGCTAGAATACTATCAATAGTGAAAGTATATTAATACCCCAGCAATGATGGGAGAAATTGCATTTGAGTGGCATCATCTACTTCCCATCACCTACTGATTTCATTTCTACTGGTTACCATTATGGTTCTTTTTTGGTTATGCTTGTCCACAAATTATAAGATACGGACTTTTGGGCCTTGTCTAAGCCCTTAACAAATAAGACACCTCTGGCTTCTTTTGCATGCAAAACAATATCTGTCACATTGCACTCACAAACATCAGATGTAAGAACTACACATTTAATAAATGCTATGTTTATGGCATGGCAGGTCGATTCAAGTCTGCAGTTATTTGCTGATGACTTTTGTGGCATTTTTGCCAAGATGTACAGTTACAGTATTGTCAGCAACTGCTCTACAAAGGCTTTTAAAGTCATTTATTCTTCAAAACACACCATGTTAAAGATTACTTTCGACAGGTGTGTTTTATTTAAATGTTTTGGCAGGGGTTATGTCTTTATTAATATGTTATATGAGGGATAAAGTCTTAGATCAGTACTTCTTGAAGAAACGATTAAGAAAAAAGAGAGGGATTATTATTCTATCATTGGCAGTATTTTCTTTACAGTGGAATTTTTATTCAAAATATGAGTAGGAAGCCACTGAAAATAAACTACGGTAATTCAAAGAGTATATGTGCTTAACGGGTGATCACTGTAAAAACAGCCAACTCGAGCTCGTTTTCTGAGAGAAAGTCATTATGAATCTTTCAACAACAGCTTTCAGTTGAAGAAAAAGCCCCATCTACTAGAATAAAACACAAAGGTATACTTAATGTCACAGTTAGATCACTCAGTATATCTTTAACGTAATGACTTGAATTAGGATGGTTTCAAACTTGAGGTAATGCAGATATAGATGATGTTTCGATCTTTTAACAGGAGTCAAACCACTGACAGAACCTCAAACTACATCTGCATTGTCTCCAGAGCTCCTCTACCCCTGTGACATGTTTATTTAGTCCCAAAAATATTGAGTTACTGTCAGTTGTTGCTATGGAGTAATATTCTGCTGGCAAAATTACCCACTGGCCCTCATCCATGCATTCCAAAGTCTGCGTCAGAATCAAAAATAGACAGTTTTATGTTTTTTTTTTTTTACACACAAAAGCAAGAAAGAAATAACAAAACAGGATAGAAACTGCAAAGCATCATGCATTCACTAACTATAGTAGGATAAGCAAGCTATTCTAATGTTATGTGTTCAGCTGTTTTCTGTCTTCACTTCTTGCCATTTTGGTTTGATAAATTTTGACATTTCTTGTTCATTTGAAAGTGTGGAATCATTGTGGAGGGGCCTCGGTCGTCCACTGGTGGGGATCCAAATCGTACCTCCACTTTGTGTGTGTGGAGTCTACATGTTTTCCTGTAGTGTGTGGCTGTGCCCTGGAATGGTGTTTCCCGCTAAGATGCCTGGGGGAGGGTCTGCCCCCCCCCCCCCCAACCCTGCATAGGATAAGCAGTTTGGAAAATGGATGGAATAGTTATGCTCACAATTAACACTGATACATAGAACATAGGGAGTTTTTAATTATATAATTTAATACATTTTTCTTGGCCAACAAAGATGTTGTTTTTGTGATTCCATTTAAAAACCAAATAAAAATAAGTTGGATTAGGTTGATTAAGTGCTAATTTTGGAAATATAACAAAATTAGAGAGAAAAGCCCTTATTGTTTATTTATTTTTGCCCTTCTGTTGACAAGAGAATAAAATTGCCAGATCAATTAATATTAATCCCGTTTGGTGAAGTTAATGCCTCCTAAGAGTAGCCTTTACAAGACAGTTGTAATACACTTTAAAAAGTCCAGTGCAACCAACATGAAACTCATTTTGCAAACATCTCCATATATTTAATCTGCATTCTGTCTGTAATTTTGATAATAATAGATCATTAACATGTTACACTACATAACCAACTTTCAGTTCATGTGATTGTTGTTTAAAAATACTGAAAAATGGTTTGTGGCAGTCATACACACAAGATGGTTGTGGTAGCTTAGTGGTTAGCATTGTTGGCTTGCACTTTTGGGGTTGGGGGTTCAAACCCCAGCCCTGTGTGTGGAGTTTGCATGCTGTCCTTCTTCTGGGTACTCTAGCATCCTCCCAGTTCAATGGCGTGCAGTATAGGCTAATTGGCATGGCTGAAGTCTCCCTGGTGTATGAGTACATGTGTGACTGTGCCCTGTGATGGATTGGCACCTTATCCAAGGTGTCACCCACCTTGTGCCCTAAGGCTGTCTGAGATGGGCTCCAGGCCCCCCACAGCCCTGAATCGGATTAAATAGTTCAGAAAATGAATGAATAGTGTGATTGAGGCAGGCCACAAGTGCATAATCAGTTAGGCATTTAAATATTAGTTTGATGTACATTGCAAATAGAGGATTTAAATATTTTGAAAACTATGTGTAGTCTAGTGAATGACTGTAAACTAAGCTAGCATTTTCATGGAAAGAATTCAAATCATAACACATTCACTTGAAGAAAATGCAGAAGACATTTCCAACACAAGCACAACACAGAAATAGGTTTTCTATTTTTGCCCAATTCTGTTGTTTTTGACATAGAACATGACATGCAGAATGTTAAATTACAACATGATAGGGTTACACATTACATTGTTTTTATCTGTTATGTTAGCTGGGGGATTACAAGCCAATGCAGTTAAGTTTTTATGAATATGCCATTAATTTTATTACTGAAAATAAGATTACATTTATTCAACATTTGGTTAAAGATAACTTTAGCAATTATACACGGGGATATGTATGACTATTATAATAATGATTTGAATTATGGACATAATCAACTGACACACTTTTAAGTAATAGAAAATGTTTACATTCATGGTTCAGTTGTGTTATCTGTATATTAAAGTTATTTTGGAGCTGTCACAGGTGAATGTTTTTGAACACTTTACTGCATTCTGCCTTGCCAGCCTAACTTCTTCAACATTTAACAGCAACTGTAGAAGCGGGAAACTAACAATACATTTTAATGGAAAACAGATGTGGTGTTGAAACACTGAAAGCACATCTAGTAAGAATTCCAGATCTGTGATGAATTTTAAGCAATCTGCTTCAATATGTACTTCAAGTTCATCTTTTAAACAGTGATTGATATTGCTGTAGAGCTGCCATTTTAACTGTACGTGGAATCATATTTAAATTTTGAACTCTTCATTGCACTCAAGACAAAATCAGATAAGATTTGGTTTGTTATAAGACAGACACAAAAATTAAATAAACCCAGCACAAGAGCCCCCATATATACAAATAATAAACAAACAACAATGTCTACAGTACTAGTGTAATATGACTGGCATACCGTACAGAAACTTGCCCAATGTAGACTGAAATACCCGCCCCTCATCGCCAACCTTCATGCCAGCATAGTGGGCAGTAAACTGAAGACTATTTTAGATGACTAAATGATGACAGGCTTAGGTGGGGATGGTAGAAACATGCCCTAACAAATTTACAGTAGAGCTGGAAATGTTCCTTCCAACTTGTACACATGTACAACTGAGGCAATTGTCTGCAAATGTATTGGTCCCTATCACCTTCGCAAAGAAATTTACCTCCTTGGGTAGATACATGCATTGTGAAAATGGATGCTATGTGACTTTTGGCAGGTGGACATGTACAGTGAACACTCAAAGATTGTTGAGTCAGAGTCCTCTGTATTGGGTGGGTTTAGGGAGACCGGAAGCATCAAACAACAATGAATGACAATGAAGCACAAAGCACTCTGCTGTGCATTTCAGGGAGACCAGCCTGTGGCTGAAGGTGCTTCTCATGGTGGCTTTATTAAATTATGCTATTGCAAACTCATAAAATGCATCAAAGTCTGGCTGATCTACTACAGCCTTGGATAGACCCTGCCTCCAATGATGACATTGATTTGCAAGTGAGCTGTAAAGGTTTTCACTGAGAATTACCTCATCGTCCAACCACTGGATAATTAGTTCTGCTAAATGCTCGGTGAGGAATGCCTGCAATTCTTCCAGTTAAATACACCACAGAAAACATAGTTATAGACCCATTCGGTGTTTAAAGAAAGCCCCAAACAGAAGAGAGATCTTGATTATAGACTCAGTCACAGTCAAATTCAGAAGAGCTACATTAAATAGCATGCATGTCCATGAACACCTTGAATCAAAATGTGTGACATCTACACTATAACATTGTACCAGGTGAGCAGCCATTGAAGGTGGATGAATGAATTACGGTGTTGCCTCATGAAAAAACACCACATACACAAATGTAGCATGTAAAACACATGTCAATAATAATAAAAACAATAATATTGTTGTTGTTATTGTTTGTCTCCTGGTAATATTTCTTTTGTATATAAACATCCAGGGAAATTAAGCACAAAGCCGGGCTGTAAGATGAGCTGTAAGATGAGCATGAAATTGTTGGTATTCTTTTTTTTTTTTACCTCATCAACACAAGCAAAATTTGCTAAATGCAGGTGCACTGCTGTGCTAAACTTTCCATGTTCCCGGACTGCCTCGGCTATTTCCGTGAGCTGTGAGCAACTCGGCGCTTAAAAGCAGTTGTTGCTGCACCGTAACTTAGCGAATACTTTATGAAGACGTCGGTGAAATTCATAGCTTATTGCACCTCGACCCCAGCAGCTTCAGTAGATCTCATCTGAGAGAATTAACACCTTGCGCCACAACTACAAAGGTATTTCGTTACATCCTGTTCTTGGCTTTGGAAAACGTTCCGTGTATTGAAAATATCCCAAAGTTTCGACCAGCAGCACTAAAGGTGATGAGAAGTCGTGGCATGCTCAGCTGTAACAGGTGGGACCAACCGATATACAGTACGTGTCTGTGGCTTCCTTTAATTATTGCACTCTTTAATGAATAAACTCGGTCTTTGGTTCGCTTTCTCTTTTCAAAATCGGCGCTTATTTACAGCAGCGTCGGAAAGATTATCGACTAAATTAAAATGTCATCTTTTTTCTAAGTGCAGCCAGAAATTTTGTCTATAGGTTTCCATAGTATTATAAGAATGGTCCTTTTTTTTTCTTGAACGACAGAAACGCTGCTGTTTTGAATTACTTGCATGCTTCTATTATTAGTCACTAAACTAAAACTCATTTTTAAATTAAAAAAAAAAAAAAAGACAAACTGTTTTAGTGGAAGTGGTTGACTTTCCAACTGTCATTCACACGAGACGGGTCACTACACAGCTTTACATACTGTATGACTTGGTAATTAACCAAACCGTGTTTGTTGGTTAATATTTCTGTCACGGTGACGACGTTGCTATCGGAAACATTCAACTTCAACGCATGGAAATGGCATCTGACAGGGCAGTTTATCTATAGGCAGTGCACGACAAGACGTGTAACGTGAACCAGGTTTCTTTCAGATCACACATCTGGATCACTGCTGCATCTCATAACCGTAACACTTGCTCCCATCATTTCCTTTGACACTACATACCGCTCGATATATACATGTAGAGTGATGTGAAGATAAAAAATAAGAAGGTAATCACGAACAGCTGATGTATAGAGGCATCACCTGCAATCACCTGCACATGATAAACCTTAATACATTGGTAGTTGAGTACCTGACAACCTTTGCATCAATAGAATAAAATCACAAGATGCTGTCAAAATGGTTTTATGCATCAAAGAACTAGAATCTTATACTGTACAACATATATTGCATGCACACATAAAGCATACGAAGACTGCAGTGGAGAGTGTACATCTGAAAGGTACACCACTTTTATGCAGGAAAACACTTAAAGTGGATCTTTGCAGTAAGATTCACACACTATATCACAATGGAAGCAATGAAAGTTTTAACCATTTTCATTGATTACTGAGTATACATTGGTAATTGCTGGCAACTTGAAAGGAATGGCAAATTCACCTCGGGCAAGAGACTGCAGTAATGGCTTATTGAAGGCTATAAATTCAGATATGCCTCTGTAGTGCATTAAACTGTCAGCCGCATTAAAAGCAGACAATGCTTTAATGCTGAAATGCACAATCCCATTTTCATTTTCCTTAGTTTTCCAATTCGTAAACTAGAAATGAGAAATAAAGTCATAAATGAACCTTAGTTTGCCACAGAAGAGTTACGGAGTTCAGGCTCTGTGTTAATATGTGCTGATAAAATAATGATAATAAGAAGAAAAAATACAAAATGTATTGCAAATCATTTAATGTCTGATGAAATGCACATTAATCTACACTTGAGGCATTGCATCAGTATATTTGGGCTCAATAAATATTAGAATTTAAAAAATTGTTTAAAAAGCCACATTGTTAGCTTTTAAGTAGCATATTAAACTGTATAGTTTTCTTATTATTAATTTTTATATTACAGGAAAATAGCACGCAAAAAATAGCAGAGTGAAGAGAGGAAACCAAGAAAGTGTGACTCGGCTGAGATAAAGCTACCCTGATCTAAATATAAATATGAACAAACTGCCTTTTGCATTCAGCGGTGTCCGAAATACTCGCCAGTAGTACTCTGGTAGTTATCAATAAGGTTTCTGTAGCAACCATAGCTACAGAATGCTGTGATCTCTAAGATGCAAGCTCTTTGTTTATGAATTGTCTATTTTCTAGAGACACCAGTGGTCTCTGAACCTCAAGGGGCTTGTCTTTTGATACTCAGCCCACAAATTCCTGTGAGTTGAAGTAAAAATACCATACAGTGCTTAGTGTTTCCCTTAAAACCTTTACACATTTAAGAATGGCTTGATTTGGGCTTTAAGTGTGTACTGCTAGAAAGAAAAGATGCCCTGGATGAATTAGTTTTTTCTGGATATACCATACTATAGTAAAGCACAGAGTACTTGCACTCGCTTCAAGCAATTTAATTAACACGCCGTTTAACTCCAGTGCCTGTGTGCTTGTTTTCCAACTAAAACACATAGTCACTATCTTACGATTTATAAACTAATAATTGTGTTTGGAAGTATTGGATTTGTATTTTTTCCTTATAGCTTGTTGAGGGATGGGCTTATAGACCTCAGTAATGAAAAACCTTAATTTTCTTCAAAGTCCTTTTAGAAACTGTTAGTAATATAGGTCATTGTTCAGATTAAGTTTAAAGTTTTTTTTTTTTTTTTTTTTCCTTGTTAACCCCGCAATGGTAAAAATAATTAAATGGATGAACAAGCAAACAGTCAGACAAAGGAAAACATAAATCAGCAAATGAATGGTAGGAAAGCCTTTGCATTTTGAAGATGCTGTCATAAGCAGTGGTGGATTGACATGTTGGGAGCCGTTTTGTTCTGCTTGTACCTGTCAAAACAGCAAGTTTCATTCCGGAGCTTAGAGACACTTAAGCATAGAAGCCAAGAGTCCTTTTATCACCTACAGATACCCCTCTGAACTTGGCTTTTGTCACGGGACACTGTGAAACAACTTGTAATGCTGACACATTGCTCGACCTACCACTGGCTTGTTTATAAGACAAACATTATAGAATGGGAAATGTGTGGATGGGAGACTTATCACCTCAGCTTGTAATAATTTTTATTTTGTTATTATTGGTTTATAGAGCATACGTTAACTATTTCATAGTTCATTTCTGTTTCACACACTTTCAGTTCTGCTTGAACAAGTGCTAGGTATTTTTGATGACATTTCAATATAAAATACTTATTTTCTACCAACCTTACATATTTTTATAAATTTCTTGTAAAGTATTTAAGTTTAACTTTATAATTTAATGCAATAATGTCATGTTTTATGAAACATGTTTTGATGCATTTATTGTTTTTTGAGTAAACCTCATCATTTTACCATGGAGTACTATAGCAAGCTGATGTGTTTAACATACACGGTGTGCCTGACTGGCAAACTGTGTCACACAGAGTCACCTTCTTTTAACTGCTTAGGGTAATCTCATACATGTTCATTCTGTTTTAAATTTGAATTGTAATATCCATCAGTGATTGGACAAATGAGGCTTCAAAACCCAGCATTGATTGGTTAGTTCAGGATACTCCCACCTGCCATGGGTTTTGAAGCTTTAATTGTCCCCTCACTAATATCCATTACAATATTATAAATATGTAATTAGTTAACATCATTGCTTGGATTTGCATTTCTACTTCTGTTAGTGTTAAAGGAGCTTTTGCAGGTTAACTTTTTTTGGTAAAATATAATTCATGGTCGTATTATATGGGTGTGAAACCTCTCCAGTAATGAGGAGATCAGTAGATGAGTCTGATTTAGATTAATTGCTGCCAAACAAAGTTTTCTCTTACAGCAAGAACACAATGGCTTCACTCTAAAGATAAAATTCATCATGGTAGTAATACTTTGATTGGCTCACTGCACATTTATGATTTATGGTATGGCCAATAACACGTGCGATTACATGAAGTGTGCGATTTAGCAAGCATGATTTATGGCACTTGAAAGAAAGAGGAGAGTTCCTGTGAGTCTACTGCAGGGCGATGGGCTCGCATACCTTGAGGGTGGAGGCCTTATTTCACCCTTACCAAAGGATCGGTTACACATTAGAAAACAGATCTTTCTTTATCACTAATTGGGAAAGCTGCATTTGGACCCCACTCCTATGTTTTGATAATAGCAGTAGTTCTTCCGTGTTTACAAACACACACACACATACACACACACAGCTTAAATTTGCAGTATTTCTATTGTTGCCATTGAGAAATGAAAAAGTTACATTTTCTAAAGAAGTAATTTAAGACTCACAAATCTTTGCATAGCCTTCTGCAGGCCTCTCTGTCCCATTTGCACCTATTTCCTTGTTTATGAAGTCCACATGGGCGGATCAACAACCTTCCTCTGGATGGATGCGATCCCATTAATGGATTCCAAGTTTAAGAGAAGTATGCAAAGTCATTTATTGCCCGCTACAAATACATCTAACTCCTGAAATGGGAATTTGGCTAACTTGCGTCTAACAAGGACATTGCTGGAACAAACGTCTGCATGCAATCCAGTCCTTCAGGAATGAGAGTTCAGTGGGCCCTAGTGTTCTGATTGCCTAATGATAAAAACCACTGTGTTTAGGTGAGCGTTGTTTCAGTGCTGAGATGCAATGATCATGTTATGCTGCTTTTTTAGAAGTTGGTCGGTGACATTCTTAAAGATGACTTAAAGGAGTAGGGTGGCTGGGTGGCTCAGCTAGCACTATTCTCTTGCACCTATAGGGTTTGGGGTTTGAATCCCAGCTCTCCTCTGTGTGTGTGTGGAGTTCATCTGTTCTACCCATGCTTCTCAGGGCCTCTGGTTTTCTCCCGTAGTCCAAAGACATGCATTGTGGGTAAATTAGCATGTAGAGAGTGTGTGACCGTGCCCTGCAGTGGGTCAGCACCCCATTCGGGGTGTGCTCTGTCTTGTGCCATAGACTGTCCGAGATAAACTACAGGGTCCCCACAGCCCTGAATAGGATAAAGTCGTTTGGGAAAATGGATGGATGGACATGAAAGGAATTCTGTCCCCAGGTGAAGATGGCTTGACATAAATTATGCAGTACTAACAACTTTATATAAGAAAATGTGCTTTTATTTTCAGATTAATTATAAACCAAAATAGAGCCGTAAACGTTGTCATTATATTCTTGTAAACCTTTATAGAAAGTAACTGTAAATATTCTGTTTACATTATACATTTATGATTGGAAACATTCCACTGGATCAGAGTATGGACATAACGTTTAATCTGACATTTATTATTCATACCAATAGTTTTTAACTCTAACCAATGTCAACAATGACCAGATTACACTCACTCATTCTATATATTTAAAAACATCAAAAATTAACCAAAGGTTCAATTATTTTTTCCTGTTATGGTGAAACTAAAAGTAAGCTAATTATTACATTGGTTTGAAAGTGGATACATGGATGAAATCATTAAAACATAGCTGTCTTTTAAAGACACTACCATGCAATAGGTTGGTGATCGGAGCTGAGGGACAGCATGACATTATTTGGTAGGCAAGGGGATGTTAGACGGTGACGTTTGAAGTTGACCTGGAGTGAGTTGATTCATTCATGGAAAAATCTGCAACCTGTTTATAGTAGTTATACAGTCTGTGTCAAAGTACATTGTATGCTTTACATCTGTTCTTTAGGGACTGTTAGTCATTGTGTTTAAAAACATTATGGTAAAATCGTCAGTGGAACAGGATCAACCAAAGGCTTTCTTGCTAGTGTCATGGGAAAAATATGGAAGTGGATAAATTTGGTAAAAGGACTGCTGAGGATACTTGAAGGAGATCAAAGATATGTTAGTTTTCATACAAGAGAACAGCAGCCAATTCCAGTGGTCTTTTATAAAATGGGAATCTTGACAATATGCTGGTTTCCTTAATAAATATATGGAACTCTTATCTGGGTTCAACCAGAGCATTGGATTAGTATAGATAAACAATGGAATCTTTACATTTTATTTTTCTGGTTTTATTTACTGTTTTATGTTTAATATGTTTTAATACTTTATAAATCCCATAATATTTACTGACTGCAACAAAGGTACAATTGGTTTGATGTTGGACCAAAACTGGATTAAATCGGCTTAAAGAACTACAACATTACTAAATCCTTGGTAAAAGTTAGAGAGCTGGACATTTGTATAAAAAATGCTCATGGGTTTTGATGTCTTTGGAGTAGGGGATAAGAACGAGTGAAGATCTAGCATTCTAAATAGTAAGCCTATAGGCCTAGACTCTTTCATAACCATTCTTGGTCAGATCTTGCTGGTGCTTCTCCCTGGTTAGCGTTTTTTCAAAGTTATTTCATGATTGGCCAGTGTACTTTGGTGGTGCACCAAGTCCAGACTTTTGGCCCAATGAATCGCCCGATCTTCTGACCCAGTTAAAGGTTTAAATCAGCACTCTTCATTTCCATTTCTGGGGGGCACAGTCCAGTAGACATTTGTTTACACTGTGCAGAGAACCTCCCAATTCTGTGAATGGTTTTGATTACTTAAAATGATTTAGTGATAGCTGGAAAACCTTCCACACAGCAATGCTGAAGAATCTGAAAAACATAGTCCTGTTTAGGAATAGAGAAGTAGTGATAATAATGTTTCTCATTTACACTATACAAAGAGCTTGATTATCACACTTAATTAACTGCAGATGTGTAGGCTGGAGAATCTTCACTTAGCACTTGAGTTGAAAATGTTGGGTTGATGTAAGTTTGAGGGGATGTGATGTGATGCGTTTCATAAAAGCAAAATTGAATTCCTGTAGTACGTAATTAGCTGTCTTTGGCAAGGAGGCCAACAGGATGCAAAGTGGAATATATTAGGAGGTATAGACTTGGTCCAGGAGGGAGGATAGTCATTACCATGTAATACAGCCCCACATGCCACACCCCGTCTCACAGTCAGTTAAACATCCAAGGCTCTTTCTTTTAAGATAAAATACTGCTTGCCCCTCCAAGAAACAGTGTATCCCTCCCATTACCAATGCAAATTTATTCGGTGAATATTAATATGGTGTAGTGACAGTAGTTTAACAGAATATCGTAAACTGCAGATTTGGGGTATAAGATGAAAGAAAGAAAAAGTTTATATATTTTTAAAAGGGTTTTCCACTAGTAGAAAATATTTTTTGCCTGTACTATGCTATACTGAAACAAGTAGCTAGCTGGAGTCAAAAGCAGAAATACTTAGACAATTTACAGATTTTGACCATAAAAATCAAATACGCCTTCTGTACAGAAGTATGAACCAGGATTCGTCCAGCTAATCAATGTGCTGTACTAACAGTACACCATTGGTGGCGGGACGCCTTTCTCTGGTGCTCTTACGTGGACCCGCTATTCTGGTAGAGGTGGTCTGCGCATATCAGCAGTTCTTATTCTTATTTGAAAAATAAACTGGAGCAAGCGCACATGTGACGTGTATGCTAATTAATTAACTCAGTAAATCGGTTTTCAGAGGTCCGAAAAAAAGGTACCATTTTGGAGACAAACTTAGTGTGACCTAACTTTTTCACAATGCAGCTGAACACAACCTTTCATAATGTGCACTTGAATGGAATAAACTAACCAAGAGCAATTTCATAGATTAAATTCAATATAAAACAAGCCTTTGAAGTGAGTTATTTAAACAGTTGTATTTGTGTTGCTTTTTCATCCATTCTGCACTCACTTGATGATGGAACATGTCTTCTTGGCTAAGGCTTATCTGAAGATTGTGTGTAAGGGACCGTGTAAGTGATAACAATATTCTGTCTGGATAATCGGAATTACCAGGAATATTATCTTCTGTCTTCACAGAGTATATGTGTGTCTGGAAATAATTTGCCTCTTATTTCAAATTTTATATTGTATTTGTAGACTCCTTATCAGGGCAGCATGGTGGTTGAGTGGTTAGCATGTCTGTCTCACAGCGAGAAGGTTCCTGGTTCGGTCCTTGCTGCTGACGGGGGCCTTTCTGTGTGGAGTTTGCATGTTTTCCCTGTGCCTGCATGGGTTTCCTCCCACATTCCAAAGACATGCAGGATAGGTCCGTTGGCTACTCTCAATTGTGTATGGGGTGTTCGTCTCTGTGTTGGCCCTGCAGTGGTTTGGCAACCTGCCTGGGGTGTACCCTGCCTTTTGCCCAAAGTCAGCTGGGATTGGCTCCAGCTTCCCCACAACCCTAATGGATAAGCAGTTTAGAAGATGGATGGGTGAAGAATCTTTATCAATTAAATAGCTACATAAAATTTCACAATAATGGTTTAACAAAATGATAGGAGACAAAAATAGCCTAACATTAAGGAAAGTATGTTCCACGCTATGAGTTTTTCTCTATCTTGCTACCTGTGCTACCCTCAGCTATGGCATGTGGTTTGTGTCACGGAGTCCGAATGGAAAAGAGAAAGTCCAACCTTCGAAATATTTCTGCGGCAGTGGGAGTGGCCCTGTTCTGGAGGCTGTCATCACATACTGCATTTCTGTCTGTAAAATTTGTCCTGGTATCCTGTATCCCTTTCGTGTTGTAGTAATGCAAGCCAGATGGTGTGGGGCATTGGACATATAATTTGTGTGATTTTTAATGTATAAGCATCACTGACAATTCCAAAGTGAAATGAATATGAACTGCAAAAGGTTACCATACAGTCATCACAGTGATGCTCCCAGATGCTCCAAAAAGCCAGAAAAAGCAGATGAAAACCCACAGAAGGGGAGAACAGATAATGTCTACCACAGTTTGGACCACAGCTGCTCAGAGGGGACTGCTTGGGCAGGACCTCTAGACAGAACATGAATCATGACCTCTATACGTTCTCTATTTCCTCCACAACTGAATATATGCTCCTGGGAGTTAACTTCTGGATCACATTTCTGGCTTGTGTGGGCTCCATAAATGATGTCTCTTAGTTGGGGAATTGTAAAAAATAAATGATGTAATTTATACCATGCACAGTGCTCTACAGTAAAATCGCATTCAAAAGGAAAGGAGAGACAGGTGTGCAGATGAACAGATCAATAAGTAAATTGGGGACGCATATTGTTGGGCCGATATTCCTTTGTGTAGATTTCTTTTTAGTTGTTTTATTATTATTATTTTTATTTATTTTTTTTCTTTTTTCAGTTATCATAAGGAAAAAAAAACCCTGGCGGGGTGACAGCTCACTGCATATGTAATCTTTCTTTCCGTGCATGTCTTCTGAGGTTACTTTCTGGCAACGTTCAATGGTTAATTATAATTTAATCTTTACATGGGTGAGCAGCTAGCATGGGAAACAAGCAGCTTTTTATGAAACAGTTTCAGTTTTTATGTAGGCTGTAAGAAGACATAGGAGTAAAAGACTAACAGAATAAGCTAAGATTGGTGCTTAGATCGGTATTTAGTCCAGCTAGCTAATTTTAGTTACGTGGTCTGGAATAACTGGTCTAAAGTGATGTGTTACGTAAGGAATAAATAGAGAGACATCATGCTCTATTCTGCGATATAACATCACCGTCGAATACTTTTACTCACAAACAAAAAACTCCTAGTGTATAGTAGTAACATTTAATGCACCTACTAATGTATACATTTATTAAAATGTAGGTATTACTGTACACTTTTAATCTTGTACATTAAAAAAATAGACAAGCTTGGTTTTTTATGGATTTACCTTTGAGTATTTAACAATAAAGCACATTTAAGGTTTGGGTGGGTTTCTCGTCTTCTATAAATTTCATTTAATTAAACAAACAAAAGAACACTTATGGAAGTGCCTAAAAGCAAATTTGGCACTGTGATTTAAAAAGCCTTTGGTGCTTCCAGGTTTAAACACCTTAAGCAGACTACCCCTGCAGAGTTTTACATGTGACACTTCCTTCATAACTCTTACAAGCAAGACTTTTAATTAGATTCTCATTGCCTTTTGCTCCTTCCTTCATCTAAACAGCTGCTTCCTGTTAAATGAGCATTATTGTTAATATGTGGCCTGTTTTTTAATGAAAGAATGAACAAAAGTAATTATAAAGTTACTGATATGTCAGAGCGGGCAGGATAGCGGCTCAGACGTCAGCCCTTGCGACTCAACCGTGGGGTTGGGCTTCAGTCCTAGCTTGCGTTGTGTGTGCAGTTTGCATGCAGGTACTTTGGGTACTTTGGATTTGTCCTGCAATCCAAAGACATCTAGTCAAGATGATGGTGTTTGTGTATGTATGTGCCCTGTCATGCACCGGCATCCCATCCAAGGTGCACCCAAGCCTTGTGCCCACGTCTCCTTGGAATAGAGCCTATCCATAACCCCCCACCCCAGCCATGATTATGAAAAGCAGTTGAAATTAAAGCAATTTCTATTGTAATTAGAGATGTCATGATTGTGCGTCAGGTGTGTCAACAAATCAACTTTCTGGTGTTCATGAGAACATCCATTCAACAAAAGTGGCCAAATATGAAAGCTGCAATGTTGATACGTATTTGAGTTTCACACCTGAGTTTTATTTACCACATTTTTTAACTGTATAAATGGACGTACAGCTATATGACGTGGCACATGCCTGTGTCTCAACTCATCTCAGCAGTCCAGCAGATGCTGGGACTTAACATTAAAAACGTTCGCTTACCAATTAAGTTTGCATTCACATTTTGTTTTGCTCACTGGCAGTGCAGTACTTGTCAGACTTTAGTTTTAAAAGCATGCTTGTGGACAGTTGGCCAGATCTTGATTTAATATTCATGATATCCCAGGATGGAAAATAAAACTAAAATAAATTTAATTTTTCTAAATTATATTGTACACTATGTGTCCTTTAATGGAATTCTGTAACTATTCTCTTCGAGCACATTCGCTTTGATGCTGTCATTTCAGTTATATCACAAATAGTCCTGTAAAGACTACAAATGTAGATGCTCCCTAAGTGCATTATGAGCCCATCTTTTGAATACAACATTACTATAATATAGTGTTGCTCACGTCATAAGAGATGGCAATGAGTCCAGACACCCCCAAGGGAGAGCACTGTATGTGGGGCTTCATTTTAGCAGGTATCTGGGCTTCCAGGGTCTAGAGAAGCTGTCTACTTACAATTTATATTTAAGTACTAAGTGTATCCTTTTAGCTTATTTTTTCAGTTTTCTACAGTGTTGACCATGACTTCTGTCTGTCCCTCCAGTGCCTTAGCTATTCTTTCCATGACCATACATTATGACTGCTGTCTTAGTACAGCTAGCTCTGTGACTGCTGGTTTGTGCCTTCTGCCCAGTCCCTACTCTGCTTTCAGACCTAGCTTTTAAGCATTTTGTACAGTTTGCCAAGAGACCCTTACATCTGCGGAGTAATAAAGTTCCTCTGAAGATGTGATCTCAAAAGCAGTTCTCAGTTCCTAAATTTCTAGCTATGAAGGTATACCGACATTTGAGCCACCCTTTACTTGCAGGACTTAAGCTGGAGGAGACAAGACAGTTACCATCAAGAGAACCACAGAGATGGTGCAGGAAAGAACTCATTGACAGCAAGCAGCAGCAAAGGCTGGAGATGTTGACAGGTTGGCAGATTTCAGAAGATGGGAAAGCAGGGTAAAACATTGAAAAAAATTATATGAAACAAAAATTGGGACCAAATCTATTAAAAAGAATACTGAGGGAAACATTAGCAAGACCTATTTTAAAACTTAACACTCAGACGTGGTTACCTCATGGTTTTATTGTCTGTTAGACAAACAGAGATACATTCAATAATGGCAGTCCACTGACACACGGTTTGAGAACCAAGAGCTGACTGCCCTCTAGTGGACAGGAGGTATCTAAAGAGTGTCCCACGCTTCCCAATTGAACACCAGACACTAGGGGACTGGTGGTCCAGCTTTTGGGTGACTGCCAGCCACAGAGATGGTCCTTGTGTTCTGAATTCCCCATCCTCAGGTTCTCATGAATTTCAAAAATAGTACAGTGTAGAAATATGGCAGAAAAGAGCTCTTATAAGCATTGGAACATTAAATGTTTTATATGTATAAAAGTCATATTATTTGACTATTTAGACTTTAAGAAATAGCTACTTACATGAGTACAACATAATCACAATTAATATTTTTTATTAATAGTAATGAACATTTTAATTTAAAAAGGTATATTTAGTTTTTACATTTCTCTTTTTTTAGAATGGAAAATGCATTCCATCAGTAAACATCTTTAACAGTAAATCTTCAGAATGCTCCCATCATCAGAGCTAAAACACAGGGGTGATTTTCAGACCAATAGCCTAGGCTCTGTTGCTGTTTTGGCAACAAGTGATCTCCTGGTGAATTTGGCTTATTTCCTGTTAAAATACTGGATATTTTGAGGTTAAATGACCCTAGTTATTGAAAATGCTTGTATTTGTCTGTGCGTGTGTGTGTGTGTGTGTGTGTGTGTGTGTGTGTCTGTTAATTTCTTTTGCTAGTTATAATCTGTATTTTAATTGCACTGTTTCATCTTTGTGGACAGTTAAGAAGAATACTGCTATAAAAGTTACAGTAGCATCATTTCAAAAGACATAAATTCACATATTTTATTTTTCTCTTATTTCATCTGCTTATGTTTTGCGTTGTCCCCCAGTTAAGAATTAAATTGTGTTATCCTACAGTAGTTTTTAACCTTTGTAAATTTTTTTAGGAGGGTCATCGTTAGCTGCCTGTAGTCCTTGCAGGAACTTCACTTGTTTGCTCGAGTAACATTTTTCTACATCATTTGTTCTGCTATTGCATGAATTAAGATCTCATTAGCAAGAACACGTTGTAGACATGCAGCAATGTGGGCTGTGTATTAGTACAGAGTAGTGGTCTGTGAAGCTGCTGAGGTTGGTCTTCATTCAAACTTCCCTGTAGCTATCACACAAAGTGGAACTTGCAGCTTGGGAGCATCAGCCAAAAATTCATTTAAATGTGCATTTTTACAGCTGCGTAAAGTGCTTTTAAGTCCTGTCTCGAATGTTGTAGCCCTTTAATTCTGCGGATTACGAAGAGCTGTTTCACATAGCTGGGATATTAAAATCAAAGACCATGAAATATCATGGCTGTATGGTAAATTATATTAATACCCCTTTAAAAACATTCAGATATTTGAGCAAATGAAATTTTCACGCATCATTTTAAAAGCATTAATATTTTCATTGAGGTTGTAATTAAAATATAAGATCCTTCTGTAAAAATTCTGAAGCTCTTGCCACTGTTCTACAGTGGTAGCATCTTTGTGAACAGAGAATATTAGATGATATGCTTAGTTTTAATTATATTTTATGCATATGCTTTATAAGTACTGTATGTATGTATCATGTTGATGTCCCTTAAAAATCGTATGCTTGTGTTCCGAAAAAAACATAAAACTGAGATATGAGCAGAAGTACTAAACTCACTGAAATTGATAAACCAGAATTAACCAGAAGTTCCGCTTTAAGTTTTTGGCTTTTTTACATGACAACATTTGCCTGATTCTAATTAATGACACTGAATTTGTGAGCTAATAGCTCATTGGCGATATGCTGGGATTTTGGTATTCATCAGGATCTCGCTGTTTAAAGGACTGAGTAATGCCCATTTTACATAATCACATATAACAACAAGTCATTAGTTTCCCATTTTTTTGGCTTATCTGAAGGTTTTTTTCAGCAAAAATTAGAAGATGGCATTGCGCCATTTTTGCAAGCATTTCCCACTAAACTGTTTTAAAGATTTCTTATCGCATTTAAGCAAGCATTTTTGCTTGATGATATCAAGCCTTATACATCTTTTCAGATACATGATGATTTCTGATGTGTTGTTGGTCATTGTTCCAGGCTTTAGGGGAAAAACAAGCAGATTCCATAACCGATTAGGGTGCTGAATGATACGTTTCTGTAAGGCAGAGACAAAGAAAAAAAAAAAAAAATTCCCCTGAAATATGAATGTATAAGCATAATGCAAAATCGCATAAATAAACAAGCAAATACATTTTTAGCAGCTTTTTCGTGAAATACCACCTTTCCAATTGTCGCTCTTTACTAAAATGGTTTTGTACTATAACATTAAAAACAGTTAAGGGAAGGTGAGAGTCTAAAAGCTTAATTTACGCAAGTCCTTTAGCCTAACTTTCCCCTTGCAAAATATTAGGCTGTATAAACAAAAAAGAGAATAAAATTTAAAGCACGCCAATATAACGAATATATTTTTATCAGTTTTAAGTGGTCTAAATCACTATTCGTATATTCTTCTTAGCAAACAGGATGTAATTATCAGTTTACATTTTTATCTTGATTTGATGCTTGGGAAAAGCAGGTTTAGTCTGTCAATTCCACCTACTGTAGGTTGTGACGTTTCATTTCTTATTTCACCGCTTAGATTGATCTCTATGTCTTAATGTGACTGGAAATGTCATGGATTATGGTTTACAATAATAGGTATCCATCCATCCATCCTTCAAGTGCTTGTCAAGTTCTGAGTTCGGAGTAATAGTTACTTTTGCACACCACATGACGTTCAGGAGGATGTTCATTGTATTAGCAAAGATTATGTGAGTATTTTACTTCATTTTATTTTGGGAATATTGAGCCTAATGACACATATGCTGTCTCTCATTTCCGACCAGGGTAGCATCCCATGAATTGTTCATATGTTGATTTGACTTTAAGTCAAAATTATGACGCAGAGAAAACTACGCAGTGGAGAGTTCGTGTCTACATCACATCTTAGCAAGTTAAGGAACTACTGTCATACAGCAACCTCTTTCTGCACCAATAATAGACAATAACAAATAAAAATCAACAATAAATCTAACAATCAAAAAGGTGTTGATTATTATATCAGTATGGTACCGATACGGCATTTGCAAGGCAATAACATTTAGAATTTTAACACCTTCAGGAGCATGCCAGTTAGCCACTACAGTAAGCGGTAGGGGACAAGTGAGTGGAAGTTTTTTTTTTTTTGTTTTTTTTTTTGCTTTTACTACGAGGTCATGGAAGTCTGAATGGGTTGAAGTCAAGAGCTGTGTAAATACAATGCTAAGGCTGCGAGTGGCAGGGTAGTGCTGACCTCTCACAATCCCAGGGACGAGGGCTCTAATCTTACCTCTCCATTCCTTGTATGTGCAGTTTACATGTTCCCCTCCGTCACAGAGATTTCCTCGTCCATTCCAAAGACATGACATTAGGCTGATAGGGGTCTCCAAATTGCCCCTACTGTATAAAGTTGCATGTGTCAACTGGTATCTCGTCCTGTGTGTACCCCAGCCCTGTGTCCCATGTTGTCAAAGGCAGGCTCCAGCCAGAAGATGGATGGCTGGATGCTTAAGATGGACATTTCCAGGGTGGACTCAACAGTTAAATATCTCATTTATCAACGTTAATTGTGAGAAAATTCTTAACATATGAGCTTACGATGGTTACAGACCCAATAACTGTGTGTATATTTGCTTTCCAGTTTGTTTATATTCCACTAGAATGTTAAATGTTCTCTGGGTAGAGGTCACTAAGTAGGTTAGATAGTTTAGGCTATCAGATATAAAACTGAATATATTAATTGTGTTGACAAATAGCTGGGAAATTTGTTGTGTTGACAAATAGATCTAGATGAGCCTTAACAAGGATTTGATAACGAAAAGAGAGGGGTTAAAAAATAAAATGTTAAAATCAAATATAACTTTGCTTAGTTTTCACAGTGTATTTTAAGGACCCTATAAATTAAAACCATTAAAACAAGGCTCTGTATATTTTTAGTTTGGTTTATTTAGATTTTATTTGCAAGATTTCAACCAGTGAATGGATGAATGAATTTATAAGTAAAGCCCAATTGAATAGTGAGTTTAGGTAATTTATTTGAAGTACCTGTAATCAAATGATCATCTCCAGTGTGGAATTATGGGAACTGAATTATGAGAACGATTACCATGTTTGTTTTTTTTTTTTTTAAATTACTATTTTCCCAGTTGTTATCAGTGACCAACATTATCAGAGTGCTAGTATTGTATGAGAAGTGGAGAGGAAGCTTAACGAACTACCAGTGTTGCCTGTAGTGTTAATTACAAAATACCATATTTATTGCTCTCATATGCTACCTTGAATTGAGTGGTCAATAGTGATCTTTTTTTTGTACTTAATCATCTTCCTCTTTTGCTGTCACTAATTAGGTGGCCAAGTTGTCACTTTCCTTTGCAATGCTTCTCAGCACATGCCATATATGGAGATATAAAACACAAACTTTTGAGGGCTTGACACCCATACAGATTATGTAACTGTCTAAACATTTGCCTAATTTGTTAATGGTTAAATTCTGTAACTATCCTATATCTTATAGTAAAAGCAAATATTTTTCAGCAGTGACCCTTTATATTTAATGAGTAATAATGTTTTGTTATAGAATAAGGACAGAAACTCAACATTAAAAAGACTAAGATTATGGCATCTGGACCCATCACGTCTTGGCAAATAGAGGGGGAAGAAGTGGAAGTAGTGTCTGATTTTATTTTCCTGGGTTCAAAAAT
>JAACJT020000075.1:13053755-13086262 GCA_009936485.2 Gymnarchus niloticus | reverse complement strand
CAGAAGATGAGATGGATAGACAGTGTGGTGGAGACAATGAACATGAGTTTGGGCAGGCTTCGAGAGGCGGTGGAGGATAGGGCAGCCTGGCGTGCTGTGGTCCATGGAGTCGCGAAGAGTTGGACACGACTGCGTGACTAAACAACAACAAACAAGTACAGAAAAGGACAGGTCAATTGAAAGTGGATATGAATGATGCTATTGGAACTTAAATGAATAAATAGCTCACTTGACATTGTGCCTGAGAGGGTATCACTTTTGTCTCATATCTCTAAGACTTTAGGTTCAAATCCCAGTTCTGTTGGAAATTCCATGTACTTCCCATAATGTGGGTTTCCTCCCCGAATGTTGGGTTTCCCAGCAGTTCAACAACATCGAGTTTGGTTCATTGATGTCTCTACAATGCCCATAACCTGAAGGTGTGTGCTGTATAATGGACTGGATGGTGTACCCCTGCCCTGTGTAATATGCATCCTGGGATGGACTTCAGGCACAAGCATAACCCTGACCACATGAATGAATGGAGGATGCTTGCAAAATGAAAAATAGCTGTTTTCTCTTGATTCTTCATGACACCGCAGTGCTTGCATTCTTTGGTTGGATATGCGCTGCATTCTTTTCATACTATTTTAAGCAATAATGGAGATATCTTCCATAAGGGAATTTGGAAATGAGGAATTGATGTTAATTGATTTCATATATCAGGAAAACAGCAAGATTTTACAGGAGTATGACTATTTGTTGTCATACCTCCAATCCGTACCACATATATTGGGTAAAGAAAAGTAACACTGATACTTGTTGTCTCAACTATTCTTTACTTAAATTCAATTAGAAACAGAAATGAACCGCTCTTGCTTTTTTTTTTGCTTTCGTCAGTGTTCTCCAAGTTAACAACATAGCATTGTTTACTCAGTAGTATGTTTCATTATTTCAATCACCCCATTCGTTTATCCCACAATTTCTTGTCAAATCTCTTGTCACTGCTGTTCAGATTTACTTGTAGAGACGTATTTAACGTATGTGGATGAATATCTATAGCTGGAAAATTAGTGGATGGTTGGAGCACAAACAATAGGTGAACTAGCTCTGCCTAACCTACAATCAGCAAATTTGGCTTGCTCATTGTAACGAAAGATCATCCACCATATTACAAACTCATATTTGCAAAATTGCATAATTTGAATAATGGAGTCAACATTGAAACAATGGTAGTTGAGGTTGGAAAACCAAAGCCAGCAAAATCACACATTGTAATTCATTCAAAAAGTACAGATATCTTTCAGTTATCTTCCCTCCTTTAGGACTTGGTTTGACGACAGCAGCCTTGTTTTTACAATACATGGCGTCAGGAGACCTATAACATCATTCAAGTTCCATTAAAACATCCCTCGGGTTTTTGTATGTGCATGTTTTTGTTTGCATTTCTCAAATTCCCCTTGCCGGAACGGTGACTCCTTTGCAATTAATGTCAGACTGCACACAGATAAAAATGCACACTAAGCGGTCCCGATTTCTGTTAGCTGAAGTTCGCAGGATTTGAAGAACACAGCCTGGGTGATCATCTGTCTTTAGACACATTCGCTTCTACGGAACATGTGCTGTAGGACTTTATGAGGCCATTACTTTTCGCTGTTGAATTTAAATCACTAGAGATTTGTATGTGCCACTGTAGGAGTGTTGGGAAACTTGGCTCAGTCTGGCTGTTTGTCACGGAATAGTGACGTTGGTGATTTCACTATGTAGGTATTACAATGCGTGGCAGACCAGTCGGGGCTTCACATCAACTTTATATGCCTGACTACATCACCATGGGGATTTCATGCTGGGAAATATTCACCCCAACATAGGCAAAAATCTCACAGATTCACATGCCCAGTAAAAGTCAGAGACATGTTTCCAAGCCATCGGTTTATTTGAAATATATTTAACATTACCATCCAATACATCAGCTACCTGCTAACAATACCACAGATATAAAATTGCTGAAGATTGATTTAATGCTTTCCAGCCCACAAGTCAATTAACCCCTTAAGAAACACTCGATGAAAAAGTTTAATAATCACAGACATGCCCTCTGCTCCTGCAATATATAAGCATTGGGTAGGTCAGCGCCACCAATTTGACCCCTAATTAAAAAAATAATACCCCTTCCCCCCACAAATAGGGACAAATATTGTACCACTGGAGTGAACCACAACTCTTCACCCTCAAGTACACCCCATAAGCCATGAAGAATTACATGTCCAGTCATGATGGCTTGAAAGGGAAGCAAAACCCAAGCTAAATACCTGTTCAGGAGCTAGCTTAAGGTCGACGCCACAAGAGTGGTCCGTCTAAAGGATTACAGACATTACTGCTGTTCTGCAATAACCGCAGAACAAATGTATAGGCAAAAGAGCATTAATGTCATCAGGCACACTGGCTATACGCTAGTATATTTACAACACAGCACAAGATTTCATTTAACAGCAGATTCTGGAAACAGGAAGCAAAGCATTTACATTACCTACTGAAGTTTACAAGTCTGTTTGCAACACACAGGGTAATGGCTGCACATAGGTAGCTGTGTACTTAATTACATACATAGTTAATCACAATTACCATGAAGTCTGGCAAGTCACCAAACATACTTGCAGGCTGTGGCAACATCAAGTGGAGCCTGCATTCAGACCTAAATATACTGCAAACAAACTAAAATTAGCTATAGCAGAAAAACAAAACCATCATCCAGCTCAGAGCAAATGTAAAGAAAACCCTTACCCGGGACTACGGCGGGATCAGTTTTCCTGGAGAATTACTTCTCCCCGTATTCAACTCAATTAGCCACCACGGGAAGGTCAACAGGAAGTAGAACCGACAATAACCAAAATGGGCGGGACCCAACAGTACAACCCCAGGTGCTACACTTCCCTTTACATAATGCTCCTCAAGGTAAACAGGCACCACTCATCTGGCAGCATAATACACTTCAACTAAACCAAATGTTTTTAGTGGGGAGATAAAACCCTGCCCATAGCCCATATACTGTATAACCTTATCAAGACAGACACAGTAGATGACCAGCAAGCAGAATAAGACTGGAATATCTAATTGGAAACAAAACGGCATTAAAAAGAAAATACTAATATGTCAAGAAAAAACATTTGCTTCTGTAACTTCAGAGGTAAATGTTTGTTATCTAACCTGTTACAGATCATTTCTAGTGCAAAGATACTTGTGAAACTCTCCTGAATTTTCTCAGAGATTCACGAAACAGACAGAAAGCCGCATGTCACGCCTCGGTTACACCTTCTGGAATTCTATAGCATCGCCTCCTTAGACTGGTTTTGTTAAGAATTTCGACTAACGTGTAGCACGCGTTTGCATGCTTATCCTGGCATTCTTTTTTGACTTCAGTTTGGCCACTTTCAATTGCATGTGGTAACTATTAGAAAGGTCAGCTAAAAGAGTAACTTCCACATTCTAATAGCACGTAGAAAACTTCTTACGCACAAATCAAAGCAACTACACCCCAAATATCTAAACAATCAGCATATCCTTTCCCTTTTTCCTGTTTTTTTTTTCCCTTGGAAAAACGATGGGTACTTAACTGCTGACAGCATAGTTTAAAAGGGGATTTGTCATTAAAGCAATGCAGACAATTGGCAAGGAATCGGCCTGTCCCCTATTTCATCTTGTTCCTTTCTGGGTGATCTCTGCGAAGCCGGACTCATCTTGCCCACCCAGGACGCTATAGCTATATGGGTCTGTAATTTTTTTTGATTTTTTTTTTTTTTTCCCGCACTGCTGACGCACTCACAAACAGAACTTCTCAGCTAGGAAACATGGAAAAGGTTGCTATAACCCCAGATATCGCAATTATTTATTTGCTGTATCGCATATTTAAATCCTGAATGCTGTGAGCAAATATGTACCATCAGACAATTTTCAGTCAGTGGGAAACAGACGCCAAGAGCAGGATCATTTTGTGCTCATATACGGATAACGAGTGATGGATGCAAGTGCGAAGGTGTCCAGATACGTTTCAGAGCAGCCACACAGTCGTTCCTCTTTTCTGAAAGAATGCTGATGGCTTTGGGGAGGTTTTCCACGTCGCCATACTTCCTAGGCCAAACACGAAAGCATCTGCAATAAACCACACTGTGATTCTTCCGAATATCTGATATTGACATGAATTTTTAAAAATGTTCCCATGACAAAGTCATTCCAGAAATTTGGGTGTGTTCAGTAGCAGGTTTTTTTAAGCCTCTAAACTCATGGGAAACCTATTTTTGGGTTTGTTCTTTTCCAGCTTAAAAACGAGTGCCCATGATGCATTAGCAGGTGTAATGCGTTAAAAATAACCCATCAGCTAAACATTCCTGAAGAATAGATTTTGGGGAAATAAACACTTAACCATGGATTCGTAATATTTTGGGGAGACAGCATCATTTATGAGCAACATAGTGATCATAGCACACAGTGATTATCATCAAACAATATAGAATTACTCTTATTACCAGGAAAAAAAGCATTTAAAAAAGTTACTGTTTTTAGAATGTGAACCAAAGCACCAACTGACTTGAATGAAACATAGCCATCTAATGTTGACAAAGCTGCTTGTGCTGGAATTCTAAATACAGATGACTCTGGGGAGATGAGAAATACAACATCCGACTGGCATCCTGTGCTCTTTGCCTAATGTATTCCATGGATTTCTGGGTGTTTACAGTGCATCTGCCATTGGGATATCTGTCACTCAAATGCAAATGTTCACTGAACTCAGGACTACTGTAAGTTACACTGCACGGGTTTCCAGATTGTGCACGTTTCTGTCTACAGCATAAATTAAATATTATGGCAGAACGCTTAACATTTTGCAGCACATGACTGAGCCCACACATCAGTTACAAACAGGTAGCCGGTGGATGGACTTTCAGGCAAATTTTAAATTTTATATCACAGGCCAGTGCATATTCGGACGGCCATATTTATTTGTAGTATATTGATGTGGCCTCTTATACACTAGATAAATATTTAAATGTGGCTTATATGCAAACATGGGAAAGTCAGTTATGTAAAAACAGTTATTTTTGTGTAATTTATGCATTTGGTTTGATTACACAGGCGCTCGCGATGCTTTTGAGAAGATTACATTGATATAGGGCAGTGCTGTGAATGCAATTTTAAGTTGTAGGAATGTGTAAATATAAAGATGTTTACTTCGCACCTTGTCCACGGTTGTTAGATATGAGCTAAAGACACTTCTCTGGAACAGAACTGTTTTCAAAACTCCTCTGGCTGGCTGGATGCAAAATTTGGGACTTTGAGGTCATCACATCATGTTTCTTGTGCATATTTTACATCTACTATCAGTCTGATTCCGATTTCTTGAAATCTAACATGTGCATTGAAAACAAATATTTTCATAAGTGAAAAATCCTCCTTCATACATACTTTAATAACTGATTGGTTACAATTTGGAGCGTGAGAGAGTGATGCTCCAGGATCTGTGTGAGCCATGTGTCATAGATGTTCCTTTTTGTCTTTCCCACACCAAATGATATGACAACGTCTAAATCGTTGCTATATATAAGAGGGCACGCCAACACTGGACATGTCATTTATCCATGGATTTGGAAGGGGGGTGGAGGATCTCAAATTTAGCAGTTTTAGACATTATGACTAATACTTCAGTGAAGGGTGGCTATTTGATTTTAATATCACCAGCTGTTCGTAGTTAAAATATACAACAGCATGAATAAAATTTTCTGCTTGATTACAAATATGAGAGCACTTCTCCGAAACACGTTGACTTGAATTTCCTGGGATTGTCTGTTCAGATTAGTAATAATCTGCAGGAGTGTGTTTTCTACTTTATATCATTAAAAAAAAAAAAAAAATGAATCGAAATTGGCCTTAAAAATTGCACCTTGAAGTACAAATTTTATATGAATAATGAAATACGTCTGCTGTATTAGTTATCTCTGTTATCTAGTAGTATCTATCTATATATTTAGTTATCTGTAGTAGTTATCTATTAGTTATCTATAAGCAATCAAGAAAAAAGCAATAAATAATCCCGGCAAAGTCTGACAACTTATCTGGTCTGTCTAAACAATCCAGTTTCTCTAAACAGCCTGGATACCCGTGAAGGATTCTACTCTGTCTAAGCCATCCTCCATAAAACCCACAGTGAACTGCTGGAAGAATAAGCAAGTTGGCTATAAACTGAGGAGGTAGCTGGTTAATCCATTGAATGGAACAGCGGCAATTGCCACAGTACTTTTAGATGTCAGTAACTGGTGGATAAAGCGCTAATTCAGGCAGTATCCGGGCGTAGCTTTCATTCATTTCACTTAATGGTCATTTTTATGAAATTACAAAATATATTAACGTAGAAGAAGGGGCCCTGGGACAGTATTTGGATGATAAGAACATGATTTCTTGTCTTTGAATGCAGAACGACCCAGTAGGTTAAATGGTCCCCTTTTAGTTGGGTAAGATCATGTGAAAAATAATATTGATCACAGTAGTGTCTGTAGTGAGTGTGCATGTTCTTTGTGGCGAATATATGCAATGTTTTTTTTTCAAAGCCTGAGTACACAAACTTCACATTCCTAAGGATAGCATTCATAAAACACACTGATAGGAAATGAAATTATGCGAATTGCATGGGTATTCAGACTGTAAAAAGCAATGTAAGCAGTAAGGTGAGCCATTCGGAGTTCTGCCTTTGGTGACTAGCTTAGACACCGTACTTTTTGCAGAATCAGTCAAATTTTAAAAAAGTATGCAAGATGAATGAGAGTAAAAATAGATCCTGAGGGGATTAGCCTTTATAGTTGTTATGAGGGTTAATTTTGCTGAATTAGCAGATTAACTACTGTTAAAATTCTAAAGATTCAGTGGAAAGATTCAACATTATTGTCGCTGCACAAATGCACGTACTTAGACAACGAAATGCAGTTTGGCATTGAAAAAGTGCCAGAAACATTTATACATGTTTGAATAAGCATGATTAAATGAGAAATCACATAATGTACATCGATTGTTTAAAAGAAAGCATGTCATGGTTCAAATAAGCATATCTACATTATAAGCATATCTGAAGTCACTCTGAAGGCTCTGATTTAGCAGCAAACAACACACTGTTCCCAGAACCAATTTGATATTTTGCAGTGTATCCAAGAAGAAAAACAAAATTCCAGGATGCAAGATCTCCTTAATATGGTGCTGTGGCTCGCATTCTCTCTGCCATTCGAATGAAATAGGCAAATGAGGCAGCCAGCTCATAGCCACCCTATCAATGTGCCTAGATCACAGCTGTAGTCTATTTAGAATTTTGAGCTGGACCCATTTCTCTTCAATACCTCTTTGCTTTTGTCGTTTGATATTGAGACATGCTAATATTTTACAAGGAAACATTAAGAAACTCACTTTATTAGGTATTTGGTATGCTGTGTGTTTTTTTTTTTGCTTTTTGCTGTTTTCGGTATGACCAGAGGTGTCAGGTATATGCTTACCCTAATGTCTGAAAACATACAGAGGTTTAACCTAAACAGATTAACGTGTTGTGGAACATGCTAAGATGAGCGTGTGTGAAGTAAGTTTGGGTTCACATGACAGGTGTTCCCTATACCCATCAGCACGGCTAAAGGTCACCGGCCTCGATAGCTAGGCTGTAAAAGCATCCCTGTGCTTTTTTTAACCAGTCTCTTCCTGTGATTGCGCCAGGCTGGGCACTCTGGGAAGAGCCTCATGGGAAGACGTACTCCGAGGTCCAGTTTCCCACAGCGGGATGAGAGAATTGCAGCCAGCGCTGTTTCCCAGCCCCTGACTGCAAGCAGACATTGGACGAGCGCTGCAGCCTCTTAGCGGCTGCTAACTTCATCAGCGACCCGTTTAGCCGCGCCATACCAAACCATCTGGGCTCGAATGGGATGCTTCTAGCCCCAGTCGCCTCATCTCTCATACTCCACTTGTCGAATGGGTTGTTTGCTTGCTTGTGTTGAGCCGTCACTTAGTCTGACGCATTCAAAATTGCAGAAAATAAGTGTGAGAGTTCATAAATGTACAAATTTAGAGCTGGTCATTCAGCACTGATTTGTTACTCCCTCACCCCCTGACCCTCACTTATGAATACCCCGAGGTTCTCCTGATATCAGATAAGAGTCGAAGTTGTGCTTACATTACTCATCAGCTATTTTAATGTTGCTTTTCCCTTAATCCATAGCCTCCCACTTGTGGCATGTTGTGGACATGTGGACCCTTTGAGAAAGTTGTTTTATTCACATCCATCATATTTATTGCCTGATATCCATAAATTTCTTAACTGTTAAGTAAATTTTATTAGCCGTAAAGAACTCTGGTTAGCCCCTGATTTATAATCTGAACTTAGCGTGTAAGAAATCTCGTTGCTATTTCTTCCATGACAGATTTTAATTTATTTTAAAGGTGGTCACACTGTAATATGCAGGATAATACATGATTTTTTGCTAACCATTCACCGTAAAATTGTACTTTCAGTCAAACAAGAGAAGTTGTTTTAGACAGCAGCTGAAAGACTATCAAAAATATGGAGTAAATATTATCAAAATGATATCAAATGTTGAGATATCCCAGACAGGCGGTATCAAATTGGTGAAGAGGACTGTGAAATAATTTGAGGACATTGCATATGTGTCTGTGTTTCCAAGCGGCCGATACGTGCTTTACATTTTTTTCGCTGCTCCTTTTGTGAAACCACACGAAACACATAAAAAGCTCACCATGCAGCACTCTATGCGAAACATAAAATTCAGACGATGTCCTTGACGGCGTGCCAGACCTCAACTGGCTCCACGGCATCTGACCGCAGAGTCCGGCGTGTGTGTAGTCTGTGGCCGTAGAACCTGCCAGAATCCTCACAATGGCAGGAGGACAAGCAGCGAAACGGCTCCGGCTGAGGTATGTGGGTATGGAACACAGAGCCATTCATCACCGCCTGTTGGCGCCTTGACTTTTGGATGAGATCGAGATGCGTCGTGTGTTCCCACTCCAGATCGAGGGGGCAGGAAGCCTCCTCTGCATTTCTTGGCGGTCTGTGCGGCGCTGTGTCTGCTGTGGGCTCCTGAACCACGGCATAGACGTCTCGTCCTTGGAGTCAGGTTCGACTCGTGTTTTCACTCCTCACAACCGCAGCAGGCCAAAACGTGCGTCTCCTCAGTTCGCGTCGCACGTCTGTATGAGAAGCGTATTAATAGCTGCACATTTGATTTGTAATATACACACATCACAATTTAATAACATGTTCTGGCATCTCCTATTAATTGAGATTAACGATGACAGAAACATTCATGTGTTACAGGAAATCGTTTCTCTGGTTTGATCTTTAATTTGGATGTGTTAAAACTGCTCGTTCTGTTCTATAGATATTTTATCAAGCGATTATCCTGACAGTGATGATCATTTCTGGCAATGATGAGGAGAGAGGTTTATTAACTGTTAGCATCAATTCTTACAGATGCATACAAGCATAGTAAGATCTATGGACTGGGGGAATACAAAAGTAAAGAGGGAGAGGAAGAGAGCAAAGACTGCGGCCTTGGTGCAAATCCTCTCCGCCACTGCATGGATTAAAGTCGATGCGTCTGGACCAGGCTGCTAAACGTGTGTTGCATAATTAGGTTTCACGCTTTTTACTCCCTTCTGAAGTCGCGTAGCAAAGCGGTCATTCGAAAGGAAAGCTATTAGTCAAGCTGTCTGTGGAACTGTGGGCCTCGTGTGGGAAGGCAGGGATTACAGAACATCAGTCAGAATTACTGCAGCCATCACATCACCTCCAGTTGCAATTAGGGGGTAGCAGCAGTGACATGACATGCTTTAAACAGATGACAACACATACCAGGGAGACGTCTGGCTATGACTCTCTTCAAAATGGTCCAGTGCTGTATTTCTTTATCGGCCATTGTTGGCATGCTAATTGTTCTGTTTCTTTATGAAAAAATGCTAACTGAAGTAATCGATCCAATTAAAAAAAGCAAAACAATTTCAAATTGGAAAGTATCCATGTAAGATGAGGCAAATTTTGCCAAGTAGAATGTCTAACAGATAGTTCTTTGATATTAAAGGTTTTCTGTGAGCGTATATTAATAAACATAATGGTAGTTTACCCAGTCTATGACACACCACTTTCCAGTTTTTCCTTCATTTTCCTTTTTCTCTCGTTCTCTGATGTTCTCAACGCTGTAGAAGCATGTTAGACATATCGTGAAGTCGCTTGAGTCCGGATTGCAGAGCTCCTCACCTGGGTGAATTTGTTACAAGTGCAGCTCATGATGTCTGCTTAGCACTGGGTGTCCAGGAGAGCCAGTGTTAGGATCCATAGACAGACAGACCAGCTCTGTCACAGCTCTGTGTGTGTATATTAATGGGCACCACTCTGCACAGAATGGAACAGTCCTTCCATACTTATCTGGATTTAAGAAGTCCTTTATTAGTCCTTCTATATGTGTAGAGGGCAAATAAAGGTGGAAAATGTTACTAAATAAAGGTCTTAAATATCACAAAAGTGTTTGAGAAAATTATTTATTTATGAGAGGTCTGTCACATAAGAGGCCCTGTGTGAAAACAGCACTGTTACTGTCTTTACGTGTTAAATGAAGAAGGCAAAAATCATCAAGATATTGTTGGGGCAGAGGAGAAATTACATGATGCCATGAAATGGTGTGTTAGGAACCATCTGACCTCTCCAGAACAAACATGCTTTGTTTTCCTGATCTTTCATGCACACGAAACCCTATAATAATCAGTATTTCCACAATATTATTATTATTCTTGTGGCCATGATTGTTATTATTGAAAACTTATATTCTAAGTATTAATAAAAATGACTGACAGACAGAAGAATAATTCTCTGAGCCCCAAAGATTTTGAGAAACCCCAGGATTTTGTAACAGTAAAGTGCTTGTAACTGTATTTGTAAGAATTGCCTCATTCTCCTGATTTGCCAATAATATGAGGGATTTCGAGATTGTCAGGGCTGACGTGTAATTGTACATTTTTTTCAGAATTTTGATCAAGTGCAAAAAAATTTTTGGACTACTCTCAATTTTGCAAAGAAAAATAAACCCTGATTAACAGTGGACATGTTTACCCAGATCTGAAAAAATAATCAGTTTTATGTTACATTTTTAAATTAAATAAGCTGTATCCCATGGTCATTGTACCATAGAAGGTGATATTATTATAATATAGCTGTACTTTTCATAGTTTCACAAGTATGTAATTCCTCTTTTAATGGCCAGAGCATAGCAATTAGGCCTTTGGTTGAAAGTGCACCAGTTAAAAAGACGGTAATGAGGTAAACTACCGTATATTATCAAGGCTCGTGCACTCCAAACAAATGAAAGTTTTCCTCGGTCTTTACCTCATTCTCAGAGCACAGCTAATGTGATATGTGTAAAACCTAGTACTGGTACTGGCCAATAACAGGACATAAAATTTAAGGGCAGCACATTGCATTGGGCTTCAGAAAAAGACAAAGAACGAGGAGACTGAGCAGGACGTTTCAGGCTTGACACTGAAGTCTCAGAAATATGAAAGCAGCTTGGATCTTGGTCTTGCAATGCAGGCATACTGCAGTGTCTCAGTAAAACTGGCCCATACAACTGGACAATGCTGCACTAATAAGCTTAAATTAATAAGGACCATGTTCAAAACACCCACCTTCTCTGCTGTGTGGAACAAGAGTTGTTTAGTGAGCATGAACGCAAGATATGGTCTGTATTACAATAAATTAAAAGCAAATTTTAAAGTAACACATTGATACAGGCTGTTTGATAATACAACAGATAATCCAGAGTTTAGCTTTTGAAGCTAATCTTGATCTCCCCGGTATTCGACTTTAAAACAACGGTGGGTTTCCTGAAGGAAAGCCAAAAAAGATCTTAAGTAAATAGTTTACACAGTGTAGTGTAACTCTTAAAATTGTAATGTAAAATGGTGTTTAAAAATGATTGCTACTTTCAATAAAAATAAACTTTTATTTTAACTGTCAGTGGGACCTTAAAGGTCATCTGTCACCTCCTCTGTTTGTTGAATGAGGAATTGTGGAATAAATCAGCTTGTAGCAAAGGCACACGCTATTGCTTGAGCACAGACAAAAGAAATTCTGTAACACTTTTTACGAGCACACTGAAGAAAAATCGAAATAAAGCACAATTCCACTGGGTCATTTGTGAAGTAGGCAGGGCCAGTAATGCAGAACCCCAGCAGCATAGTGATTCTAGCCGTCACCCCTACCATTGTTGCCTTATGGGTTGATTTGTATAGCACACCTGTGCCCCCTCCCCCCCCCACCCCCCACCTAGAAGCATCTGTCTGTATCCAGCTGTTTGGGTACAGGTTCCCCTCCTCTGTCTACACTCTACACATCTGGGGACTTTGATGATGAGTCAGTCATCCAGGAGCACGTGAGCGTGTTCTGGGATCAGGCGGTGTTGGAACAGACTTCTTTCTGAAAATGCTACTTGGAATATTTTCCAGCTTACCGCCGAAGACGTGGCCTGTTGCCACGTCCAGCTGACGAGGAACAGCATGTGAGACGGACTGCTTGTCGTGAGCTGAATTCCTCCCACTGTGTTGAGTCTTGTCATGTTTCAGAATTAGGCAAACTCTAGTTAATCCTTTAGTTATATCAGTAAACAAATTATGCTATTCAAATACAAAAACACTTTGACATATAAGAGGTTTATGTGTGTGGTGTTGAAACTGAGTTATTTCACGTGGTACGGCACGCGCCTGAGCAGTTTTGGCAGACTGAAATGTGAACTTTGCTCTGTTCATCCATTTGTAGTGTGGTCTTATTAGCCTACCAACTGTAAAGGAATGTAAAGAGGAACAGGGAGGTTTAATGAATGGATCCACACATGTAACCAGCGGAGCGTTATCGTTTAATACGTCGAGGTAAACCCGCGGGAGACAGGTTCAAACTCACCTGCTTATTCTTCATTACAGATATTCTCTCATGTCTTCGTGCTGCTGTGTCTGTGCAAGATGCAAAACTCTGTTCTCTGACCCAGAAAGCACGGCCGGGCTTCACATGACATACTGAGCTGAGGGCTAACTCCCCAAAGCTCTGACACATGGCTGCTCATCCAGCTCTGAACAGAAAAATCTGCAAAGAAGAACAATTTCAATGAACCATCACTGATCGACTGCAAAATCAGCTTGTTTCCCTGCCGCAGTGCCAGAATGGTAGATCATCTCTTGTTCATACTGCATATTTCGTACTTTGACTGCCACTGAAATTGTAAGCTTCTGTTTTTCTGTCTAAAATTGGACATACATTTGCCTTCCAACCGTTTTGGACAGTTAGATGAATGCAGGAATATATTAACGTGCGGCCCCCATTGGCGAGGCTTCATCCCTCTTGAAGCTGAGCATTAATCAGCAGAAGAATGCAGGTCAGAAGAAGCTGCCTGACTCATGACCTTCTTCTTGTATTTTGTCACAGTTTGCTGTTTGTCATGTTTTTTGCCAGTATCTGATGCTTTTGTGTGTGTGTGTGTGTGTGTGTGTGTGTGTGTGTGTGTGTGTGTGTGTGTGTGTGTGTGTGCCTGTGTTTGTTTTTTTAGTTTTCTCAGAGTGACTGAGATAACTCATGATATTGGTCCAAATGATCAGGAATGATAATTTATACGGACCACTTCTGATTATGTCTTAGAAAACTATGTGAATTTCCAATGAAAACCTAACATGGCCTGAAAGAATGGTGGTATAAGACTGTGGGAAAGCCCTTCTCTACTTGCAAATATTACAATACTGTGTTTTAAACTTTATATAGAAGTCTCAAGAAACCTTTGATGTTTATCGATATATAAAAGGGGTAACATTTAATTTCAGCCACATTTTTTTCTGTCTACTAATCATTGCCACTTGCCAGCTGAGTTAACATAATCACCATATTAGTCCAGGGTCTTTCCTGCTTCAGTACAAGCAGTGTTGCCTAATTTCTGTTTGGAGGGGGGAAAAAAAAACTATTTATTCTACTATGTACAAGAATTTGCAACCACAAACACTGATTCTGATGACATCATGCAGTCAAAATTCTGAGAAAACTATACAAATTGTCTAAATATAAAGTTTAGTTTCCTCAGAAATTTGTATGGCAACATTCAAAGCTGTATGGAACTTCCCACTAGAAAGAGTTGAAAAAGGTGAGCAATTTGTAAATTTGTAAATATTTAAAGATTTTTCAGTTCCTCGGAATCAAAGTAACGGAATTATAGGAAAACTTACATTATTTTCTACGACTTTTTCCTTAAAAACTATGCATTTACTAATCGTTTATCTGTTAAAATGTACCGTGATGTACTGTTATGCTATTTTTTTTTTTTATTACAATCTCAGTAGGCCATACAGAGTTGAATTGTGTCACAGGCATTAAACCAAGACTAACTAGTCTATGCTGCAATGCTAATGTTGTTCCCGAGCATCATCCGTTTCATCCATGCATGTATTCTTTAATATCAACAACATTGCATGTTATAGATGTAATCAGTCCCGATCTGGAAAGATAAAATGAAAAATCCACAATAGTTTTATCAAGACAGGCCTTATACAAAACAAACATTTTACAGAAAAGTAGAGTGTGGTTCAGGCCATCCTGCTTATTTTTCCTTACAGTATCACTTAACTCCTAGCCTCTTGTTAGAATTCCTTCATAACATTTTCATAAACAGGACATGATGGTTTATAACATATGTCATAACATACCTATGACAAGTATCATAACCTGGTGTGAAGCAGGGTTGTAGTCAACATCACTAGTGTTCCCAAATGGACAGGCTGGTTTTCGCAAAGTCTGGAAAAAAAACCCTCATTTCTTGTTGAAAAACAGCAATGGTTTGACAGTATTATTAACCAAATCCCATTGAACACATATGCTCAGTATAGCACTATCAAAATTGTAATATACTTTTGACTTGAATAATTTCATTTAACATAAAGCTACTGCATTTCCTGTAGCACCTTTCTAGGGAGTTTACAGTATAGCTGTCAGGTTAAACAATAAGTCTACTTTCCTAATAATCATATTCCCTGTTACATTTAACTAAATGTACACAATTGTAAAATATGTTATTATGGAAACAGTATTAGTGCTTTATGGTGGAGCTCTGCTATTTGACATGGCTTATTACTTAAGCTGCAGTGTATTCGCTGTCCTGCCTGCCGCGGTGGTCCGGCCACAGGGTGTGTCTGATTAACAGCTTCACTGGTCCCTATACAAATTCTGACTGATGACTTACAGTACTGCATAAAACCTAAATGTATAAACACTGCATTTTAGATCATTGTCTTTTTTTTCTGAATTCAGTTATAAAGTTCAGCTGAAACTATATTTGTCTTCTATGACATATTTCAGCTTCAAAATACAGCGTTTCAGCATTTTGGAATTTCTGACAGTTTCCTGCTGCCAAGCCTTGTTTCCCTGCTTTTTCTTTGACCTTTTTTTTCTCACATTGTCTCTTTTACTTACTTTCATCTTTGCTTTGTCAATCCTTTAGTCAGTGGGTACAGTAAGGGTTGTGTTTCCTGCATAATTTTGATTTATAATAAGCAATAAAAATGAATGTTGTACATCAACTGGTATCGGAAATAATGCAGTAGAACAGCTGGACTGAAGGAGCTTCCTCTTAAGAGTTAACTTGAATCGATAAGAAAACACACACAGCTTTACTAACTTACGTTAGTGCAAGGCAGTGTTGTCAGGTTGTCTAATACAGGATTAAACGCAGTTTTCCAGAGCCAAGAAAGAGTGACGTTGTAATCCACAGACAGAAAATGTATCCATCTATGGTATTTCTTGGACTCCAAGGATTTTTTGATGATTCATATAAAAACCGTGTAACTGTGGACTGTTAACAGGGTAGCACAACACGTTTACATCTGTATATGTCTAAAGCAACAGACACTTTAAGTAGTCTTAAGCTGCATGAACTGGGTTATTGATAAAAGGCGGCTTTTTAAAGGTTTCTGATGTCCGCCTATGCGTTATAATATTAAAGAGAAAAATATATATCCGAATGAGTATTTTGAAATTAAACTTATTTTGGTTTATTTTAAAAGGTCTCAGCTAGAGGAATACCACAGTGTAAGATACAAAATAAAAACGTTTTAAGGCATAAGCATGCAGCCCCCACACATGACACGTGGATTGATAACCTCCTGCTTTGGTGTACTGATGCCAATCAGATCAAGTCTTATTAAATTTGGTTTGGGTACATTACTAATACTTTGCAACATTGGCCCTTTGCTGGCTTAACGGTAGTCCAGTTATTTCTGTGGTATTTTGAGCAAACTTAGTAAACACTTACCATGTTCATATATCTGACACCATTCCTTACACAAAAAAAAAAAGAAGAATTCATTCCTTTAGAATGGTCGCGTTTCTAAATTAGATTTGAACTATTTATTTGTTTGCAAAGCTTTCTCAACTAAATAGGTTAACTTTATCAGCACTGAAAAACAGGAGGAAGCTCGGCTTTGTCAGAGCAACTGGTGGAACATTTTGTGTCTGCTTAAGATACAGTAGTACTTGAAGTTTACTGTGTAATCAAATGGCAAATGTCAATTCAGCTAAACATTGCCGCTATCTGGGTAGCATTGGGATGGCTCTTTACAGTACAGCACCGCAAACTAACAGTTAAATGTTTGTACTGAAAACGACACGAGTAAAGCCAGCAAAAACAGCAGCATCCCATCACTTTCATTGTCTGGACCCATAAAAGCATGCAACCATAGAAGCTGTGGTTTAGCATGCAAGCGAACGTACCTGACGTAGAGCCACAAATCCTAAGAGCAGAAACCTTATAAAGAAATGCCCTAATCACAGCACCGCATCCTGTCTCATTTCAGTCTTACTTCCTTGCCAGTCATCACTTAATCTGGCCTAAGCCCTTTATTGTAGTGGAGTGCTGGTAAGGGTTAGAAACCATCTTCCACTCTTGATTAAACCGTAGAGAAAGGAGGAGATGAATCAGAAATCTCAACCGACTTTCCTATGCGTAAGGTATTCCTTCGGTGTCCTTTCAATCTTTATGTTTACGCGTGTCAAGGCATGCATTTTACCAAAAGTTGAAAAGGTGAAAGCAAAATGTTTAAAAGGTAAAAAGGTTATAGAGAGTGCATTTTGTTCCAGTGACCGAAGACACATACTTTCGCTCCTAAAAAACTCGCTGAAAATGAAATATGGAAGGATTATGTTAAAATCACGTGCATATTTTGGGACGGGGGCCAAATAGGTGGACGTGCATACATAATACACAATACTGTATGTATCTCTTTTATGCCTGTGTTACATTATTGTTACTTGCAGTGTGCCGTGCCAGAGGACCCTAAATCCACTGGACCCCTGTACATCTGCAAGTTTTCAGCTGCAGCACAGTCAGTTTAACACAGGACAAGCAAGTATCAATATCTAGGTTTTTAACCTTTTTGAAGTTGTACTGCAAGTGCAAACAATGTGGAAAGAGAGAGAGGCTTGATTTAACGCCCTGTCATTGGAGAAGAAAAAGTGAGTGTGGTCTTACTGATTGTATAAAGGGTTTCTAAAGTATGTTGAAGCTATCTGTGATTGCTGCTTCTTACACAAGAATGGAGCACACAGTGAATATTTCCGAGGCCTTGTTTAATGTCTCGTTTAATTGTGACCTGTATAAACTAAGGCTTGTTACATTTGAAGCTTAAAAATTAACCAAGTGAGAAGCTAAATGCTAAAAGGCGCTCATTTATTTTGAAAGTGTGTTCCAGTATGTAGTCAGTCTACTGGTCTTCTAAGATGCCCAATTCAGTCGTTTGAATTCTCTGATAGATCATCTAATACTGGTCTTGTAGAAACTTAAAGTAGGTTCATTTTCTGTCTTATTTTGTTTTGAAGGTCATTTAAGCATCAGGCATAAAGTGATGACCTAGCTCACCCGATGCTTTTGAAAGCATCTAAACAACATTGTTGTGTAGCTATACAAACCTCACATTAGTAAACCAGCGTTCTAAATAAATAAATAAACAAACAAACAAACAACATGCCAGAGTAAATCATTTATGGAGCATGAGTCGATTTGTATGGTGGCTCAGCGGCCAGTGATGTTATCTCACAGCTCTAGGGCTGGGAGACTGAATTCCACCTTCATTCTGTGTGTGTGGGATTTGCATGTTCTCCCAGTGGTGTCTATATTTCATCCCACTGTCCCTAGTCTTGCAGTTAGGCTAAGTGGTGTCTCCAAATTGCCCGCTGTGTATGATCTGGTGTGTAAGTTCCCTTCAATGAACTGACCTCTCATCCAGGGTGTTGTGTAACAATGCTGCTTAGAATAGTCTCCAGCCTTGGCGACCTTGGCCAAGTGGCTGCAAGATCGATGGATGGGTGAATTCTATTTCGAAAAACATTACAAAGAAAAATGACCATGACATCCTCATGAAAATTAATCTTCCCACCTATTAAAGCCATGGTTTTCTGTCATGTATGCAAAATTAGAGAATAAGTACATGAGGGCACAATAGCTCTGTGAATGAGGGACTGCTTGCTAAAACTTCATGACCTTAATGACCAGGACACCTGCTTTTGTGTCGGTCATTTTTTCTAGTACATTTTTAGTCAATGAGTATACAACTGTAAAATTAGCTGGATGACTGCCTTCAGCATTGACCCACTAACGCTCAATAATGCACACTAATGAAAAGGGCTCTCACTAATGCTGTCTCACCTAATGAATAATAATACCAATAACGCTGCTACTCAGCTATACGATAGCATCCTTGAAATGAGACAAACAAAGATTCCGACAGTTTTAGAGCAATGCTTTCCCTCAGTAAACTGTTCTTGTACCTTTTTAGTGATGGGACAAATGTGGGAGTATCCCAAACTAACCAATCAAAGCTGGTGCTAAATGAGGCTTCAAATATTATGGTGGGTGGGAGTATCTGGACTTACCCATCAATGCTGGCTATCGCTATTTCCAACATTGATTGATAGGTCGGGATACTCCCAGCCCCCAGTGGGTTTTAAAGCCTCATTTGCTCCATCACTATCCATTTTAGCTGTGATATATTCATGGGAAGGTGCAGCACAGTGACTCGGTGAGTAACCTCTATTGCTGTGGTACTGAATCTGGCCCCAGTTCTGTGCATGTGGCATTCATGCATTCTTTTTATGGCATAAATGCTTGAAATAGCTACATCAGTACCTCCTTGAAAATGGACTTTTTTGATTCTGTTTCTCCTGTGCAAGTATCTTATAATAAAATGATGTGTTAATGGGGCTATAGTTTACAGATTGTACTTCCAGGATAGACTCCACATCAAAGCTGGCTGCTCAACCTTTTACAAGACTTGGCTTTTGGTCCAGTTGAGTGGGTGGCTTTCACACTCTGCTGACTTTTTGGCCCGTGGTAATGAAATTTCTTAGAAACATTAAATAAAAATAACTGACTGCTACAATGTCATTTACAAGGATAAAAGTGATAGAAAATACTCCATCTTCCATAAGCGCTTATCAAAGTCCAGGTCACGTTGAGCTTGGAAGCTATCATAAGAAGCACGAGACAATACAAGGGAGTAACAATCCAATGCAGATACCAGCCTACTGAGGATCCATTTGCAGTAAACATTTATCAGATGCTTTTTCATGATGCATGTAATAAATGAACAGTATTTTTCATCAAAAATATACCTAAAACATCACAGCAACAACATTGAAACTTCCTTGGCACAAACTGAACACAAAACCAGCGATATGGCAAAACTTTTATGTTCCAGCTTAGCCAGTTTGAAGGTTTGAACAAGCTGTTAAGATTTGCCGTAGACCGCCGCAGGTGTGCAGTATCAAATGCAGCTCAACGCCAGCCAGGTTTGAATTTGCAGGCGACGGTTTTTTGACTCAGCTGCTCAGGGCCAGTCTTCGATAACTGAGTTTTCTTTCCTGACATCTCATTTTACAGATTCTGATTATCTCAATGTTGTTGTTCTCGACTTATATTTAATTCAAGTACATTAGGCGTTTCAATGACCTCTTGTTTGAAAGATGTCATGTACAATTCAGCTGGCCTAATTATCTCTTTATTACTGTAAAAAAAGGTACCACAGTATACATGTTGGTTGTGTTTTTAAATATTTTTTTTTTCTGAATAACGCCGGGCTCCTGCATGGATCAATACAGGAAATTAACTGAAGTAGGAAGCCACATAAAATTATACTCTAACATGCATATAGCGCCATATGCATATATAAAAATGTATAAATAAATAAATACATATAATGTGTAGACTGCAATCCTTCTCTGCAATATAGGGTTACAACAAACAACGACAACAGTGCACTTTGCTGGCTAAACACACTTCATAAGTTGTGAAGGGTGAAAGAAGATAAAATATGTTGTTTGTTTGAATACACAGTCTCAGACCTTCAGCTGACAAGCCGGCTGGTATTAATTATCAACTGAGAGATTAAAAAAAAAAAAAAAAAAACGGAGCAGGCCGAGTGGAACTGTGCGAATGCATGAATGGAAATTTGCGGAAAGGATTCCAGGGAGGTCCCTGCTGTTTTCCTCATGATGGCTATGCTGCGCTAAAGGTTGTCACACAAAAACCAAAGAGAAGTACACCTACTGTAAACTTTCCAGGAGCTTTTTAAACACTGCTAGTGCCAGCCCACGGTGTCAGAGCTGAAACAGGGAGACTCCGGAGAAATGTCACACACAAAGAGTTTGCAAGCCTTGGAAGAGATTATATTGTTTCTTTGTATTTATATTACCTTATGTATTTAGATTTCATGACTTCTTTGTATTTTAGCAAGTTAAACACACAGGCCGTTATTCATCATGCTTTTCTAGAAGCCTGTGACGTACCAGGATGACGGGTAGACAATGAGGACTTCTGCCGAACGAGCTCTGACTAAATCACTGAAAATGAAGCTTAGCACAGGACAAGGCCCTGATGCCAGAGTACTCCATGAGCGCTTTAGACCAAGCTTGAAAAACAGTGAAAGCGCACCGTTACGGCTTTAAATAAATATAACATCCCAGTAACAACTACACACGCAGATAACTGATTTAAAAGATCAATAATGTACACTTACTACTGTTTATGGATTACACAAAATGTACTTTCACTTTTATATGTTATTCAATATCTCATTAATCAATATTAATATTCATCCATCTATCTGTCTTCTAACCACTTAGACAGTCAGAGTGAATGGCAATCTTAACATGAGCTAGCTAAATATTATCTTTTATTTATTAGATATTGCCTATTACAGTCTACACTGTGCCGGGAGGCCTCTGTTTTACCTTGCAAAGAAAATGTGCCAAGTAGCATTGGCTTATTTCATCTTTTAGCTAGTTTACAATGATGTTCAAAATTTGATCAACAAAAAATAGCTTTTCTTTTTGATTATCCTGTGAACATGGTCATTTTTTTTACTAGAATCTCAACAGACTTACTTCTTCTGAAGTCTGAGGGAGGTCAATGTACAGGAAATAACGTAATGATTTTTTATCTCATATTTTAGAGTTATGCTCCAATAAAATACTTCGGTGGACATGTACCACTAAAATAAATTTATGGCACTTTTCAGAGCAGCTGCGATAGAAGGTGTGCATCCCAGGGGTCATGGGATCTTACATGCCGTTACCTTCAGCAACTGTAAGGAGGCATAACTATTGCCTATATATCACTAGTGACACGTTTAAAATGAGGCAGAGCACAAAGATGGAAAGCCACATGCCACCTGTTGGTTTATTGTTATGGAGGAATATCAAGGCTATGCTATGGTGTAATAAGCAATATTTGATTATCGTTACCTTATTGCTGCTTCTCTCATAATAGTTCTAACAATAATATAACGTTATTTTAGTTTGTTCCTTCTGTTCGTATTTGAGAATGAGCAAATGTTCTTTGGCGATTGCCATTTTCAGCACACTCCAGCTGTGACCCTTCAACAGATTTACTACTCAGACAAACTTGTGCCACTTTAATTATCTTGAACTAATCAATGCATGCAAAATGTAACGGTAGATGATATCCAATGTGGTTCTGCATGACCGAAAGTCCACTCATCCTCTGAACTCAATTATCAAAGAGGTATTGGTGAAGCCTGATGTTCAGTATGGCAATGACTCGGGTGATGACTCGGGAGTGACTCTCCGAACGTCCTTATTACCTAGCATCAGACCACTTTGCAAATGAGGGCCCACCACGAAGCTACAGTCGCAGAATATATATATATGTGTGAAGCCTGGCATTTTGCACTTTATTAAATGTATCTGTCGACACAGATATGTACCCACTACCGGGTCCTGTGTCTTTAATTGCACAATATTTAGATACTGTTTTTTGCTTGCCTTGTCTTCTTCCACACGTTCAAGTACAATTGTCTAAAGAGCAAGATACCATTGATGATGTTGCAAAGTGATACTTGAACAATTCAAGAGGTTAGATAATGATAATTTTTGTGTAAATTGTGTAATGAGATGTGTCAGCTTTGCTGCACCAATGAAGTGTAAGCCATTTCATTTTTCGTCTTACTGTTGTGCCTTCTGTAACAAAGTAAAATATTGCTTCATTCAATCTTCATCTTGGTATCAGAAGCTAGATTAGCTTTAATTTATCTTCAGGAAAATTCAGCCGAAAATAATTTAGCGATAAGTGCTAGTTATTGTTAAGCTGCTATTTTTCGGCTAATTTAAACGTAAGGAGCTTGAAATGTTGTGTGTTGTGCCCTCAGTTGATTAACTGTCCAGAATGTTACTCCCATTTTTTTAAATGCGAAATGAAAACAAATTCCACTGAAATACATGTATCCCAGTTGTATTTTCCAAATCAGCTAATTCATCGTTTAATCACTTGTTGCATCTTGCTGTTTAAATAAAATTGTGAGAAGAGATTTGTTATATTTGGATCTGTACATTTTTCAAAATAATTTACGTACGATTGATTTATGTCCCTGCCAAAACAAGCAATTTCAAAGCTTGGAACTATTCATTTATTTATTTTCTATGAACTGTTAGCCAAGTCATATCAATTCAAGTGTGTTTTATTGTATACCACGCACAAACAAGTATACAGTGGCACAAGATAACACTCCCTGAGGACCAGAGTGCAAATATACAGGCAGGAAGTGACACAAGGACAAAAGGATAGATCCGCAATAATTTAATACATGGAAACACAGGGCAGTCCATAACACTATATGAGACACAGAGCAAATATGTATGTATATGTAAATTAAGTTGCGATTGTTATGCTATCTGAAAACATTCATATTCTTTGGAGATACTGAGCTGACGAGACTTTTGGAAAGAATGTTTTCTTCAAAACAAATATCTACTATAGTAATGTCAACTGCACTGTGGTCAGGATAGGGATTGTCATGACCTGCAATTTTATAACGCATTTAAGCAGTGTCCATACGTTAGGATTGTTTAAGGTGTTTTACAAATGAATAACACTGCAGACTTCTGTTGAATAAACCTGAATAATTTTAATATCTAGAGAGAAGTGTAAGGTGCAGGCACCTGTGTGTTGTAGCGATATGGTATTTTATTTACATTGCTGATTTTTACCATAAATGAAAACACAGTATTCTGAGTGCAACGTCCTAAAAATTCCAACAAATATATTCTGTTCCTCAGTATTGTGTTAGATTACTTTTAACTTCACATTGAAATGAAAAAGTATCGTTCTCCATACGCAGATCATAACGATTTATAATTCTGCAGAATGGAAAGTTACATGGTTGGGATTACATAGATTTTTCTGGAAAATCCTAACGTTCGTTTACTAGAGTCAAAAGCTGACTTTCTGATGGCGAGCCAGTTTTCTTCTTTTTTTTTATCCACGAGGTCTTGTCTGTCACTTAACAGTTGAGTCCTGTAGTTATCCCAGCTTAGCAAACACTTGTGTTATATTTTCCATTAGAAAAACCTAAGGTCACCAGCATGTCTGCCTCTGTTAGCCAAAGCCAGATGGGGTTTTCCTATAAACAAGTGTACAGAGAATATTTATACAGTCTGTGGTACCTGACGCCATAACACTCATGACATCCTATTTAGTAGCCAATGTTGCCATAAGTCAGAGTAGAGAATTAAGTAAATATTTTTAATATAGCCATGCCATTGTTTATTATAGAATGGCAAAAGCTTTAAATCTTGCCAAATACTCTGTTAAAAACTCATTTAATAACAACTTGTCCTGCAAAATGGGGAGTATCTTTTTATTATGTACATGTTGTATTTATTTTCAAACAGATCCTTACAGACCGGACAGTTCAGCTTGCTGCATATCCTTTGCACAGAATTTATTCTTAACACTATAAACATAAAATTTTGAAAAGATTCATGCATGGATGAAGGCAGAAATTCTGTGGCAACATTGGCTCTCTTTTTTTTCTGTCTTTTTGACTTTTGACCACACAGTGTGCGCGCAAACTTCTGTGAGACCATGAATCTCTGATATGCTGCATTACATGACAGAATTACATTAAAGCTGACCTTTGTACCAATCAGATGTTCATGTGGGTCATGAGGGTAGTTCTTGTCCCCAGTTTTGTGTGTGCGTGCAGTCTGCGTGTGTCCACATAGATTTCCTACCTCATATCAAAGACACACCTCCTACAATCCCTGTGATTGCCTGTGTGTGTTCTGTTCTTCCTGGAATAGGCTCGAGGCTCACTGCAACCGTGTGCTGTATGTGTATTTATGGAATCCAAAGTTCATACATAGCTCTAATGACACAGCCAAGTTACGTTCACAACAGCTGTGTTGTTTATCGTGTTGACTAAAAGTAAAGGCGCTATCTTAAGTTATCTTACATTCAAGTCAGTCACAAAACAACTTCATCAACTCTTTAATGTCCTTTTTGTTTACATCATGCTTCAAATTGTATCTTAAGTAAATTCATCAGCTAATGCATTTCCATTAACATGTCTGACTGCAAAGACGAAAGTATAGAAATTGCAGTCATGCATATGGTTATGTTTATTGCTCCTTATTAAACAGAGTACACTAGGGCTATGAAATTCCTATGCAATAATATTGGGTCATACATCGCGTACCCAAGGTTTTGAGGAACCCCTTGGATAACCCCAATTGTCCAGCATAAATAAGGAAATAAATAAAAGCCTCCCATAAATCTGGCAGTGTTTCAGCACAACTGGTGGTCTACCAAAGAAAGAGAGGGAGAGAAAAAAAATCCAGATCAAACAGCATCGAGAGAGAAATAATATTTCAATGAAGGAGCATCTGGCCTCACTCAGATCGAAATGATTTGCAAGAACTCCAGAAGGTTCCTTCATACTATATTTTACAAGTGCATGTTCACAGATCAAGCATTTGTAACTCAGGAGCTCACTTTTGACTTCCAATAGGTATCAGCATGAGAATGTAGTTTCTCTACATTGAATTGTTGGTGTTACTACTCAATTAAAAAGAAGAAAAACTATATAAACACTGCAGTGCAAACCAAGTTAGTGACCCAACTGCATGTTACATTTGAAATCATCTGAAATATTGATTACCATGATATGCAATCACGTGAGGCTTGATAAGTTCTACTTATTGGAGCTGAAACCATAGTGCAGTCACATCTGCCTTCGCTATGGATTGTGTCACGGTCCAAGGATCACGAAGGCCCCCTTTTGTTACAATATTTATCTTAGGTTTGTAAATATGGCTACTTAAACACTGACCGTTTTCCATTTTTCACACACCAATTCATCTATCATTCATCTTCCAAAACCTTGTGTCCAATTCAGTGCTGCACTGAGCCCCGCCCAGAGATTACCCCAGGTCACACAGGGCACAAAGTGGGAATCTCCACTGACAGGAAGCCAGTGTGTTTCTGGCTGCCCACTCATACACACAGATATCGTTTCATCTAAATTTCTGGACTGTAGAACATGCAAATCCTGCATAATGTACTGGTGGCAATATCTGACCGAGCAATCACTACTGACCACAGTTTGTTTTATTGTACCATTTAAATGTTATTTTTTTTTTTTTTTTTGTGCTAGGTATGAAATTATATCTTCTATGCAAAACGAATGATAATTGAATTTACTGAGGCAAATTGTGTGTTATGTCTTATTATGGAAACCTTTTGCAATAGTCTTCATTTCTGTGAAACGCCCTAGCAGATTTAGTTAAAGAAGATAAGGCAACGTATCTTTACAATTCACGGACTTGTAGAGGTAATGTCATTGAGTATTTAAAGCCACAGTACCTGCTTGTTCCATATCATGAAAAAGGGGTTCATTATCTATTTCTGTACATTACCCAGGAACACATAAAACAGGGTAACTCCTTTGAGCATATATAAAAGAAATTGATTACGATGGCCCTGATAACAAAGAGAACTATGCTGTGTAGTTCATTTTGATTTCATTCACAGCCCTAGCTGCTAGAACCTAATTGTGTTCTAAAGCAGCAAATGACTGTTTGTGCAGATATAATCAGAGAAACACAATTCTTTGAAGGCTGGCCTAGCTTTTGTCTTTTCTTTTTTGTAAAGATTAAAAAAAGATATGACAAACATCTGTCTGAAACATTCTACATCGATAGAATGTATTTGGAATAGACTCCAATCTATGCATGTTATTATTAAAGCTATTATGTGACTACTATCATCCCCTTCTGCTCCATTTATAGATTTCAGACCGACAATAATAGAAATGTCTAAATAGCGTCAAATGTTCACATACATCTTCACGTGCCAGGGTCACAGACCAAAAATGAAAATGTCCGAGGCCTGAGCTATAGCTATCAAAGGGCTAAAATATGACCCACAGAATATTGATACACACTAAGGTTAGCGGCCACTTTGAGAAGAGTTATTACAAAGTAACATTATGCCAAGAGAGAACAGGAACCTAACCCTTGTCACCTTCTCCAGTGTAGTTACTAACAGCTTGTACATCAGCTACAAAGCAACATGTTTGTTTAAATATACTGTATTACAAATTTAAATAGTATGATAGCACTGCATATGTAATGACATTTAAATGTTGGTATCTTTGTCCTCACCTCTTCATGCCGTAGGTCTGATAAAGACCATTACAAATATTATAATGTGTTTGCATGGATTTTTCTAATGACAATAATTCATATGACTGCATTTTTTAAAAATAAAGAACTGGCCTTAATTTTGGTTTTTCACCAAGAAGTACTTATGCATAAATTATGTTATTCGCAAAACTGTGGAATCAACCTTTTTCCAAAACTAAATGAGCTGGTGAATGAGGTGTTTAGACATCAATGTTATAATATATTTTTAGTTTATTAGCATAGTTCTTTCATATTCATTTTGGAATCCAGTGTATATCATTTTATTAGTTATTAGTAGTAGTACTCCTTGTCAGCCTGTTAAACCAGTCTAACTGAAGTCGCTAATGCTGTATTGGTCTAGGTAGCTTTGTTAAGTAAGCCCACCCTTAGCCTTTGGTTGCTGCCCCTTTGCATGGAGGACTGTGGGGTGGGCCTAACAGTGGTCCACCTCCTGTTAAAGGCACAGTGACATAATGGACTTCGAAATTACAGGCTGGTAGTTAGCATTCAGTGTCCATGAAGTAAAGAAACTGTGCAGAGGCGTTTGCAAAATGTCATCCCTTTGTCTGAAAATGTTTAGACAAATTAAATGTTTCAATGCTCAAGGGCTGCTCAACAGATACAAAATATTCTCTTAGTTGGGAAATACACTGGGTAGTCCCTCCAGTTTAAATTATTTTAAATAGAATAGCAGTATGAATTATCTGTAATATTTCTTTTCTAAACCCAAAGAAATTCTTTTTCCAGAAATGTGTGTTTTTGTAATATTTTGGCTAATACTTAACAGAAGAACAAGTGACACATTAATGGTAAGTTGTCATTTTTTGTTATGAAATTGGCAGTCACTTCAGAACTGACAAATGTCCTACAAACAAAGATTAAGAAGAAAACAGACGAGAGTGATAAAACACAATTTCTTGTTCTGCTATTAACTCTTTCTTCAAAACCTTATGAACTGCATTGCGAAAGCTCCACTTAGATCGAAAACGACTTTCCAACTCTTAAGACAGTATTTACGTTTTTACACAGACTTCTGGTTTTATTTATCATTTCTTTGCTTACGTTTCGTTAGAAAGATTAGCTATTGTCAAAATACTATCCCACATAACTTTTTTGTCTGGTGTTGTTCTAAGCTTTATTTTAACCATATCATCCAGGGGTGGCATGTGGCTCTGTGGTTTAGCTGCCTGTTACCATGTTCAGTCCCTGGTTCAAGTCCCATCACTGGCAAAATGCATCTATGTTAGTGTTGGGTCCTTGAGCAAAACCCTTAACCTCAAAATCTGCCCCAGGGGTGCTGGAAAAATGGCTGACTGCAGGCTTGCTCTCACCTGTATGTGTCCTCATGGAGAGCAAGCCAGAATATGCCAAAAGACAAGTTCCTACATTTTGAGTGAAAGTGGTACAGCGACCAGTAAAGATTCCACTTCATCCATCCATCAATCTTTCTAGTGCTTGTCCTTTACAGGGCAATGGAGTTTTACAATAGGTTTAAAATCATTCAACTTTTTATCCACCTCTGCTGCTGGGTTTCACAAGGGCATAGCTAGACTAATTACAGTGCAGTGGCCATGTGGTACGGTATGACCCATTCTGCCACCTGTGTTTGTTGCTGGAGATTACATGGCTGTGTGTTTAATTATACACCTGTCTCAGCAATGAGTATGGCTTAATTACCCAAGTGCAAAAGTATGTGAACCCCCCATTAACTGGTGTCCCAATACTTTTGTCCATATAGTGTATATACACATGTACATGTATAAACTCCGTTTGAAAAAAATATGTATATATTTTTCCAATAGCTTTGTTGATCCTGAGCCAATTTTGGCTGAACGTCTGCGGCTTGTGTGAGAGCTAAAAGATAACACTTTAAGTACATACTCAAACTGTATGACTTGTTTTGTCCACGTTGTTCACTTAACTGTCACCTGAGTTTGCTGTCTGATTTTGATGGTAGTCAGTTTGTTGCTTGTGTTTTAAGGTATATTAGGAGTACATAAAACCGGTGTGGTGGGAAATAAATTAGACATTTTGTTGAAATTTTCTTAAAGGTGTATTTCAGGCAAAAATGATCAAAATCAACTCAGGATCAACAGAAGTTATTGGAAAAACAAAAATGGTTTAGTTTTTTTTTAACACAGTATGTAGATAGATAGATAGATTATATACCATGCAGCACCAGCCATTTTTCTGTTTAATGCAACTAAAGGAATTGCTGTTCATTTCACATTTTAGTGCTTTTTAAACACGCCTTATTAAAGAAAACATTGCATTGTTTTTGCTGATGATGTACTGTACCACAACAAGCATATGAAAAGACCTGGCCTCCACAGCAGAGAGTCATGACCTTGTCATATTTCACAGTCACACTGTGGGGGTTTTCAAAGCTACTGAAATCAGAACTTGTCTATGTAATATTTACACGGTTGAAAACTGGAGGCCGCGAAAAGGTCTGCACTTCGTACGTTCCAAAAATTAGCAAGTTGGCCGATGTATTTGAAGGGAGGCATATTTGTAGGCTCAATAGAAGGAAGAAAGTAATGTAAGCTATGCGAATAGTATCTGATTGACCTGGCCATCTTGAACACTGCAGAATATCTTCGAACTAAAAGCAGATATGAAAGAAAAATGCAGGAAACTGTATGAGTTAAAAATACTAGCGATGAACTATTCAGTCATGCACTACTTACGGAAAAAGAAAATATTTCATTTATAAGTTGACTTCAATTCCCTGTTTCTGTCTTTTGCTTCATTAATCAATTTGTTTTTCCTTTTAAAAGTCATTGCTCATTTACAGCTTCATGATCCTCCGATATTGTCGAATATTCTGGGCAAATTTAACAAATTTTATGTATTTTTTACAGAGTTTTTTTTTTTTTTTCTCCCATCCAATTCAGTAACTGAGTGTACTGTTGCAGTCTTCCCATGATGGTGGAATGGCAGATTATTTATGCATAAATAACGTGTGTTTTGACAGTGAAGCTGATTGGGGCCGACCTGAATGAGAAGTGAGGTGAGGGCAATGAATGGAGTGGTGAGCCCCGAGCTGTCATCTCAGGAGAAGAACGCAGTGCGAGGCAGCGTTCAGCACCTCGGCAAAGCTAACCGTGTCTCGGATGACGTGAAAGCACTAACCCTACGGGCTAACAGACTGCTTCCCCTGCTGGCTGAGAAAAGAAACGGTAGGGGCCCAACCTCAGCTTTTCATTGGAAGTGGCATGTACCTACAGCTTTCTCTGTCATTTGTTTTGCTAAGCTAAATCATATATGCTTAAAATATAGCTCCTATGGCAGGAAATTACTCATATAGCTGAGTGTTTGAAAATATAGGCCAATGTATTAATGAATGTTACTCTTTTACGCAACGTTTTCAATGAAGGCTTAGGAGGTCTTCAGAGTACCTATAATCTCTCTGGTGATAGTGGTGGGCTATAATGATAGCTTTTGTTTTGCTTCTTTAATAAGGAAATCATTCGATTCATGAACATAGAAATAACACGAATGATCAATTTTTTATTAGATCAGTGTAAATCAAATATCTGCTAAACTGCTGACACTGGCTTTACTCGTGCATTCAATATAACTATAACACAAATGTATGCATCCATAATTATCATGAGATATAAAAATGGAAAAGTTTACAGAAAAGAAAAAGTATCTCCATCAGTAGAAATCCATGGTTATCTTCATCGTTGATTATGTTACAATTGTGCAATGCATTTGTGGGGAAAAATTACTAAAAAAAAATTAAAGCCCAGTTATAATATGAATATTAAACAAATCCATGATATATGCGTACATATGTGATATGGGGTGAAATAAAAATAAGTGATTATATTATTTGAATAATTTGAATAGATATTCAGGTTAGGTGCTTTGACTAATATAATGTCAAATGTGATTGATTATATTATTTTCAACACCAATGGTTTTTTGTACAATCAAAGCATTTATTCCCATTATAAACTAGAAGGCTATAAACTGACAAACAATGATGAAATATCGTTAAATGTTTTTTTTATTTGCCTGAAGCAGTTTTTAAAGTAACAGCTGATCCTATGCATGAGCAGACAATCAGTTAGAAGACATTAAGCCAGTGACTCCAAAACTGGGGGTGTGGAATCTCAGTGGGTGGGGTGGGGGTATCTTGTAATTGCTAATCTAATTTGTGTGTATGTTTTGATGTGTTGTGGGAGACTGTTAACTAGGCAAGTGCTGATCCAATATTCCATATTGGAATTAGTCCCGATGCTGACCAAAAACAGCATTTTGTTTGGTAATTATTCCTTTAGAGGAGTGTTGTTGCAACTCTCCAAATAGCACAAAAAAGGGAATAAAAAGCACTCACTCTACTAACCGATCGGAGTTGAAACTACACACGCACAAAGGTTCCACTGTAGAATACATATTAATCAGCTAATAACTGCACGGAGTAACTACATCAACACAGAACATAACAGCAGTGATAATTAGTGAGAAATGTACACACAATACAAGTATTTACAATCACAGTACATGCTGGGAGTGCAGCCCGAAAGTAACATCAACAGTATTTACTTTACAGTTTAAGTATTTCTGGATGGCTACATTACATATGGCATACAAATGGCTTAAAAGTTAAGTGTGAAACGCAGTATGATTAACAGAAGGGAACAAACCCTGTATGGTGTAAATGCGAATGGTTTACTTCATAAACGAAGTTACAGTCCAGACAACTTTAAAATATGGCACAGCTGCACAGCCATAATACAAAAAAAAAAACAGGCATAAATATGGTGGCCAAACCATGTTCAAACAAAACATCTCAAATGAATTCAATACACAACATTGTTGAAACAAAAAGACCATCAGAGCAGCATCGGTATTGGCCAAAATTTAGGGTTATGTTATCAGTAATCAATATTGGAGATGAAAAAGTGGTTTTGAGCTGTCCCTATTTTAAATTGTTCGTATCTGCAAAAGGGGGAGCCCAACAGAAAAAAGTCTGTGAACTTTTGTGTCTGAAAGTTTGTGTCTGCTTTAAGCATTATTTAAGATACACACAATGTAGGCAGAAACAAGATATGTTTGTATTACTTTAAATTGATTCCAGCTCACAAATTAAAAAGAATCATGGATGGATGGATGGATTTTTAGTTCATGTTACTTATTACAAAATAAGTCTCTTAGCTATTGCATGCACTTTATTAACATCAATAATAGGTATTTAGGATCAGATTGGATCGGTCAAGGCCCAGGTTAACAACGAGCACCACTAGTGTTGTCAGCCAACAGGGTTCTTGTGGAAAGTGGGCTATTGTTGGCCGAAGATGAAGGAGCCGAAGAGGAAGGAGAGGGGGAAGGCGTGTCCGAAGGCAGGAGGAGACGAGGAAGGTTAGGAGAGTGGAAGTGAGGGTAGGAACTTTGAATGTTGGCAGTATGACTGGTAAAGGGAGAGAGCTAG
>JAACJT020000075.1:13037627-13053655 GCA_009936485.2 Gymnarchus niloticus | reverse complement strand
TGCTTTCTAAGGCCTTCTTGACTTCATTCTCCAGGATGTCTGGCTCTAAGTCAGTGTCTCCACCATCGTTGCTATTGAATATGTTAAGATCTTTCTTGTATAATTCTTCTGTATATTTTCACATTTTAAGCAGCAGTAATTAGAAGAGGGCCTCTATTTTTAAATGGCCAGATGTCAATTGTAGACATTGTGAGCTAATGGCCCATAGATAAATGCCCAGTAAAGACAACTAGTGATAGCTTTTCATGTCAACACACTGAGAAGGTGTTTTACGCTTGGAAAAAAACAAGATGGGTATAACATTTTTCTGTTTAGCTCCTTAGCTGCCTGGCTCCTATCAATGCTATTGCCGCCATTTAGATAAAGACATTCAGAGAGACTTCTTGAAATGTTTTACTCAATTTAAATTCCATTCATATATTATAGGAATTAATTTTGCAACTGCCTTACATGTGGAGGGACGGTCCCTCACTGGTTAGCACTGTTGCCTCACACCTGCAGGGTTAGGTATTCAAATCCCACTACTGTTTAGTGTGTTTGTATGTCATCCTCACGTCATGTGGGAGTCCTCCATATGTCCAGTTAGGTTAATGAGTGTGAGCCCAGTGATGGACTGACCCCTGCGTTGTGCCCTTTCCTGCCTGGGATAGGCAGGACCCTAACCAGAATGAGAGGTTGGAAGATGATTAGTGGTTAGGGTTTATCACGAGAATAAGACTTATGGAAATTAGATGGAATGGTGTCTTGACAATTTCACACAACGGAGTAATTGAAATAAGTAAATAAATGAAGTGCTGAGTGTCAATGTTATTGTCAACCACCAAGGTTGGGAGTTTGAATCCATGTTGCATGGGTTTGCTCACACAGTGCAAAGACATAATGATGATAAGGTAAACTGCCCTAGTGTGTGTGTTTCCTGCTGTCCTGGCTGGACCCCTGCTTCTCGCCCTGCATCACCTGGGGTGGACTTCAGGCCACTATTCCTGGGCCTGCACTGGTAAGCAGTTGGAAGATGGATGGATAGCATGATTTGCAATAAGCAGTGTTGAATCCAGATCAGCAGCTATACAATGATTTGACGTAAAATCAAGAGTTAAATTTATAATTCATTATTCTTAGTCATAGCAAACTATAGGAATCTCATTGATGATGCTTAAATTAAAAGGTAGAAGGTTGAAAAAGAGGATGTAAAAGTTTGAAGAAGTAGAGGAAAGTGCCATGCTCTAATAACTTGCATAGAATTGCTCAAAAACAATTTTTCAACATGATACAAGAATTATTAGATGTATTAATACAGTATTTATCATGCCACTTTCTCTGACTTGCCCTGAAAGTCCCTGTGTGTATAGAAATAGAAGAGAAAATTTTAAGTCCTCCTCTCTTATCCTGATTACTTAACCTGGTTTCCCTGTTTAGTACACTAATGCAGTGCCTAGTTGACAGAGCTGCCCAGCTACAGGTGACACGTATGTCACATGACGTCTTGAAACAGTAATGAAATAAGAGTCCTTGACTAGACATGTTCCACGGAATGTTGATGTTCGTGTTTGGGAATCACTTTAACCTGGGAGGTGCCCAGCATTTCATTTTTTTCAACTTAATACTGAATATTATTCATCTGACTTCCAGTACAGCACAGCATGTAACTTATTTAAAAACCTACATAATTAGCAAGTAATAAAATACCATCCATACAATCTTTGAACAGAAACAAAAACACGTTTTTATGAAAATTATGAAAATATGTTGATCAGTGTAGACCTCAAACTTCTAATACGGCTTTGCCCACATGACTATTTATAATTCCCGATCCTGGGGTCAAGTGGAATCTGACCTTTCAGATAGCTTCCATTTATCTCCAAACAAAGCCAGGGTGCCCTTTTGTCCGCCTTGTTTCTGTCAAACAAATGTCACACTCTTTATAACACGAAGTCTGAAGGGGTTTGGGCCATACCAACAAAAACATTGTTTTTGTCTTTCTCCATTCAGTTACAAATGTGCTACATGACAATGTCTTTCAGCAGGGCATTTTAAAAGGACTGGGTTCAGTGAAGGATACAAAAGACAAATATTTGCCTTGTTCAATATCCTTTTGTTCTGGTGCAGTGCTGTGATTCTCACATTGATGCACTCAGCAAGACTGTCTTCATATAAGCTATGGAAACTTTTAAGATGATAATACCGGAATAGTACGGCTTTTTAAGATCGTCATCTGCATAATTACCACCTTCACAATGAAGGAGGACTCAGGCAAGTGAGACACGATGTTGCCCATCTTTCTATTGAAGTGTGTTCTGGTCTTGGCATTGAAACACAACGTGTACCTTTCCAATAAGTATATGCTACATTTATACATGTGTATGCGCCCCTGTGGAAGACTGGCATCCAGTGCAGGGTGCATCATCCCTGGTTTCATGGAATTGGCTCCAGGCTTAAGGAAATGCTGTACCAGAAAAACACTTGATGATGGATGGATGCATGCATGGATGGATATTTTGTATATAGATCTGAAAGTTTGAAGAACGTCTGCAAATATGTTTCATGATGCATACATTTGTCCTTAACAGAAAAAAAAAGAAAAAGATGGAGACCAATAATGAGTTGGAATTAATCGCATGATTATGGTTAGAGTTACGGAAGACGATCCCTCAGCCTATAGTAATGCTTGTAGGGTCTGAGAATTGCAGTGTTTCTGGAGAGAAATGCTTTCTTTTCATTGTTTCAAAGAAATCATTTAGATGTTTTATTTTATTAATATGTACATTTACCCAGCTTATACACCTTGGATGGTAACGACTGGTGGTCAGAGGACGAGCTGCTTCCAATGGGCTGATTTGTCAGTGAAAGATAAGGAATGTTTCACAAAGATATTGCTGTGAGCTCGTAGAACCTAAAATAAGGAATCAGCTATATGCAGGAAATATATTTTTAGACATTTCCTACTTAAATGTTTTGTACGCCTCAATCATTTCAGCCGTGTAAAATACTGTACGTGTAATCATGTACCGTGATTAGTGACTTTGATTATGCCTACAAGTTGAATCTTCTCTGTTAATTAAACAAAACATGGCACCTTTATTTATCTTTTTGTGGAAATGTCCCTGTACGGGATAGTGAACAGCCGAACATGCGGGAGGATTCCAACATGGAATTTTCCTTTAAAAAACAAACCGCTGCACCACCTGTTATCCATTAATAACAGCTCTACAAAACCACATATATATAATCTAGATACAAAGCCATGAGTCAAGAAATAACCACAGCCATTAAATATATTTACCCTGAAGTCTTTATCTTATCAGTCATACTCTAATTATTTTAAATGGCAATCTGATTCGCTGAGGCTGATGTGGCACATGTTCCTCTGGAATCTGTGATGCAGACATTTACACCTAGGCAGTACACATTACAGGGCACAGCTAACCTTTTTCAAATGTCGAAATTAATTACAAATGCAATGGCGGCTTTTAAATTTAAGCCCTTTGGAAACAATCTGCTGGAAGCAGTGTGGGAATCGAATCTGACAAAGACCCACAGAAAATGGACCTGACTCCATATATCTCAATACATCATTAATATTTACTGAAAGGGTTTTTATGCTAATTATTCGATTTTCCGGTGTTACATTAACTTATATTCATTTTGAAAAAATACTTCAAAATTGGTGCAGTTTCTTGAAGTGGTCTATATTGTTGGTTTATCAGAAGCAATCAATAAACTTGAAGTCAAACAAATCATATTTATTTTTCGTCCCTGTTTCACGTTCTGTTGGTGTTAATGCAATTTAATAAATGTTTCATTCTGATCGTGAGCATAATGAAATCTACAAGAAGGATTGCTTTTTTTGTTGCGTTCTGTAAATGCAGCTGTTGTTGGTGTTTGGAAGCTGTTCTTCCTGAGGGCTTTGATAATGATGTAAATGGCATCCACAGAGCCGTGTCTGTCTGGAGGACTCTGTCAGCACCTCCAGCAGATGACAGCTCCCATATCCCAGACCTCCACTTTCTCGAGACAAGGCCAAACAAACTGTTCCACTGTAACCATTTACAACAAGGAAACGGTCCCTTTTTTAATTCTGGAGAAGTACTGCAGTAATGGGTCAAAAAGTATGCAAATACAACGTCCACAATGCACTCACAAATTAATCTTGATACGGGGAAATGATTGTGTTTCAGTAATGGCAAAGGAATAAATTTTACTATTAGCTTACATGTTTGAAAATGTACTTTTCGCTGCTTATGACTTAAGTCATGATTCCATCTTCAGTTTTTCACTGTGACTTCATCTAATGCCGTACAGTATGTCTAGATAAGCTTGGTATCATGACCATTTGAGGGCATATAAACCTGATGTTATCTGGAACTGGGTTTTGGCATATTATCCATGACCCGTGTTTTTAAATCAAATAGATGGGTTTTGATCTAGAGTAGGTCTGGATCTCAGATAGGGTTGAGACATAAGTTTTGTGTGAACTTCTTTAGGTAGCTTTTACAGCTTCTAGTTTTGACATGAAACTATAGCATTTCCATAGTTTACATTAGCAGACAGTTTCAAAAGCAGGGATAAAGGTTCCATATTGTTTGAGCATAATTATAATGTGGAATTAGACATCAGTTGTTTTCCCCATCCTTTATTGTAATAGAAAAATAAAATTTCACAGTTTTACTACAAAATTGTGTAATTTAAAATTTAGGCTAATGTAGCAATAAGTATAAAATGTTATTTTTAATCACCATTTATTCTACAGATAAATGTATTCCCAAAATTACTCACACTATAAAAATCCTCTAGCTTTATTCTTTCTGTAAGCACCAGTTTGCCTGTTTTCAAACTCACATTGAAAAGATGGCTTGGGGCCGGACGGGAAAGGCTGCTTTAGACAAAGCTTTTAATTTGCTGTGGAATCTGCCGGAGGGTACTTCCAATCCTGCGTTTATCTTTACACTATCATGGAATATGTTTATTTACATAATGCCATTTCTGCATGGATATCAAATGCTATACTAAGCAGTGCTGTGTCATAAGCTCTCCCGTATAAGAATTTAAATTGAATTCAGTGTATACCACTACAGCCAACCACAAAACAACATAGAACAAATGTGGCAGGCTTCACAATTATTTGGTTTCTAAAATGTCACGCGTTGGTACATAGCAACAGACATAGTTGTCAATTGAATCATGTTCCAAGTAATTCTGCTGCAGTGTGTATTTAGCAGAACTTTAATTAAACATTTTTGTACTACATAACATGAGCAGCGGTAGAAAGAAACGATGTCTAAAGACATCAGTCACTGAGGAATTAATAAAAATATGTATCCAAGAGATTTATGCAAAGTCAAAAACATACAAAGTTCATGCAATAAATGGAATGCATAGTGAATACAGGCTGAAAGTGGACAGTATCAGGCATTATGTGTTGCAGCAATCATTGAGTCAAATCTAACAAACAAGGCATATTCAAGCTGGAATAAAGAATAAGTGCTACTGAACAGTACGGCCTTGTTGGGGTGCAAGGCTCTCGTAATAAAATGCTGAATTGCACCCTGTGGCAACGCTTTGGGTGGGGGGGCTCAGTGGTTAGCACTATCATCTTGCACCTGCATGGGTGGGGGTTCAAACCCTAGCTCTCCGTGTGTGGCATGCTGATTGCATGTTCTCCCCATACATTGTAGGTTTCCTTCTACAGTCCAAAGACATGCACTGTAGGCTAACTGGTGAGTGTGCATGTGTGCCATGCAATGGGTTGGCATCCCATCCCAGGTGACCCCCACCTTGTGCCCTAAGGCTGCCTGGGATAGGCTCTAGGCCCCCTGTCGGACTTAGCAGTCAGGAAAATGGATGGATGGGCTATACATCCTATACAGAATATTTAGATTTGTTTTTAAAACAGTGGCTTCCAAGGATACTAATGAATTCTTTACAGGGATACATTTCCAGGTCTTATTTTTAGTATTTTGTTTAACCCCTCCTAGCCGTTTTCCAAACTGCTTATTCAATGCAGGGTTGTGGTACCCTGCACCCTAGCAACTCATCACAGGGCACAATCACTTTCAAAATGCCAGTTAGCCTAAAGTGCATGCCTTTGGACTGCAGAAAACCGGAGTACCTGTGCAGCACTAGGCAAATATGCAGACTCCACACATGCATAAGGGCAGATTTCAAAGCTCCAACCCTTTGAGGTGCAAGGCAACAGTACTAACCACTGAGCCACCATACCACACCTTTTTGTTTAACTTTTTATAAAAAGCAGTTGTGTACGTAGGTTGGTAACGTTATGAGTAGTTTTGTGTCTTTTAGTGTCTGACCATGTGTTCCCTGTGATGGACTGCCATCATGTTCTGGGTACACCCTGTCCTCTCCTCCATGCACTCCATGGAATGGGCTCCAAGCTAACATTGACTCCATTCTACATAAGCAGTTATGAAGAAGACAAGGATGGAAGAATGCTATTCAGACGTTACAGCAGATAATACATAACCATAATGTTTGATGCAGAACTTTGCTACATGTCCTTTATTCAAAATACAGCCACTCTAATGTCTTCTGGTCTCTTATGCAGCATGACGCCATTATTCTAGGATGCAAGCAGGAGCAGAATCAATTACTGAGACATAAACACGTAAAAGGACAGAATAATACTGGGGTCTTTTACTTTGTGAAGTCTGGATTTCATGTGAGTTAACCCGTGCAGTCATCATTTGTTTTGAATTCTTCTCAGATTACTTTCGCCAGGTCGGCAGACATTTTGCACTTTCCCACCAATGAAAATGTTCCCCACCTTGGATTTGGGAGTATTTGGCCTCAAACATTTACTGACACTTTGTGTTTGGCTTTATTTCTTCCCAAAGTTGCTGTTAATGAAGTACCAGGTTGAGTTAATGCAATTTATTGAATCCAATTCTTTACTACACTGTAATTTGGCAGTTTTGTATGACAAGTCCTAACTCCCTTAAGTGTTGAAGCTTTAGCTCTCTGGCAACACTCTTGGACTTAAATGATCGTAGTAACGTTCATACGGTGCAATATCCATGCATGTAAATACTAATAGCCTTGTGGATAGAGAAAAAAATTGATTGCTTTAATTTAAGGTGTAATAAAATACTTGTTATCCGTTATCACTGAAAGGGTCAGTGAAAGTGATCTCACAGGGCAGGTGCTGTAATCAAAATGACATGAGTAACTAAAATCTCAGAAAGCCTGCAGAAAATAGTAGGCATGTTTCAGGAGATGTTGAGATTACACAAAACTGAGTAGAAAGAAAAACTGTGATAGGGCACTTGCCTTGTGCCTCTGATGAATGATTTAAGTGCACCATTTGTGAATGTTTACCTGTGGTTGTAGCCATCCCTCCTAGGCAGTCAGAACAACGATAGTAAGCAGAGAGCTGTAATTAAAGCGACATTGTAAATGAGACCAATGGGCTTCACACAGATAAGAACCAGCTGCCGCATCTGCCCTGGCCCATTCCTGCGGTGGCAAACCAATGGTTCACGTTTACCAGGGGCAGCTGCTTGTGCTGGCTGCTTTGGCTCCAGACACCACAACAGCAGGCAATTTCCACGCTGTGGCCGACTGCTCGGGATAACCCAGTCTGAGGTGAAGCCAGAGTCATCACGGGGGCCACCCCATAAACACTCCCTCCAGAAATAACAAAAAAAATGCTATAGTAATATTGGACATACACAATATCGTCTGTATGTTGCATGTAATATGACTAATGAAGACCTATGGTGCCGAACGTAAGCTATGGGCCGTATTTAAGGAAATATAGGCTGCATATCATGTAAGGTTAATCTCGCTCTTCTTTAACCACAGTACAGCCATTAATGACCATGTGCACTTCACTGAAAAACATCTGGATTATTGGCATGACCTTGAAATTGCATCGATCATTGCTATTCAGCTGGGTAGGTTAATGTCTGATTGATTGCATACAGTACAAAAAGGCACTATAACTATATTTTGCATGTTCCAAGATCAAGAAATGCAAATTGCCTTACAATCCTCTGGTATGAACTTTTAGAGTATGCCAGACTCGTTTGTAAGTCAGACAGGAAGAAAAAACTTTACGGAGCTCTTCTCTGTGTTTTGGGTTTCGCTAATGAATAAACTTATTTCTGCTCATATGATACCAGGCTTTACCAATGCATATCATACATGTGATTTTATAGTGAAGAATTAGCATGAAGCCTCACATTTCTGAGTGCCTACAAATGCATGACACTAATTGAAGTCGTTGAAAGGTTTAGCACGGCTTAAAAGTGAAATACGTTTGACGCAGTTCGTTTTACAAATAAAGTAACTTAGCTATCAGAGTGGCATGCCTTTACCATGAGCACTATTCCAGTGAAGCGCCCCCGCTCATGTCGTGTGTACTGTTACAGAGAAGCATACATCATAAATGGAGAGGGATGATTCATGCTTGGGCATGTTCCAACGAGAAGCTCCGATCAGTTTATTCAGATGAATCATGTTATCCTCATTGACACCAGGCCCAATTAAGGTGCGGATTAAGACAGGACTCTGTGACCTTCGCTGGAATTTCACAAGGATGCAATGTGTTCATTGTCAAACTTACTGCTGAAGTCTCTCTTTAAGCACTTTCACCTGCTAATTAAGCGATCCAAAAGCAAATCAGGAAAATTTGTGGGTTTAGGATGATCCAGAGAAGCACAGACGTATTTGTAACACAAGACATTTATATATAAACAGTTTACTTTGATTAAATAATGGAACCAGATCCAGAACACTTCACACTGACTTGCTTTGTGTGTGATCTGGAACATACCGCCAACATACCAAAATTAGTCCCGTTGGATTATTTTAAACCCCAAAATGCAGTAAATGATTCATCTTCTCGACAGTGGAAAAGCTACTTTGTGGCACAGTAATACGTATGAACCTCCAGAAAGGGAAGGAAATATAGGAATTGAGTTTAAAAATGGAGATGGAAGGATTTTAATGACAAGTGGACCTGTTTAAAACACTTTGTTACTTGGTTTCTCTTATTGGCTGGCTGTAATCTAGTAGAAAACCAAAAATAGTGACATTAAAATAATCATGAACATGTTGTGCCCAAAATTCCAGTTATACCCACCAAACAAATTCAGCTAGTAAAACATTAGAAATAAAAAAAAAAAAAACAGAATAACCAAATAGTAAAGGTCAGAAAATGGACAGACAGAATACTCACGTTTAAATAATACAGTGAGAGAGTCTGGGGGATTATTCGGACTTATTTGAATATTTTAGATTTATAACGTGTCAGATATAGTTTAGATCTTAGTGACACAGCGCATTGCGTCAGGGATCAGAGGAACACTCTGAGTGTAGGCTGCAGACGGTATCTTCACGAAAGTCTCACAGGCATGTAGCTAACCGAAATCAGAACAAAACACAGACAAATGTTATGACTGTCCTGGAGAGCTGGAGGGAGGATCATCTTTATTCTTATGTCAGGACTGTTTCTTACTTAAAACTGGGCAACATACTGACTTAAAGAGAGAACTAAACAAAAAATGTCCGGAATTCTACCAAGTTGATATGCTGATAAATAAACTGCACTTTTCAACATTAAATAGTGATTTGGTTTGTTATTTCATGTAGTCCAAAAAGATAATACAATAAGATTGCTTCAATTTATACGTGAGTGTGTGTGTGTGCGTGCGTGCGTGCGTGTGTGGAGATGTTTATTATCACGCTGTGGTGACACAACGTCCCCGGAAGGAATAAAAACCTGTCACCTTTTATTCAGATTTTAACTCAGTTTTATAAAAATCTGTGATTGCAATCAAAAAACCTAAAGAGCCAAAACTCTTGTATTTTGCTGGGTTACTTCTGGTTAAGGTTAAGACTGGGTAAGGATTATAGGTGTCATAGTTAGGATCAGGCCCATAGAAATGAGTGGCACGTCCCCACAATATTATAAAGACGCAACTGCGTGTGTCTACGTCTGCTACAGGATATTTATACTATGTATAGGAGACGTGTTCCCTCTTAATGCCTGATCTAAATGGCTATGGCGAGTCTCTTTTTTTACAGTATGGCAGTGACTTTACCTCGCTGACCTCTGTTTACTGTCAGTCGTGTGCCCCCCTTATCCCCAGACCGCTAGGCGGACTGCTGTATATGCAGCAGAGAGCTCGCTGAGATCTCTGTGTGGTGACTGTCCCGGGGCAGACATTTTACAGGGGAGTCTGAGGGTAATGTCTCAGCTGGAGGAGGGTTCTTTTTGAGACTTTGCTTTTTAGACCCTCCCAGCACGGGGGAAATCATTCGCTCCCTTGTGGTTGGTCGACACTAGATGGGACCAAAAACCATTTACAAGTTTTGCTAGCTAACTAAATGTAAGAAACGACCCCAGGGGAATGTGTAGTCAGTAGTGTGTAGAAGTTTAAAGAGATACACTCCTGTTTTCCCACACTCTGACCGATTAGCCATCAAATGTTTTCTTTTTTATTGAAGCGCATTTTTTCCCACATTTAAGCTAGAGTCATTTGTTGTCATTTGAGTCAGCTTCTGTTTTGAAGAGAGCAATATTTATGTGGCTGTCCTTCTGACATTGGACTTTTATTCCAAACACCATGACACTTCTCGGATCGGAACATTCTTTACTGATTCGAAGCAAGTTCAGATCAGGTGAGTTACTCCTTTCGTCTGCTGCTCACGTAAACCTTTTATCACTTTGTGAAAATGTACTTCCTTGGAATTGTCTTTTGTAAAGTCATTGGAATATTTGATATATTACCATTTAATTACAAGTTATTGAAATGCTAATATAATTTCCCACTGGTTTATAACTTGCTTTGGGGCACAGTTTTTAATGTGTGCAGACTAACAAAACATATATTTTTTTCTTCTTCTGACATTTGAGTTAGGACATCATGGAAATGATTTCATTGAACAAAATGACTGATAAGGAAAGAACACGTTTTTTACACGTAACTGTCATTATCGTCATCATTTTTATCATAATTATTGGCAAAAAATCAATACTGGGGCATTCCATGCAGATTTAAGGCTTGTGTGCCAGTGCTTTGCGTGGATGAATTATCAGTAGCATGAAGTCACCATTGCAATTCACATTTCTCAGTATGACACAGAGCAGCTTACATTATCTCGAGCCCCCTTTTTAAAGTTTGTTTGGAAGTCTGCAACTGCCTATGTTATTTCAGCCTATACGAAATGGTCTATACTGCCACCTCTCTGATGAAAGTATTACTGAAAATGATACAGACAGTGTACTGCCTACCTACAATTACGAGAAAGACTGTCGATGTGGACAGATGCATTTCATTGTGGTTTTGAACAAGAAACAGCCTCAGTAATAAATGACTTTTTTTTTTTTCTGGGACAGAAATTACAGAGATTGTCCCTCTTGTGTAAATCATTTCTTTAAATTGGAATTTCCCAGTTAATGTGTGATTATATTGTTTAGAGTAACTGATCAGAATTTAAGGATCGACAACAATTTAAGTCACTTTTTTTTACCAAACAAACCTTTGATGAGATGATCGGACTTTAACGCATTCCTGCAATACAGCATGTCAGCTTAAGCACAGTTTTATAATTGCCCAAAACGTTTCATCAATTTCAGTCTGATAATTATTTGCTGCTAAACGTGGCTTTAAAAACTAACACTCGAGTAAATTAGTCAGTTCTTCAAGGAAGCGAAAAATTACGAGCTTGCAGTCAGAAATGTAGCATGGCAAGAAACATTTAAAAGGTACTTGTTTTTTTTCCACAAACATTTGGCCAGTAATACACAGCAGATGTAGGCCTGTTTATACACATGCATTCAATCAATGAAGACTTCTCTTCTACTGCATGGTAACTTGCTGTTTTTACTTCCCGATGCAAAAAGTTCTTTCAGTTGGGAAGGGTATTGTACCTACTACTAGCCTCTGTCACTTAAGATCTGTCTCACCACAGCCAGTGCCAATAGCGTCATTGTTTCAGTTTAAAAAATTAAGCGTTCATTCGTAACTGCATCTAAATCTGTGCCAAGTCTATAAATGTTAAATGTGATACGTACCTGACACCATAATAAATGCCAAAATTCTGAGGATGCCGTTCACAAATGCGGTAAATCCTATATGCCATATCAACAAATCTGTATCTACTTTTTTTCCCATGGTTAATGCTAAGAATTTTCTAGAGAAGGCATTCCATTCTAATTGGAGCAAGGTGTATACTGTCCCTTCAGCTGGATAATTGGAGGGCTAATGGCCACATGGATCACAATCAGGGGGACGGGTCAAGATAAATGAGGGAAAGTGTGTTTCTGCTAAGTGTCTTTCACTTATCAACTCCAGCTTGTCAGCCAGCAACAGAAATAGGGTGAGGAGAAGATAAGAAATATATAGTAAATCAGAAGGTGGTGTTGCAAATATGAAACATAAAGAGACCAGATGTGATATAACATTACTCTGCGGTGGAATTAATGTATACCGTAACTTAATTTTCGGATGACCTTAGCTTGTTGGGAGACAACTTCTATGTACTTTACAGCCGATATTCTGTAATGGTTGCCCTTGTGGATTCTACGCATTTTCAAAGTAATACCTGGGGAGAGAATTGGAGAAAAATGCTATACACTAACACTGAGCTGGTGGAAACACGGTAACTTCTCTGTAACCATCCTAGTGTCCTTTGCGATTACATTCAGTTCATGATAGGACGAATGAGGCTTTAAAACCCAGGGTGGGTGGGAGTATCTTGAATTAACCAATCAATGCTGGTGATAGGTTGCGGTTCTCCCACCCACTACTTATTTTGAAGCCTTTTTTAGTGGCAGCACTGATTGTTCAATTCAGGATACTCCCGCCCACCTTGGGATTTGAAGCCTCATTTGTCCCATCACTACACTGAGCTTATGCCTGGACTGTCCACCAGGATAGTGACGTGAAAGAATTTACATTCACATTATCAACATGAACTGAATGACTGCAGTGTCAACTTTATGTTTTGTGTTTTCCTTATGAAATGGTTCTATTTTTATGGTGGTTGTAAATTCCAAATACTTCATTCAGGACTTAATTTACAGTACTATAATTTAATATTACGTCATTCTTTGACTGTTTTGCCTTGTAATGTGTGTTACGATATCTTTATTTCTGGGTTTGCTATTTAGCCAAGACTTTCATCACATAGTTCACGTATATGTACAGTATAAAAAATGTTCCATTACATAATGAATCGTGTAGATCAGTAAGCTGTACTTTTCTAAACAGCATGTTTTTGGAGGTTTTGTTCTTTCAGTTCTTTGCATGTATTACAGCAGTTCTCTACAGTTCTGCTTGTTCTGGTTGGTGCAGCATCTCAAGCAGAAGAATTTACAACATATTTAACAGCATACTTTTTATTAATATTCCAGATATTACAAAAAAATTCAAAGGTGACAAACCTCAAATCCATTTTTCTTAAATTGTTATTATTCAAAATGATTTTAATAAAACCTTTGATGAATGTGGTAGGATGTATCTTACAAACAGCTTTTCCATTTTTACTGTAAGGGGAATCTTCAGTTGTAAAAACAACACACAGCAAGCATAATAGTGTTCACAATTTATTAATGATTTGATTACCATGTTAAAAATAAACAAACAGTAAACAAATGTTTTTGTCTTATAGACAGTAGAGTGAATCAGGGGTGTCTATCACTGCCATTAATGCTGTAAGTTGCTGTTTGCTTGAATTTTCAGTCAGTTGTTTTACTACATCATTCAAAGCTACTGACATGTTTACAATTCGTTCTTCAATGTCGATTCTGCTTCAAAGCTGCGCGCCTGTTTCTTTAAGAGCTCGCACTCGTACCACAGTACCTTAAAAATGTCCTTGCTGTGCCAGCCTCCAGACCAACGGCCATCAAAACTTGCACATAACCAGTGACATGAGAATAAAACAAACAAGCTTACAAGAGATTTTCTTTGGATTCTCTGACGGTGTAGCTAACGCATTGCTGTTGGGAACTATGAAAACCAAGCCACATGATACCAATTGCTTATCACAACTGAAGAAGAATTTCCAAAACTCACTCAATGAATTTTTTATAACTACCAAAGATCTCGCATTATGCAGCCTAACTGTGTGTTACGTCACCTATGAAGGTTAACGTACCACGTTAGTAAAAAAGTTAATGATGTGACACTTTGATCTTTCATAAACGTATTCCACAGACTTAGCGAGTTTCCGGAGTTTGCTCTTCAAATTTGTGTGCCACTTACACATGATAGAGAAGCACACAGAGTCTTCCTGACCCTGGAGCTTGGGCCTTGTGGCAGACTTGAGTAGCCTACAGGAAAGCTATCAGTATGGTATAGACTGCCTCATTTTCTTTTCCTGTAACTGCTCCTCAGACATTTCCTAACTTCCTTTGGTCCCACATACCTCAATGTCCATTCTAACTCCTAGTCCCCTTTCTGTTCAAAGTAAAATCAGTCTTCATGATTCAGTCAGATTTTTGAGATTTCTGTTCTGTTCTTCATATCAACTCTAAACAGCAAAATACCTATGTTGCAATTCTTGTAGTGTTTTTTTTTTTTCCCCCTTCCATGGAATGCAGTGTATATTCTCCAAATATAATTAATTGTCATTAATGCATCAGAACTTTGTTGGTAACGTTTTTGAATCATTTTCTCGTTTTTTCCTCCTGTCCTTGATTGTTATTCTACCATGATACTCTTACGCATCTTTCAACCGGAAGTGATTAAGAAGGGCAGCAGTAACACAGAATCTGTGTACCTCTCAACAGATAGTATCTTGAAGGGAAATGCAATTCAGTGGCAATTTGGCATCCTCCTGGATGCGCAATGAATACAAGAGCCAATTGTCTGAATTTTCGCTATCAGTTTTAGACGTGTAGAGTGGGTGGCGTGCAGTGACTCAGCGTGCAGTTCAGTGCACAGGGACAGCCTTAGCCACAAGTGTTCTGTTCAGCTCTACATGGGAGTGATGCTATGATACAGCATATAAAGAGAGACCACACACTGCAGGGAGGTTTGTTTAAAAGGTGGGAGCCGTGTTTATCATAGATGAACATCCTGTTTTAAGAAATATTTGATAGCTTACAACATTTTTTCATTTTATTTTCTTTTAATGTTTTTCAGGAGTTTATTTCCCCCCAAATTATTTATGGATTTGGTTTATCTTAAAATAAATTGGATATTTTCCACTCTATTGAGTCACGCTTATACTGTTTTCCAATCATATTTTTCTCACCTGGCCTTCTGTTGAAGTTCTATGTTTTTTTATTATTGTTATTATTTTGGTATATTTAACTTGGATGATCCAGCATGACTACGAACAAAATTTTACTTCTCAAAATGTCTACTGAATAGTGATTTGGCCATTTAAAAACTTCCAGATGAGAGCCGTGCTGAACATGCATCCAGTTGCTACTCTGAGTTGCATGGATGCTAACATCCATTTACAATTTTACTTGCTTATAAATTACATTAAGAAGAATTACTGCCGCAGAGCTACCTAAGACCACATTTTGCATTTGTCTACACTTGTTAGCTGGTCCCTCTAATAGTACAGTTCATTATACAAAAGACTTAATGGGTCAGAGAAGTGCTGCCTTTACAATGATTTGAATTGCTTTGCATCGATATACTTACCATATTACTAAAGGTGCAATTCTAATGTGTGAGCCACTGGAATGAAACACATGGACAGTGACGTGTTTCGCATAACTAATAACCACTTGACCCATGCAGAGTGAAATCAGTGAGATAAGTCACACTTTAGCCAAGCGTTGGCTCTATTTATGTATTTATTTTGTTGCATCATACAATAATTCAACACTTAACATACTAATGAAAGCTGGAATTAAAGGATAAAATTCATGAAAACTAATACTGATCACCTTCATAGGCGTCTGGTTAGATTTAGATTAAATCAGACAGTCTGTCTCCCCCCCCCCCCCCCCCCCCCCCCCCCCCCCCCCCCCCCCCCCCCCCCTCCCCCCCCCCGCCCGGGGCCCACAGAAGGCAGCTCGGCCCCCGCCACCCACCCCCTCTTTGGTA
>JAACJT020000075.1:13018380-13037527 GCA_009936485.2 Gymnarchus niloticus | reverse complement strand
CCCTCCCCCGCCCAGTCCTGCAGTTACGACTCCAGCAGAGGAGGACACGAGAGCAGCTTGCAGACCCGGGCATCATGCCTCGTGAGTAATATATGCAATATGAATTACTTATGTAATATTTTTTGTTTACCTCCACCTTTAGGGCAGTGGGTGCCTTTTATAGGATCGATTCTTAGTCATGTGTGCAGAGTGAACTTTTCATACGCTGTGAAGGATACGCAATGTCCAGAAACACATGGCATTGTTTCCACAAGCTAATGAAGATACTTGTGAAACCATGCAGAGCCTCATTTCTCTTCCTTCTCTTCCTTTCATTCCATCTCTTTGGTGGAGGTTTAACGTCGGCATAAGCAATAATCTTGTCATATGCCGTTGACAGCTAGATAGCAAAAGCAAAGCCAGAAGCTGACCTCAGTGGAATGTCCATGTGCTCGCTGGCTGTCTCCTGTTCAGCTCCACAGCCAGATAGATTTACAGAAACAACACCTGTTTAACCAACAACAGGCTATAAGCAGTAGTCAGTTGTCACGTGTAATACATACATTGAGGAATTTTTGCCTCCGTTGTGGCATTGCCACTACCACCGTACAACTAGAATGGAAATCTGGCATCTGTATGTACTGAATCTCTGCCATCAATTGATTAAAGCTGAAAGCAGGTGAGGATTAGAGCAATGGAAAACTTGCTTTTACAAGAGCAGTAAGTTGCAGGCAGACTGGGCGGTTTTCCAAAGCTAAAAGTCAATGCAGAAAGTTATCGGGTATTTAAATGTTCTTTCAACCAGTCTCTTGTTATAAGAACGGGGTCTGGTTCATTTTATACATTATTGAATGCTGTTATTCAGAAATTAGTTCCCACGCTAGAAATCTTCACAAAAATGATTGTGTTTTATTTTACTATGATCTCAGATTGCTTGTAGAACAACAGCTCTGCTAGCAAAAAATAGGATTAGGGCTTTGAAAGACTCCCTGGTTTGTAGCATAAGTAACCAAAAATGTACTGTACTTGGTTAATTTCATTGAGTAATTTCTAAAGAGATTGCTGGGAAAGTGATTATTCAATTAGTTTTAGCTTTCTGACATGGCACAAGCAGAAAGGAGATAGCTGGCCTACAACCGTGGAGTGAAAGGGAATTCCGAAGGTAGTCCTATCAATTTCTCAGAGTTTGTTGGAGATAAAAACCCACAGAGAATGCGATTGGCCAGACCATGGCCCTTTAAAAAGAAATTTGGATTGCCAGTTTATCTCATGATTGTAGGCAAGAGGTTGCAGAGCGAGATAGAAAGCTTTTTGAAGATTTTACTGGCTGCTGTCTATTGGCTTTCAAACCTCTTTGAAATGCAGACTTCCACAGAAGGGATTGCGTGCCAGGTTATATATTTAATCTGCACTGTTGGGACTCACTCATCAGAAGTGAAGCCTAAAGAGAATCTTTTAAATTATAACTGGGAAAATCAGAAAATTATTAGTTTTTTGTTATCAAAGGGGCATTGTGGCATGGCTCATATACTCATATAAAAATATTTTAAGAGTAGTATTTCTATGACTAAATCTTGAATACTGAAATATTAATTTACATAATGGCAATAACAATAATAATAATAATAATAAACCACAAGTTTTTGGGGTGTCTCATACTGTGCGGTCTTAAGTAGCTCAGCAAACAACTTGGAACACTTTTATTATTGGACGAGATTTTATGTTAATCTTTTATGGACTTGATATTTCAATCTTTTTTGTCTATTTTGGAAGATGGTCAGTGTGTATAGTTTGTGTATACATTTCTGCCAGGAACATCTGGTGTTTATTAGGCTCTTTAACATGTAGTCAGACCTCTCAGAGTTGTTTGGACTGCGACCTGGGAGGAGCTGGAGGACAGACGACTCGGTGTGTGTGTGGCTGGTTCCCAGGTCTCGGTGGGTCTCACAGTTGGGACATTTCTCTCACTGAAAGAATATATCAATTTCCCAGGTTTGCAGTTCAGTCTTTACTCGTTGTCTGTGTGGTCTACCACATAAAGAATAGCCTCTCAGTGAATGGATGGTGATGTAAATCAGCCCTTCCAAATTCCCAGGTCCTTCTCTGTTCTTCTGCAGATCTGTTGGATTTATCACTGTCTTCACCTTATATAAAAGCAGAAAGCATTAAAGGGTTTACCTACTGTTTTTCCAGAGGATTTCTAAAATTCTTAGAGGTCGAGTTTCACCTGTAACTTTCTACAATTTTCATCCTAATTGTTTTTGTCTCATCAAGTGGCTTGAAAAAACTAAAGTGCCTGATCAATGTTGCATTTATTAATGTTGGTAAATCTCCATAATGAGAAAGTGATTTAAAGCCTTTGCAGAAAAGGAATTTAACATGAACATACATAGCATTTCAGGCAGCCTGCCCCAGGGTCCATTGCCTTATTTCTAATTCCATTCAAATACCACAGATCACTTCAAAACATCTTATCTGCATTATCTTTTAAGGGTCCCACTGAAATGACTTCCATGTGCTAAATGTTTTCTGTTCTCCAAAATACGATTTATTTCATTGCAAATACAAATATTATTTATTCTTGCATAACAGTAAAGAATTACATTCTAATAAAAGTAAGGACAATAATTCTGCCATTGGGTCAATGGTTCTTCTTTCCTCAGAATCAAGTCAAATAAAGTCTTTATCCATGTTTTTGAAGAATTTATGCATCTGTCTGCAGGATTGGAAACTTAGCTAATTAGGACACAATTACAGGAATGAACAGCAGTGCAGTTAAAGTCTGGCATCCTTGATGTTCCTGTTTGCTCTATCCAATGAGAGCACTTTAACCAGATCGTTAAGTGCTTGTTAAGTGCCTTGATGCAACAGTGTTGTGAAAGGCACTATAAAAATAAGTCAAATGGGACTGAACTGAATTTCAGCATCCTCTAAAGGCTGTTGCCTTTGTAACATGTAACCCTCATGAGTCATTATATATATATATATATATATATAATGAAAATGCAGAACATCATGAAATGCGGTAATGATAAATGCGGTGCATTTTCATTTAAACTGCGTGAAACTCAAGCAACGGCTGGAATATGGAAACAAATGTCACGTATTCAGAACTAGACCAGTGTATATTTTTGCAGCGTTAATTAGGTAAATGAGAGTGCACACTTTCCTCCCTAAAGATTTCAATGTACCATGTAATCAGATTTCATTGCTTATTTTACAGCACTGAAGAGTCCAGCCTCATTCCAGGAACAGAGGAAAAGCATTGAACGGTCCAAGGTAATAGAAGCTAACTAAGCTAACTTAAAATAAATGAACAGAAGAGTGCCTTTGCAGCCCAGAGACATTGTTGGGGGAAGATGTGATTAAGGAGAAGCTTTGCGTTAAATATTATCTTTCGTTTTCAAGGTCCTGACTGATCTTTAAAAAAATAACAGTAAGATCATACTCTAGGCTAAATTTTCCATATCTTAGAAAGCATTTCTTGAATTTCTTTAATTAATGTGTCTTGTTATCACTAATGTAGCTTTATGCTATGAGCCTCTCTGATAATGGAGGTTATGTTCTATGTTTCACCTCCTTCTGCTGACACACTCCGGTCAGTCACATCTGATGTTGGGGTGAAATTGTAAATTCTGTTGCACACGTGGTGCTGCTTTCAGTTGCTGATCATCTCCAGTTTTCCCCCATGTGTTCTACGACAAGTCCTGACCGTGCACACGTCTCGCATTCACCAATCGCCTTTGCAAATACTGATGAGTCATAACTGCTCCCCGGAGCTTAAAGCAGACAGATGACAGAGGCGACGGTTAAGAAATAAAGTCCTTCTTAAGGATGCTTTGAGGAGAGATACCTCCCTGTATGTATTATTGATGTACCGTAATGCCATAGGAGACGTACGACTATAACGGACACATGCAACCTTTTAAGTATAGAAATAAACTAAAGCTCATTAAAATTTTTGATGGGAGAGGCAGACAAATTGCCAACTGTTCAATGCTCCTTGAGTGCTCACTGTCATAAACATTCACATCCATTCCAGGTGTACATTCCTGAAAACGGTCTTCTTTGGAAGATCCACCTGTTTATTTACTTGTGGTAGTTGCTTTTCTTAAAGGCATCTCGAGTATGTAATCAAAACCGGTACGGTTAGTTTAGACTTTTTGGATTCATTACCCCTCATTTGTATTTTGTGAAAAGGAATAACATTGCACTCAATAAATTATTTATTGGACATAAAACATCTGTAAAAGTTATGCCACAAAGAAAGAAAAAATACAAAGGGGGTCGTGTAATAGGATACGGTCTTATTTTGCAGACTGGGGATTTCTTAAAGCATAAAATCAGAAGTAGATCGGAGAAGTCAGACGTGCCCAACATGCATATTTTAAAAGGTAAGAAACAATCTGTCATTTCAATAATCAGTTTTTGTATTCAACACAGCATAGTTTCGGCCCAAATGAGACTCCAGGCATGAAAATGGATACTGCATACAAAAAATGGAACACATGAAAGAGACGTGGTGCATAGCTGTTTAGCGTGAATATCAAAGAGCAGAAATGAGTCGTGGCTTATTTCCCCTGTGCTGGCAGAGATGAATTTGAAGAAGTCTACGTGAAAACTGTTTACTTAGCATACCATTCCATTCATGCATCCTATATGTGCTTCTGACGGACACTATTAGAGTGGATTAATGGTGCTTATCCTTATATTTACTGTACAGACTCAGCCACCGAAGGCTCCATGCAAGCAACTCAGATGAAACTAAAGCGAGCCAGGCTGGCCGACGATCTTAATCAGAAAATCGCTCTAAGACCAGGCCCTTTGGAGCTGGTAGAAAAGAATATCATTCCTCTCGATTCAGCTATCAAAGAAGCTGCAATGAAAGGTATCTGGAAAAAAAAAAAAAAAAAAAAACAGAAAATGTTTTGACTCCAAATTATATTATAGTTGATGGGGACCTTCTCCCTATCTGGAATTTTTTTCTTCATTACATGAATTGTGCACCCTCATTAAAAGTAAACCTACAGCCCGAAAATCTGGACTATTCACATATAACCATCTGTTCAGACTCACACACTCTGTTTAAGACAGCTGGTTTTATAACTTCTCTGTCGTTTTATCGAGTCCACATAAGATAGAACTGTGTTGGAATTATCCTTTTTGTCAATGTCTGCATTCTGTTTTTTTATTGGCTAATTAAAGTTAGAGCCACAGAAATCACACAATTTTCACTTTTATAATACTGATTGATTATTTGAAAATGTTAGCTGGAAAAATGGTCTGTTCTTCTGTGATGAAAAATCTTATGAGTTACATGAGCATTTTTGCTATTTGTCAGTTAAATGTCCATATAGTTTTATAGTTTATTCCAGGCAGCATAGGTCACAATGCAGGGATGCACCCTGGATGGGGTGCCATTCCATCACAGCACACATATATTAATGCAGACACTATGGGAAATTGGTATGCATTTGGAATGGGAGACGAATCATGAGTACTTAAAGATGGACATAAAAAGCTCACACACAGAACAGAGATGGGTCCTGAACCTCCAATCCTCAAGGTTTCAGGCAACAGTGCTATCCAACTTCAAGCAAAAATCTTTATGATATGCATTACAGTAACTTCCCAGCTAACCATGTGATCTCTGCAATTATGGCAGCATCAGTCAAAGTCATCCATCTTTAAACCACATATCCTGCTGAGGGTTATAGTGGGTACTAATATCTATTCCCACCAGCATAGAGTACACCATGGATGGGATTCCAGTCCATTGCAAAGCATACACCAACAACAGGCTATTTAGAGATATTTAGTTATACTAACTGCATGTCTTTGGACTGCAGGAGGAAACCGGAGTATGCGGAGGAAACCCATGCAACATGGGGAGAACATGCAAACTCCACACACACAGAACAGAGGTGGGATTCGAACCCCCAACCCTGGAGGCAACAGTAGTACACGCTAAGCCACCATGCCCACCCTTTGTCAAACTTATCCTTGTTCTTTTAAAAAAAATCAGTTACAACAAAAACAAATGTATATAGTACATCCTGAGTTAACATTTTACATGAATTTGCATACATTCAAATTCAATATTTATTCAAATTTGCCACAATTATTGTCATAAATTTCATTCACATACATATATGAAAACAGAAATAAAAACACAGCAAGGAAGTGTGACTTAAACTAATGCATCTTATAAAACTTCCCCAAATGTACAACTAGTGAGAAAAATCTTCTAGTTGTGATATATCCCAATGTTTATTGCAACATGCTGTGTTGAATTGTTTTTCTCACAAACAGCTAACCATGCTGTGGCTCTTAGATCATTCGTGTTTAAACTCCATGCAAATACTTAATGTTTACTATTGCAGTTGTTGAAGTCTTGTGGGAAAAAAAAAAAATGAAAAACATTACGTAAGCCTGCCTTGCTAAGCTGAGCAACATTAGTTTACATGACTTTTGTTTAAAAGCATGTTTTACAGAGATAAACATCAGCTGTATTTAGATCAGCCCTCTTTTCCAGATCAATTCAGTGTTTCTGGCTCTCTGTGTGCTTTGGCTTCACAAGATGTATGCTTTTCTGCTAAACCACCTACAAAGGTGTCTCACAGCCGCTTGTAACTTTAGTCAGTACAAGAAGTCAGAAACTGGACCGGCATTCTTCTGAGCTGACTGCCGTTTGAAAGATCAGTTGAATATTTATCCTTCCGCAGGGGACAGCTTTCAAAATGAGCTAAGGTGACAGCACCGAGACTGTTCTTAGTCAGGTGTCTTCAAGGCCAAAGCATAGCATGGCTTCAGAATCAACAGGTGGAGGAAATAACAGCCCTGCTGATTGCAGGATTTGGACAGCATTTGCCAGGGCTTCAAAGGCTGTGGCTCTTGTGATTAGAAGCAGGGTGGGCACATGCCAGGCCACTGGTTCAGATATAAAATGAATCTCTCCACCCACTGTCCCCCAAGTAACCCTAAAGCTGACTTGTGTATATAGCACTGCCTATCAGTGTTCAGTTTATCAGGGACTCCTCTTTACTCAAGTGCTTATGTCAGTTTCTTTCTGATGCATCCCAGCACTTCCACACACTTGGTGCGGGTAACAAAAAATCAGGTACTTGATACAAGTGTTGAAAATACTATATGGATGAGACAGTCAAAGGTCACGTCGCCATAGGTATGGCCAATGGGAATTCAGTTAAATCTAACAGCATTGGCATTTGGTCTATTAAAAAAAACACAAACAAGTGTTTGTTTAATTACCTATTGCTGGACTACATGCTATTTCCCATTTCAGTAATAGCGTGCTTTGGGTGTGTTCCCTTTTTTCTTTCTTTCTTATAAACATCTTCATGGCTGACTCATTGCAAACATACATTTGGGCTTTCCTTGCAGTGAACCATGGGAAGTTCCTTAAAGAAGAGGACTCTTATGCATTTGAAGAGGACAGCAGTAGTGACAGTCTCTCCCCTGAGCAGCCTCACAGCAACGAGTCACAGGCTTCCCTGTGCTCCTCCTCGGAAACCAAGAGCAGTGACTCGTCTTCCCCGGCTCTTGCCAGCACCAGACAGGTGAGAGACAATGACAAATTAAACAGTCCTGGAGCCCCTCGCTGCTCACCCAAGAAAAAAAAAATAAAAATCTAGCTGAAAACATGTTTTATGTGTGCTGGTGTAGTTGTGAAGCTGACTTGAACAAACTGTACCTTCTAAAACTTGGGAATATGCATACAGCTTCTGACTCAGTTGATTTTGAGAAAGAGTGATGAGCATACTGTACTGTACCCTTTTACTTCTGCTGAACATCCTGTCATACTTTTATTAATAGTAGAGGCCATCAAGCTGACGTCAGGTCCTGGCATCCACAGAGATGGCATTTTTCCAAAAAGTCCTGTCATTGTCTGGACCTTCGAGGTCCCAGTGGAGCCATAGTGTTAGTTGGCCTAAATGAGTGCTTTTTAAGAACAAAAAAACGAACATAACAAGTAACCGATCAGAATAAAAGTGATTTCTCTTTAGCAGACATTTATTTCACAGGATCTGCTTGTTTTGGAGTTAATTAAAAAAGGCAGAATGACTGCTGAAATCCAAGAGCTGAGCCAAATATACAAATGTTACATCTTTGTTTCACGACATTGAAATGACATTGCTGATAGATAGCTGTCATTGTGATGTGTAGTTTCAGTTGACAGCATGCTTAACAGGACTTTTTCTAGGTCTCCTTATTAGCAATTGCATCTACCAACAAATGTGATTGTTGTCAATTTCTAACACTACGCCAGTTCTCTGCTCTCATATTTTGCTTTGTACCACCTAATAAATAAACCTCTTGTTAATATAGTTATTTGAGGCTGGGCTAAGACAATATTACCTAGGGGGCTTGGGTACCTTGTTAGCTAGATGTCAATGAAAATAAATACATGTTGTAAGAACTACTCATATGTCCGTCCGTCCATCCATCCATCCATCCATCCATCCGTCTTCTAGCTGTATAGAGTCATGGGTAGCCTGGAGCCAGGAGCAATCAGGGGACACACCCTAGATGTGATGTCATAAATTGTAAAAATTAGATTATCATTTTTTTATACAGTACTGTGCAAAGGTCTTGAGCCATCCCTCATTTCTTTATATTTTGCTAGGAAAATGGGACAATATGTACAGTGATTTATTGCAACATCATCTGATCATCTGTAATCATCTGCACCCATTTCTTCACTGGTTCATACCTTAAGTTAGATGGCTTTGTTATGCTTGAATGATTCATACGTAGGTCACTGTGTGGCTTAACAAACAAAAAACATTCCTCTGAAACTGGTCAGGTACAGAGACTGGACTGGAAATGAGAGCCAAAAATTTTGAAAGGCTTTCAGGAAGCGTGGGGAACTATTATTCAAAACTGCATAAAAAAAATACAAGTCTGGCTCATTGGAAGCAACATATAAAGAAATGAGGGGCGGCTCAAGACTTTTGCACAGTACTGTACATTAGCCTATCAAAGTATATTTGAAGATTAAGTTTATTAAAATCACCCTCAGTATGATTTGTTATTCCTTGGTTATCATTTGTCATTTTGAAGTATTTTTTTGTTAACAATGTTGCATACAGTTCATAGATAGCGCCATATAAAAATTGTTTCAAGTGAAAATAGGTTAATAAAAATTTTAATAAAAAGGAAAAATGATCCAAACTGATACTTGAAAACTGTTAATCGTTTTATCTATATGAAAAAATTAAATAGCACATTAGTAGCTATCCTATTAATTCTTATGCTGTTCAAAAACCATTTTAATGTTTCAAAATTATACAACTATTTCAGATTATTAATGAAATGGTGGCCATGGAATAGTTAATCAGTCATTATTTTTGTTGAAATTTTATGGGAAAAAAATGCAGTGGGATGATCCCAAAAGCTTGTGAAATGTGATGAGTGTATGCTGTCCACTTGAAAAGGGCAGCGGCAGAGCAGAGCAATGTCCTGTTTTAAGTTGACCGTTAGCTGGAAAGTGACACGTTGCTGGCTCGCGGTGAATCTTGCATTCTGGAGTCTTCGTTATGGAGTGTTCTTGCTATAGAGCTCTTTGATTATCCACACAGGGCTCTAAGCATTCCAGCACATTGTCTATGCTGTGAATGCGGGGCTATTATTGGCCTGGCGGTGCAGGCGTGACAAAGAAACGAGGAAATGGGGACACGCGTCTCACGTATCTTCTATCGGTGGTGACTGGGAAATATCACTGAGAACACTCCGGCACCGTAAAGGCTTTCTGAGTCTTTCATTTCTTTACACATCTGGTTTCAATTAAAAGGAACGAAGGAGATTTCTGTCAGAGGCTTTGATGTTTATACCCAGCAGATGAGCTCGACCACACAATAGTTTTACACGGGGAAGTCCGACAACTCATTCCTGATGCATCGTGGAGCAGAAACGAATATCTCAGCGTCACCCAGCGATATCGGTAATTGGTAAAAGTGGTATTTTTTTTTTAAGTGAGTCGTTTATTGTTTTCAGGTATCTCAAAACCATGAGCACAATGGTTCCCCTACTAGCCATGTAAGCCAAGAAGAAAGTCTGTCCATGATGAACAGCAGTCAGCTAAGCCAACCTATAGCTGTCCCAGCAGTTGTCAAGGTGAGCAAGACTAATACTGCACTGGGCGATATTCAGTCTGCTTAGTAAATGACAGTGCAAGATGGCACCCAGCTTGGAACACGTCCCCGTCGTGACTGTCGCTATTTTCTCGTCTCACAGTCGCATCAGCTACTCTTTATGCTGTTAAATACACGGAATCTTGACGTGCGATTTTGAGCAAACGTAGGCAAAGCGACATCAAATCTTCGTTTTCCCCCAGTCGAAAACGTCGGACAAAAATCGCCACAAGAAACCAAAAGACACCAAGCCCAAGGTGAAGAAGCTAAAGTACCACCAGTACATCCCACCGGACCAGAAGGTAGAGAAGTCCCCTCCCCCCATGGACTCGGCCTACGCCAGGCTCTTGCAGCAGCAGCAGCGCTTTCTGCAGCTGCAGATCCTCAGCCAGCAGAAGCAACACCAGCAGAGCTTCAGCTTCCAAGCTCTGCACTCATCGCCGCTCAAGTGAGTCATGGGGACGAGCAGCAACCAGGCGACGGTCATACAAGCAGGGCCATGTTATACTTCCCAAAGCCACCAAACCCACACGCTTCATTATCGATCGATAAAAATAAGGCGCTTAAATAAAAGTTTAGCGGTTTCTCTTGTCAGTGAACCTCAAAGTGAATAGCAGACAAGCTGAAGACCACATAAGACTTTCCATTTAGTGAAAAACCTGACATTATTTACCACGTGTTCTTGAGGTAATAAAACAAAAAACAAATTGTATGACATACCAGATAAGTCAACATCTAAACATAAACATTCCCTCTGAAATCCTGAAATGATGTTTTTATTAAGTAAATAATTGTTGTTTGGCAGCATTTAAAGGTTTACTGTTTGCTAGAATGTAAAATGTTGTTGGTGTAATATTAATGAGGTGTGGTTCTAATAATAAAATTGCCATATAAAGGCCCAGTTTAGTTTACAGCAACTTTTCAGCAGTAGACAAACAGCTGGGGCAATTAAAAAAAAAAAAAAAGAATTCTTTGAGGGACCTATGCCCTGTGGCATTTAAGATTACAGTGAGATTGCAAAAATATCTTGAAATGTCATTTATTTTAGCTCTATGACTTGACAGACATTCCAGGCCCCCCATGACCCTGGGTAGGATTAAGAGGTTTTGAAAGTTCATTTCTTAAATTATTTAAATAATTCTAAATCATGGTAAATTATTTAAATACATATTCACAATTCCAATATTCTTAAAATCATAATTGATTTCTCATTTTATGTTTGTGTCTGTGTAGGTTTGGGCAGGCTTTATTATTTTTTTTTTTCTTGTTTCATGGAACATGGTAAAGTCATCTGATTGCTGGCTTACAACTTTTGAAATACAGTAATAACAGGTTATATGTTCAGATGCGGAATCAATACATTTCTTTGCTTTTTTGCATTTGTTTTCATTCCAGACAATCAAATGAACGACTTCCATGTTCAAATGTCCCTACAAACACCATGACAAGTAGTTCTGCTTCTCCAGTGAAGACAGCTTACTCTGCACAAGCCAATGTTTCAGCAATGAAGCCTGGGTCGTTACCCTCAAACCTGGATTTAAAGGTATGCATTTTTTTTTTTCTGAGAAAAATAACATGTATCCAGTAATACATGGGGCTTTGATGTTTGTTCTTGTATCAGTGTTGACTATCAGGGACAGTAGGGCTCTTTCTGGTGATATCAGCTTTGGCGGCCAAAGCAATTAAAATATTTTTGCATAGTAATTTTTTCATGCAAGGCACGCTATCTATACACAGAGGAGAGAAAACAAAAAGGTCAGTGTCTGTAACTACAGATATTATTTGATTTTAAAAGGAAATTTATACTGTGATGTAAAAATAGGGCCCAGTAAAAGTTGATATGGTGTCATTTAATTTGACTTCTATGAGCCAGATTTGCAGTATTCCTGTGAAGGTATATTTAATGTGTCAAAGAAGGTATAGTTACACCTGGAGAGCTTGTACTCTTCAGTATGTGGATAAAAGACGTTTTCACTAACCGATCTGCTCTCTTTCTGGAAGGTGTCTGAACTGAGGCAGCAGCTCAGGATCCGTGGTCTTCCAGTGTCTGGAACAAAAACAGCATTAATAGAAAGGCTGAGACCTTTCTTGGAGCCCAGTTCCAGCTCGCCGTCTAGCTCCAGTGACATCACCACTGTCACCTTCCCAGTAACACCCACTGGCTCACTGTCATCTTACCATTCACCAGGCTCCTCCAGCGCCTTGTCCAACGGCAGCTTCTATCAGCTGTGCGGCACCAGCACCAGCCCGCCCATCTCGCCGGCCTCCTCTGACCTCTCCGTTAGTGGGTCCCTTCCAGACAGCTTCAGCGACGTCACACTGTCGTCCCCGCAGTTCGGTTTACATGCCTCCCCCAGGGCTGACGAAGGTGCAGCTGCCAGTCTGACCGACGGACCGGACGCAGAGAAGGACAAGATGCTGGTGGAGAAGCAGAAGGTGATCGAGGAGCTGACGTGGAAGCTTCACCAGGAGCAGAGGCAGGTGGAGGAACTGAAGATGCAGCTGCACAAGCAAAAGCGCGGCCATGACCTGCAGGAGCTGCAGACACCAACTCAGCCACAGTCCCACCTGCATCCTGCACCCCAACAGCCGCAGAACATCTTCGGCGTGTCCATCAAACAGGAGCCTGTGGCCTCCAGTTGTCCACTGTCCTCCAAGCAGCTGAAAGACCCTCCCAGGAGCTGTATGGACAGTCTTACTCATTGTGGCTCCACGGTCCTCCCAAGCCTGTGTGGCCCTCACTGTTTGGAAACCTCAGCTACAGGGAGTCCTGTAGCCCTGTCTGCTTTCCTGAGCCCCCAATGCTCACCTCAACACTCCCCCATAGGCAAAACAGCCAGCAGCCCTCAAGATAACAGCCTATCCTCTTCTCCAAACGGCCCCTATTTGCTGTCAGTCTCCTCCACCAGAGGGGCTGCAGATGGCCAGACTAACTCTCCACAGCAGAGCCATGACAAGCCAAGACCCATTCAGGTGCCGCACAGCAAAACTTATTGAAAATCCTTGAACTAGTATATGAGGTACATTTTCAGCATCTCAGTATGCAGAGCATAATATATATTCAGCGTGGATTTATCTGAGCAAACTGCAGTACTGCATGAATCAAATGCTATCTCTGATTCAAAACCGTGTCCGTGAGGCTATCCAGTTTATCGTTCGCTATTTGGGAAAACACATTCAGCTGTTACCTTCCAGGTCTTCACGCAAATTAAATTATTTGAAAGGAAAGCTTTATTAGGGGCTTTAATACGTTTGAAAGCAAAAAATCGTCTGATCTTGAACATCCTGTACCTTTTTCTTTTCCGATCCCACAGAAGAATTCTGGCCAGACTGTTAGCCGTCTCTACGCCTCTGACCAAAGGAGCTTAACACCTGCGTTTTCTAATACTGCAAGCAGCGGCTTTAACAGGGATCAACCCAAGCCAAAGAGTCTAAATATACAACACAAGGTACGTGTAGTAGCCCTCGTATGAGGAGGCTGATTTAACACAATTAATTATAATACTTATTTATGCTCGAGACTACGTGGAGGGAAGGCTAAGTTACCGGCACAGTCCCACTTTAATGTTCCGTGCTTCTATCTGAGTTGCGACCTCCTCTCTCAGCCTGGCTGTTACGGGGGCACAAAGATAAAAATAAAGCTGACCTCTGTTGCTCAGGAAAGTCCTTCACCTCCGTAGCCCCAGATGCGCATTCATGACCATTGCACCCTCTTGTCCTCGGCTTTTTGTCGTGCTGCCGCTTCCTGTATCAGGAGTATGCGGAGGCTGAAAGATAGCGTGAACACAGGAAAGCTGTGAAAGAACACATATCAAGCTAACATGTGCAAGCCGTGATGAGAGACGCGAGGAGATGAATCTTGACCAGACCTCATTTATAGTACAGAATCCTTTTCGGTCCCTTTTTAACAACAGATATGACTTTCAACTTATTTTTTCATGTAGATGGCAATATTACACTCTCCCAGGCACGCGGGTCAAAAGTGTCCCATCTCTTCTGCTGCCTTCTGCAGCTCACAATCTGCTGCATCAAAGATAAAACAGCCCCCCTGCTATGAAGATGCAGTAAAGCAGGTAAACTAAATTCAAGAAAAAGTAGAAAAAAGGTTGATTTTCTTCCTCTGTATCCAGTGACTAGCAGGAAATCTGGCTAATAAAAAAACTAAATATATATCTTTGACCGCTTTTTTGCCTTCACTTGGTTATGCTCACATGGTCTCACCAGTTTATACTCTCCATTCAGCAAATCGTCCATGTGCTCTCTAATAAGTGCCCTGTTTATGCCACATTAACCCACTAGTGAACTATATGATAACGAGTCATTTTGGTCACATTTTGCACAAAATTTTGCATTGATCTTCCAGTTGGAAAGCAACACAAAACAACGATGTTGCTCCATTCTTAACAGCACTGAAAAGAAATCTTAAAGCAACCATGACAACAACAACAATAACAACAACAATAATAATAATAATAATAATGTGGAGTGTTAAGGTACATTTTAAATTAAATGTAAAAATAGTTTCATGTATCAAAATGTATGTTTCAAAGGCCTTTTGCCTTTCTATATGTTTTATATTTCTTATATATATACGTGTTTGTATGTATTTGCACATTTATAGCCATTTTTGCCAATGGTGACATTTTTCTGAAATGTTATTATAAGTGCATTCCAATTTCAGCAATTGACCAGAAGCCAGCAAATGGACGAACTTCTTGATGTTCTTATTGAAAGTGGAGGTAAGCGTCATTTCTACTGAGACGCTACACAAAGTGCGGAGTGAACAATGATTTGATTAAACGCTATATGAGGAAGCATTTCATTAAATTGTTTACATGGAATGTGTATCCAACAATGAGTGTGTAATTACACAGATGGTAGATGAACAGCAGTTCCACTTCATGAAAAATACAACACAGATGAAGTTAGCGGACAAGGCAGCAGTTTCCTATGATGTAATAATCTTTTTATTCTTGCAGTATAAGAATTATGGCTATTGGGTCCCACGGCACTTAAAACATGTTGAGCATTGCCTAAACATTTTGAAGCTGTTATTTTCCCCTCATCTTCTTAAATATATCCAGGTTTTTCTCCATCATGGATGTTAAATCAAAATTTGTGCTGTGATACCCCCCCCAATTTTTCTTTCAAGAAATGCCAGCTAACGCCAAAGAAGAGAGGCCCTGTGTAACAAAAGTTGTGCCTCACATTACAGTTTCCTCTGGAAGCTCCAGCGTACCCATCCCAAAATTCCCCAGGCACTATGAACACCTGACCCCTCCCCAAGTCCCTTTTGAGCATGCTGGAAGCAATGGGGACAGTCACCTAGAGACCTTGTTGAACAGTTCCATGGGAAGATCAAGTGAAGTGGTGCTCCTCAAGATGAACGCAGGCGAAGGACACCTGGAGGATGCAGGGGACTGCTTCACGGGGAGCCATCAGGAAAAGCTGCTCAGTAACCGTGACGTGATGGAGACACAACTGTCCCCAATGGATGCCAGAGTCTCACCAGCAACGGATGCCCAGGGCCTCAGCATGCCCTTCACAGAGTCTCCATGGGAAACCATGGAGTGGCTGGACCTCACTCCTCCAAGTTCGGCGACCGGCTTTGGCACCATGCCCCAAGCTGGGCCCAACATTTTCAACACAGAATTCCTTGATGTGACAGACATCCACTTGAATTCAACTATGGACCTTCACTTAGAGCAATGGTGAATAGCAAAGATCCTTAGATTCAAAACAGCTTCACACCAAAAAATACCATCAAATGTATGAAGCTTACCTTAACTTTTTATGCTGTATATAAAGAACTAGGTTCATTCTGGACATGACACGCACAATAACAGAAGCATTCTGTTTGGAAATTTATTTCCAAACCAATTCAGCAGAAGGAATGTTATAAAAGGAAAAAAAAATTGTAAAGTCACTATGGCAACAAAACTACAAATTTACATGTGTATTACACCAACCAACACTGATGAGAACAAAAAAAAAAATCTGTGTCTTGTATTACTGGAACAAAATCTGAAAACTGAGAGCTCTTATTGGCGTTCACATATTGGGAAGTAATTCATGAAAATGTCAGTGATATAATTCTGTGCGGTAAACGTAAACCTTATGTAAATAGCATATTACTATTGTTTTAAAGAAGGAAATCAATATAATAAATGTGATTAGCCGTAGTATGTCTTTCAACTAGATGTGTGGGAAGGCAATTCAAGGCAATTCAATCCCACAGTGCCTTAATAAGTTACATATTTTATATTGTACATAGATGAATGCTCACGTTGCACATTGACTAGTGTAGTACAGGATGACACACTTTGCTTATTTGTAGTACTGATGCGCTGGGAAAGAATTGAAATTTCCATTCCATACTAGCATTTTAGTAGCTTTTTATCCTGATTTGCTTTGTTTTATTTATTCATCGCACTGCAGTTACATTGACTAAAGTGTATAGAAAACACTTTTTTTTAAATCAGCACAGATCTTTTTGCAATCACAGTTCCGACACTTCTAGGAGTTTATAACTAACTGTGCTAAAACCTTTATTTTCTTCACCAGTTCATTTTTAACACCCTTACATTTCTCATGTGCGGAATATGTCATAACTCCCTAAGGCAACGTATAGTATGTTAGCAAACAAATGTATAGAGATGCCTTGTCACTATATGAATGTGATTCAGGCAGATGCAAGCATTGAATTCATCAAATTTCTCAATACTTTTCATTGTCTATATTATTCATCCATTTTTACCAGATTCAGAATTTTTTTTATTTTTTTTTAATTCACCTATTGAATCCTGTCATAAATGCAGCAGCGCTCCAGGTTCGCCATGTCCCATTCTAGGTGTGTCCATGTTTCTTCATCTCCCTCTTAAGTTTGTCTAATCTCACTTGCCCTGATTGCCCTCATGTGTCTCACGTGGTTCTTTGGTTAGTTATGTTTAGGTTCCCCTCTTATCTAGGTCGATTGTTTGTTTAGTCGGTTTAGTTTGGCTTGTCCAGTTTGTTGTTTTATTAGATTTGGCCTAGAAAACGTGGACACACCCAAAACCTGGTCTGAACTAAGAGTTCTGGTGCAGATATGACAAATCCTTCCCTTATGACTAATTTGTTAACCTAATTTCCTCTTCTGGGATCAAACTGCATAGAAATATTTGCCCACTTTCACCGCATATCATAGAAACTAAGACTTCTCAAAGTTCTCATATGTATTTATTACTTTGCTGCATTTTTGTATTGATATTTATATGTGACATTCCAAATGGACATCAGGTAACGTTAAAACCTAAAAAAACTTAATTTAATCATAACATGTTTATTTAAATAGTTCACTTGACAAGCACCAATTAAATAGACTCAAAAAATGGAAAAAATATATATTTATTTTAATTTTATGAGATGTTTCAGGTGTTTTAAAAGTATTCCTTTAACTGCATAGGTGCATGCAGTTCAGTGGAAATTTTTGTTTGACCAATGATAGATTTCCTTGAAAAAATAAGAGTTCTCTGAAAATGAGATAACTAATGACATTATAGGGTTTGTGCAAGACCTTAAATAAGTAGCATTTAATTACACCAAATCCCAATAACGTAAAATAAGGAATTCAGCTTGACCCTTAATTCAGAAGCTATATCTGTAACAAAAGTGGTCTGAGTTAGTGGGTTTAAAGAAATAGAACCCGGGCTAACAGATACAAATCAGAAGCCAGGAACCATAGGTTCAAACACAGACACAGGTCAGGAACAATCCAGAACACCTCCCAGTCCACATGTTGATTCGGAAGGCAGGCAGGATTGTATAGAGCAGAAGAAGCTGCATAGACGAAGAAAGAGCAAGCTCAATACCTCATGGAAGCTTTACTTCAGAAAGTCCTTTTGTCTAAACACAGGACATGTACCAGGCGTGTCTAGAATTCAGGTGAGGCAGGGTATGGTCTGGTTGGGCATGGCTGCAGGGGGCTGTGGAGTGGACTTAAGTAATTAACTAATTATTTGTCAAGCTACATCAACACCCTAAGTTATCCATCCAAATTTTAACCACTTATTCTCATTACAGGGGCCTGGGGCCTATCCCAGGCAGCCTAGGGCACAAAGCTCAGTTTCACCCTGTATGGTGTGCCAGTCTATTGCAAAGTACCTGCACACAGTCAAATTCTACCATACATTAAAATAGTAATTGGCCTAACTGCATGTATTCGGAGTGCAGGATGAAGCCAGAGTACCCAGAGCAAACCTGCAAACTCCACACACACGCACACAGTGACATATCCGGAGTATAGGTGTGATTTGAACCCCCAACCTTGAGCCACTATGCTGTCCCCCAAATGCCATTAAGAATAAAGAATTCTTCTAAGGCATCTTGCATCTTACTCTGTAAAAATTGATGAGTTCAGTTAGAAAAATAATCCACTATCTGATCTTTAAAGATAAAGAGAATTCAATCAGCATCCTGTGACCAACATATTTTTGTTTAAGTTAAAGCAAATTCATGTGACTGGTGTTGGTGTTGCAATGAATCTTCCTTTGGTGTTTTATTAACTTAGGACTTCATGTTACTCCTTATGGCAGACGAGGTATTTATACTTCAGTGTCTTTTTTATAAAGTGTTTCATAAGAACATCTAAATATAAACAATACATAAAGCTTAAATATTATTAGGATAAATTTGTATTTTCAAAGAAAATATGAAGATGACTTTTTATTTACTGTAAATGTGGAATGCTGCAAACAGTTTTATGATATAATTGGGAAGCTGTCATGTTATGCAAATGTGCTTTCAAAACTGTTTTCTTCATTTGTAATGTAAAACTAAACTGTTTGATATAACAAAACCATGATGACAGTTTTGGCATTCGAATGCAGGGGGAGTATATGGTTATAGCCTACTGCAAAATTTAAAACGTCTTTAACAATGCATCCCACCAGACCCAAACAATGTACAGTTACCTCCTAATACCTCCCTAAGCTAAATAAATGTGAAATCACTACCATTATGAGTTCCTGGACCAGATT
>JAACJT020000075.1:13002780-13018280 GCA_009936485.2 Gymnarchus niloticus | reverse complement strand
TGTACAGTTACCTCCTAATACCTCCCTAAGCTAAATAAATGTGAAATCACTACCATTATGAGTTCCTGGACCAGATTCCAGTTATCGGAAGAAGTAAGCAATAGTTAGCAAGCTTACTCTCAAAAGGTGTAAAAAACGATTGCATACAATCTACATTCAATAGATTCAAATTGATCCTAACCAAAGAGAACCAATTAAAGAGTTTTTTGTTGGCATGTTTTTTTTTTTGTTTTTTTTTTAAATTTTTTTCCCCTGAAAAAGGCAAATAGGGTTTTGTTTTTTTTATCTTTAAGCTACTTCATTGTATTGGGTGAATAAGCATGAACTAGATGATGTCATATGAGAAAATGAATCAGTCTTGCTACACATGGTTTTTCTATAAATCTGATGTCACTGGAACTTGTTTTGGACTAATAATGGGGACCTTTTCTGTACATACTGTATATATTCCCCCATTTGGTAAAACAACTTGCAAAACAGGCAGCAAGAAAAAGGACAGCTATGTATTTAGATATGATTTACATATGTACCTACTGAATGTGCCTTAGCATATTTTGATGTGAAAAGGGTTAAATCATTGTAATGATGACCTGAGAGCATCTAACAAAAAGCTAGTCTTGATGCTTGGCCACTGAACTGCTTTAAATGTCAGTATTCTGTCTACACCACTGTATTACTGTACAAAACAAAAGCAATAAATTTAAATGCAACCATAATCTTCTATAATAAACCCGTGAAGTGTCTACTTCCATTCCATTGCCATTCCATAAATGCATTTCAGAAAAACAAAACAGTCTCTGAATCATAAAGATAATAGCTCCTACAAATACAAATACCGACAACTCAGAACAAGGCCACCAAGGCCATCTGCACACCTGCTTCTCTATTCCAAATTTTCTGTATTCTTCATTAAAAATGCCTAATTTGGTTGAAGGTTCTGGTAGACAGTAACCATATTCTCAGTCTATGGGCTTTGCCTGGGGCAGTCTAGGATATTTATTGAATTTTATTAAATGTTATTAGTCTTCATACCTGCCATATTTTTTAAAGGATATGCCAGTTTTATCCCTTCTGTCAACAAAAAGTATCTCCATAATACACGTATCCTCACAGCAGGGATTGCGTTTTCAGGATGACTTGCTGCGCTCAGATAACAGACAGATAATTAATACGCCTTGAGACGAGACACTGAATAAGAGCTTGATTTTTATTTTATTAAACCCACAAAGGGCTTTTTTCATTAACTTTCCTTTTAGACATTGACATATCGATTCCTCTGTGTTAATCCTCCTCCTTACAGCTATGGTTTAATTGAGTATTATTGTTAATATATAGGCAGCTCCTCCTGTCATACCCATGGCCCCCTGCGTGCTAGATCTGTCACTAGGCAGTTGATGGCTCAGTCGAGGCCAACGAGCTACTCTAGGTAGAGTCTGGATGAGGCTGCACGTCTTCATGATTCTCTTGAATGTTTTCAAAGACGATATTCAGCGCCTTTGAAATCCCCCCTCCACCCAATTATTTCCCTACAGATATTTTTGAAAGATTTTCATACTGTCTTCGCTATCAGCAGTTGGGGACCTTCCAAAGATATGAGCATTTAGTCAGAAATAATGTGAACCTCTTTTTGTAATATATATATAATAATGGATGTACTCTACAGCTCTACAGAGCGTTGTGAAAATTGTAAAGACAATTTGCTGTACCTAATTTATTTAATAAAGATATTTTGGGTTTTTATTTTTGTTGTTCTGACCCCACCACTCTTGACCACCATGTGAATTCTTGTAATTTTATTAGAAATGGGAAATACTTCGTATAAACACATTTACTGCCTGAACACTACAGGAAAGTGAAGTTGATCAACACTCTGCTGACTTCTTTCTAAAGGTTTCCTGGGTTAATTCAATTCAATTCAATTTTATTTATATAGCGCTTTTAACACAGAGTGCATTATAAAAGCATTTTAAAGGTTATACTCAGTTTGTGATTTAGTTCTAGAAAACTTGCACTGTGAAACAGAGAACGCAATTGTTATCCTAGACTTTTGTGATGTCTAGCCTTCATGTGAACATTATACTAATCTTCAGGTACTTCGGCATAAAATACTACTAGAATATACAGATATGGTCATGGATGTAGGTCAAGCTCATAGGACTTGATATTACAATCCCAATATTGGCACTCTCTTGATGTCTTGAATAGATATAGGGTAATCACTTCATTGCGGTCATCAGGTGGGCACCCTGCTTCATCGGTGTTTCATTGATAGGCCCACGACACCTCCATAGGGCTCAACAGTGCCACCTGGCATCCCAGGTGCGCTCCCCTCCACTCTCACCCAATGTTTGTCATTTTGCAGCCCAGATGCAGCTTCGTTCGACAGCTTCTGAAAGCGACTTAATAGCTTGTCGGAAGGTCTGCCCTTGTACTCCCATCCCCTTCAGAAGCCTGACAAAAATGGGTTCTACTGTGAGAAAATTAAGTTTCCATTTCAATGTAAATTTTATGTTGAAAAGTAGGACAAACTACTGTTGAATCATCAAGACCCCGTTTCAAATTGTTTGCTATACGAATGCTTTTGTATCACACATTAGTACTAACCATCCTTGGCTAAGTGAAGGGCTAGTTTACACTGTATGTTGTTTATGCTCATGCAGTTTTAATTGGTCAATTTTATCACAGTACTGAATAGTAGTAAATGTGCTGTTGATGTACAGCCACATGGTGTCACTGTGGAGCTATTTAATTCAGTTACATAGAAAATAATTACTGGTAACCCAAGACATATTCCAACATTCCATTAAAATTAAAATAGGAATTGTCTCAAATATTATTCATACAGAATATTTCTAATGATGTGCAATTACTTACAGATGTCTTTTTCAATGTACCATCGCACATTTGAATGTTACATTCATTATTTTTTTTTAACCTATCAGTCTCATTAGGGGGGACATGGTAGCCTTGTACCTCCAGGGTCAGGGGTTCAAATCTCACCACTGCTCTGTATGCATGGACTTTTCATGTTTGCCCTATGCTTCCCAGGTTTCCTCCTGGAGTGTAGAGAGATACAACATGGGCTAATTGGTTGTGTGTAAATTACCCAATGTGTTTCTGAGACCATGCCCTAAGCTGCCCAGTATAAGCCTCAGGTGACCCTGCATAGGAGAAGTTTTATAAATGCGATTTCATTAAAATCCCCACTGGTCTGACTTGTTCGTGCTTTTAAGTCAATCCAATATTCTGGTGAGAACTGACCAATAAACCAATCCATCAGAACAATCATTATATGCTGTATGGATCACACATGTAAAAGGCACCATTCCTGGACTATTGTTAAATTTTAAAAAAATTTCAAGACCTTAAAAAACAAGACAAGTTGATAGTCATGTCCTAATTTTATTACAACTGACCTGCAGGCAGATACTACATGAACACTTAATATTCCATTGATAATTTCTTAAATATGCGAAGCAAATAGGATAAAATAGCCAGGAGCTCTCTGAAACCAGCTGTTACATTACCCAAGCTCCTGTTCACAGACATAGAATGCGACATCCCTGCACATCATTTTTTAATACATTTTCTATTGTACAGGAAAAGAACAAGTTCACAACAGTTATAATATTTTCACAGTTGTGTGAACATCATACATACTTTATATCCTTAAAAGATACACTGTAATACTCATCACCCTTAATATTTTATAATCAAATATTAACATTCTAATAAACTGACATGTCTACACTAATTTGACTCCATAAGAAAGTCTGTATACCGTAAGACAATTTCCACATTTTTTAAATTCCATGACCGCAAAGTAAAACGTTTTCCTTTTATTTTTTTCTATTTATGCAGGGGATATTCATGACACTTAATTTTAACAGCCAAGTTACATATAATTTTCATTTCACAGCACATTCATGTCCATGACTTCTGGACATCAGTCTATCAACTTAAAACATCATTAAATACTGTGCTGGTCACCAAATTCACGTTCTTAGTGTAAAATAAAACAACTGAAATGTATTTTGTCTTGGGTTCAGTAAACAGTAGTAACTCAAATTATTTCTTTGCCAGGAATAATTCTTTTAATGCATGGCACCAGATAGCATGACTTCTCTAAGTGCAATCTCTTGTCTTTCTATATATGATGATTATACTTGTAGAAATGGTTCATATTTCCCTTTTAGATAAAAATTTTGACATCTAAGTGAAGTAGTATACATGGGAACAATGCCGACAATTTCACAAGGAACAAATCAATTCTGTCAGATATGATGACACAGCGGGTTACTCAAAAACATGCTACTGTGAACTGAAGAAGGGGAGACCGGGGGGAAAAAAAAATGAGTTCAATCAAGGATCGCTTAAACATACCAGGGGCAAGAAAAAAAAAAAAAAAAGACATGCACACACACGCGCGCGCACACACACACACACACACACACACTGCAGTAATGTCCTAATGCCTGAACACCACATGTAAACCGTGTAGCCAAAAAGGATTTGGATGCTTTATAAACTAATTACACAAATGATGTTTTGCATATAAAGAAAATAAAGCCACAATATACAGGCCATGTTTTGACAGGACCACATTTTTGCATACGAACTTATTTACAAAGTGTAAGTTGTCCATTCGTTTTTCTCTCAACCTAACTGTGTACGTAAGGATGTGTTTCCATATTTCTATGCTGCTAATATAAATATGAAAGCACATACATGCACACACATCGTACATTTCTAGATTTAAGTTGCATTCTCCCTAAATCTTAGTCTCATTTCCAAACTTTTTTTTTTGGTAAATTTTGTATTTCTTAACATATATATTTTAAACTCTAAAATTTATATTTTTACATTTACTTAAAAAATATCAAAAAAAAAATAAAGAGATGACAGTCCCATTACACAACAGTTGTGGAGCTTCTTTTAATTAAATCTTTCTTATGATTTACTCTTTCTATAACCTGCAGATCCAGTGGGTGGTGAGAGTGAAGATTACCTAATGAAACGTGACCAGAAGAAATGGAGGTTTCACAATTTTTTTTTTTTTTTTTTAAATTGAATTTCAATTCATTTTCTTCCAAGATGCAAACATTCTAAGAGTGATGACTGTAGTAAGCCCAGACACCTCACATAAAGACAACTAGCATGATCGTATCTCTGCATCTGTGTGGAAATGTTGATATAGTACACAAATGTTGAAATGACATTATTGCACACGGCATTTTGGGATTGGGATCCCCCCCCATCTCTTTTCAACACTTTGTGTGATAGACATAAATCTTTACACCATCTGTTTGTATGTCGAGCCCATCCCTGCAACTCGGCATACAATCAATCCACATACATGGGAGAGGTGGGAGACGCAGGCATCTGGTCGAGGATTTTACACACATAACTGGCGACGTCCACAGTCCTCTCCTCATACATCAGGATGAAAGGATGCTTCTGCAGAGCACAGAAAAAATGCCTCAATAAACAAAAATGCTGACAACACACTAAAGTTATACATCGCAATGCTGACAGCTACTTACAAGAAGCTCTTTGTACTTTGGCCTTTTTGACTCATCTTTTGTAAGGCTAAAGGAGAAAGAAAAGCATGTTGTTATCAGATGTACACAGATTTCTCCTGACTAGAGTTTTAATACAGCGTTTAAATGCTTTACCTCGCCATTCACTCAATGAAGAAAGAGTCAGAATTGTTTATGGAGACACTGACTCTAAATCCAAAAATTCCAAGCAAACCAGCTAAAGATTAGTCACCTTGGCCTTGACGTATGAATCAGAGAAAATAACACACATTCCCTGGTAACACCCACCACAGATTGACAAAGTTGATGAACTTAGGGGAAAACTGTCTTTCCTCAGAGTTGCTCAGCTGTGGAGGATCTCCCTTTACGACTTGAGTCAGCTGATCAAAGACACTATTCCACTTCGGGTACGGGAATCGACCTGTGGCCAACTCGTACTGTGCCAGATGAGGCGATTAAAAAAAAGAAAAGAAAAAAAGCAATGAATATTCGAATCTTTTCAAAAGTTTTGAGTATTTTTTCCCCTGCAAAGAAATTTTCAACATAGATACTTCACAAAAGCATCAGAAATAATCTTAACACGTGTAAGTGGACATCATTATAAAACACCTTTTATGATAACAGACTTTAACCCACCAGCGTGATCCCCAAACTCCAAACATCTGAGCGAACATCATAGCCCTGTCTGGATGCACTGGGGTCTATTCTTTCCGGCTAGAAAATTAACAGAGTACATAAGGCATATATTAAATCACTGCTTTAAGATAACAAAAAGTCCTTTTATTCACACTACTGCCAGCGTAGAAACATAATTTTCATTATTAACATCATATAAGAAGTGCAGTGGGATGACATGAAATGAGAAAAAAAAAAAAGATTAATGACTGAATAGCTTTCACATGGTTCACTCAAACAGCACAAGAAAACAGTGATGTAGAAAAGGTGACTTTTTTCATTAGAACAGCTTGATGGGTTCCAACTGACGATATAAGCAAGTTTATTCATAAAGACCAAAAAAAGCTTACAGGACACTCCTAATAATGCCTGAAGGCATTCTCGGACAGTAGGCGACTTGAACTTTTACGTCTTCCTGCAATCTAACTTGGCACTGGTGTATATCGATATATACAATCAATATTTGTATGGGAATAAAAATAATAAAGTACTCAAGAACTGCAAATAGGGCAGTGGTGAAACAGAACTCCTTTATTCTTTAAAAATATGAGAATATGAGCCATATTAGCACCGAGACAGCTCTGCAATAAACCTCCATTCCAATTTAATATTGGAAGTGATAGGAGACTAGCAAAGTATTTTAAGTTCATGTTATACAAACTAGAAGTACACTAAAATAAGGCAAGCTCAAGGATGCAAGTACAAAAAAAAAAAATCACGTCTGAAATCCTTCAACAATAACTGGAAGTAACCTGGCAGGCAACGTATGCCACAGTGAACACCAGGACACTGAATTAGACCTGCAGAGTTAGAGAAGCATTTTATTACTGCTGAGTATCAATACGTTCCATACCGTATTTAACACTTTGAAAATGATTTTAAACAAAGACATTATCTCAATCACAAGCAAAAACACACAGAAAGGCACGAGCAAGAAGTGCAATTACTATGGCAACATACCGCCATATAAGGCCTGCATCCTGCATCTCTGGTCTTTGCGATGGAGTCCACAAGCTGTCCACTGATACCAAAATCACAGAGTTTGATGTTGCCATTCCTATCCAGAAGAATGTTGGAAGGCTTTATGTCTGAAATAGGACAGAAACAAAATATGACAGCATTTGTGAAAGTGCCCCGGCAGGGTGCTCCACTTTATTTTTTACAGTTACTGATGTAGTTATACCTAGAGTTTCAAGGATACTTAGAAAGGTATTTACACAGCATGGAAAAAAAAAGTCACTCTTCATTCAAAATAGGAAGATTTTTAATACTATTTTTCTTAACTTACCCCTGTGAATTATTTTCAAGTTTTCTTTTAAGTGGTTAAGTGCTTTCACAGTCTAAAGTCAGAAAAGATACATTAATATATTATTAGATCATATTGCACATTCATATATACATTTTATAACCTCAAATACACATTTTTTCACAACTTCATGATTGGTAGGGAGTATACAGAACTTACAGCTAATGTTATTTTGCCTAAAATTTCTTCAGGAATCACATCATCTAATGAAGAATACACATATTTGTAGAATTTGTCGAATGAGGTAGACATGAGTTCCATACATATCCAACAGTCGCCCTGAAAAATATAAGATTTTTAGTTATAGCACATTCAAAAGCAACACATGCAAAGGTACATTTTAACAAAGGAATTCTTCATTCTATTGAAATTGACAAAACAGCTAACTATTTTAATAATTAGGACGACAACAGCATATAAAAGCAAATGAAGAAACGTTACTTCTTGCTCCCAATATAACGGCTGAAAACATCCATCCATCCATTTTCTAAACAGCTTTACCCTGTGCAGGGTCATGGAGGGCCAGAAGCCTATCTCAGGCAGCTAGGGGCAGATGGCTGGGGACACCATGGATGGGGTACCAACCCATCGCAGGACACTGTCAAACATGTACTCATTGCCAAGAACAGTCTTGTGTGAAACATTTAGGTTATAAAAACAAAGAACGTACCTCTCTGAAAAGAGCTCCATAAAACTGAACAATAAATGGACAGTCACTACTTCTCATAACTACATCCAGGTCCATCAACAGCTGCTTCTGTTCCTTTTCATCGACGGTCGACCGAATTCTCTGTGAGTAAAATAAATAACATTTCCACAGGATTCTCGGCCTTCCCTGCTCTGAGGGTAGCTAATTGGAGAGGCCCTTCCCTCAGATCTGAGTCAACTGCACTGACGAGTGTAGCTGAGCCCCCCCACCCGACGGAACCCTCAAAAATACATGACAATTTCCTGAAGACCTGTTGGGAAACAAATTCTTCAAAAGTACACCACTGGAATATAAATTATCATCAAACTTTAATCTCAGATCGAGACCTGCCTAGACCACTAAAGGAATCCAAAGTCTCTACATGATTTGCACTCACACACATCTGCAAAATTCTTTTGCAGTACTCTGGAAAACAATTTCTTAAACAAATGTGGATATTATTTACAGGCCCTGCTTGAATCCATGTACCATCTACCAAACTGTGGTGAGTTTCCCAATAACGACTGATATCGAACGAGATACGAGCAAGTTCGCGAACATCGAAAGATTCACCAAAAAGACTTTAACGTGGGTTTCCCAGAAGTCCTCTTATGACGGAGCTCTTACAAACAATAGTAACATTCATCACTAGTGACTCCGACACACACCAAGCCTGAGATATCAATAAAAAATAGCCAGTTTCAGAACAAGGTATATGGAGTTGATGGATAGAATAATGAATTAATCTTTATTTGCCATTTTTGCTATTACAATAATTGTGAAACAACTACGTCTGGTTGACGCACGTTTATTTATATGTGGAGATGTTTGTTTATTCAATTTAAGGTTTTGTTATTTTAGTTTCTATGTTAATTCCACTATTTTCATTCTTTTTATTGTTTTTGGTACTTTTGTATCGATTGTACGTTTAGTTGTATTTTGTGCATCGCCACCTGCACCAAAACAAATTACTTGTTATTTTTGTTCTTTGATTTTGATGTCACAAAATGGAGAAACAGAAAATGTCGAGCTCGGGGAAAGAAGTGGGATGAAATAGTGCACTGGGTAAGTGCCCTCGCATTGTAACCCTGGTCCGGTGTTCTGTCAAGGAGTACAGTTAAACTGAGGGTAGACAGAGGAAGGACGGGTCCAGAGCAAATGACTGTGGTATCCATGTCCAGAGAGACGGAAAGAATCCTGGCCATCCTTGAGCAGGAAGGGACGCAAAGAGTCCCTGGAGGGATAGATGCAGTGACCATCCGCAAGAATGCCCGATCAAACACCTCCAGTGGGGTCAGTCAAGTGGCCAATGCATTAGACCGTGCATGGAGCACTGCATTATGATTACAGCTTGGCTACACCAACAGAGTCTGCAGTGCTGTAAGCGCGTCTGATTCAACACCAGAATCGTTTGGCTATGCCGTTTTTATGGCACTCGTTTATACCGGGACCACCTTATCATTGGTCTCATTCCCTCGACAGCTGCGCAATCACTAATTCCTGCCAGGAATTAGCTTTCCATGTGTTATGCCCATGAATGACATCCTTCTGTCACGGATTGCATGTCATATTCAATAACAAATAGCGTGTGGGTCAACACGTTGCAGTAATCAATTTATTATTCGCACTTTCACGATTATTACAGGGCCTCGATAGTACTCATTTCTGCTAGTTTAGCACAGTGATTCATGCTCATTGTATTTCTTCATATGCTTACTGATATAACTTGGTCAAACATGACCATTTATAAATATTTAATGTGCTCCGCATTTCCAGTGTTTTGCCAAGCCACACGTTTCAAATGCTGTCCTTCTTGGTGGCTATTGCCTGTTGCTGTAGGTACCGCACAGATTTGTCCCCTTAAGTCCACCGTAAGGAGTTACAACAAGTTAGAGGTACCTGTTATTTACGAGCAAGTTTATCAACAATTTGCGCGACAAATGTTTTCGGGAAACCCAAGAGTTTTGAATAATTGATCTTATGATCGAGTTTACCACGGTTTTGGCCTTATGATGCTTTCGGGAAACTCACCCCTAACCAATATCAGGGTAGTTCAGGAAATGCCTTTCAAAACATTTGTTTTTTTTTTTTTTCCCCCTGCTATACATATGGTTGTCTGACTTATATAACTTGTCAAAAGCAGTACCAAAAGTTCCATCTGGGGTCATTAAATTTGCTTTTTAAACAATTCTAGTATAACACAATACACAGCTTAACACTCACATTTGACTGGCTTGATGAGAAGATGAGGAGGTATGTTATTTACCTTAACTGCCATGATTTGGCCACTTGGCTTGTGCACCATCTTGTTGACAGATCCATAAGCACCTCTCCCTATTTCACCCAGGTCTTTCAGGTCCTCAGCAGTAAAGTCACAATGCTGCTCTGGAGATATCTTCAACTTTCCTGATGACTCAATACTGTGTGTTCGCAGCCTCTCTCTGAGTAAAGCAATGACAAGTACATCAACGGATAGACTAATAAAGGCCACATATACTACTATGATGTTTTTTAATAATTGTAAATTAAAAAAAAAGCTACACAATTTAAATTGTTCACTTCATTCTTCTTTATGTAGACAACCAAATAAGTATCGCTCACAAATTAAGTCATTAATTAAAACACATCAAACAAATCATGAGATTAGGTGTTTAACACATTATTTCCCAGATTGTGTCTGGGTAAAACACCAAGATAGCAGAAGAAAGGATGCGAGTGGCTTGCTCGACTTCACAATGTTGTGGCTGAAATTAAATGTACGACAAAGATGTACAAACTCATGTTATATGAGATTTTGATGTCAATGTACAGGAGCAGAAAGTTAAAAACTGCAGCGGGTTTCAAAGTCAGGGCTCTACTTACATGTGTGGGTTCTGAAAAGGAGCCCCACTCGTGTGGAGTCTGGTTGTCGGTTTAACCGGTGGATTAGCAAAATTTAACTTCAGTGCTTTACGTTTACCTGGCAAAGAGACACAGAGAGTGGACCTTTGTCAGTCAACGGAAGACTGCTGGAAGAAAAGAAGATACTGACTGTTTGGAAACATCTGCAAACGGTATTTCATTATATTTACTACAGCAGTATTGCATATTCAGATATATTTCTGGCATCTATAGATCTGTATCTAACTTAGCTGCAAGGCAATGGGACTAACTTTGGGGATATAATGGAACGATACATACCAAATGCTAGTAAATACTACTAATTAAGGCACGTCTTTGACAGCCTTACAGAGAGGATACATTATTTTAACACTAAACTTTTTTGTAGAAGTAGAAAAATGATTTAAAAAAAAAAAAACACAAATACAACTTAAATTCACGTATAAAGCATTTACCATATATTTAAATAAAGCTACTCCCAATGTACATTTTATTTGCACGGTTTAAACACAAAGTTCAGTATGAAAATGAACACACTGAGGCTGGTCACAGTGAGGTTTAGCGAGGCCAAACAGGGTCAGTGTTGAATGCAGTTCTATATACTGCGGTCGCATAAATGATGGAGAACACAATAAACACTACCTTGGCCAGGACGAAAGAAAAAAAAAAAAAAAATACATCATGAGCATACATCATCATCCTCTGTCTACCTCTCCTTACAACCTCAACATGTTCTATTCTAAAAAAGACAGCGGAAAAGCAGAAAAAACTAAATACAAACTGCACGTTTATTTAAAATCTTACTTGTATATGTGGGCTGTCGGAGACTACCTCTTAAACTCGAGATTTCTCCCCAACCATTTCTGGTACTGCTATGATTTTGGCCTATGTCAACTCGCTAGTAATTATGGTGATGAGAAAAATCTCAGCTGGAAATTTGCCAACAGATTTTGCCATTAGTTATGTCAATAATTTAAAACAAACACTTGATCGCAGAGGAAATGACAAACGGGGAAACGCCATACAAAATCAGCAATGAGCGTTATGCTCTCAGAGTGCAGCTCATGCCCAACCAGAGATACTACACTTTAAAAATAACGATTCAAAAAAACAAAAAAGAATGATCAAATCAGTGAACAGCCTTATCTGTTAGTAGTACTTCAAGCAAAAATCCTGGTAGAGCTTCCATTACAACAGTCTGTATTTGAAAATAAAAAAAAAAATGAATGTAAAATGCAGTTACTTGAGTGAATATACATTTCGAAACACACATTTTGGAAGTGCGGCAACAACAGTGAATATTTACCTGTCGACAATGCAATCTGAAATCGGCCACGGACGTGTGATTCATACCAAGGTGTAAATGGAAGCTCACCCATGCCATTTTGTATTGGTTAAGAACAAAAGTGGACAGACTTCCCCATACCAGACCGTCAAACCGAAACACAAATAGCACGATACATTAACAAAAAATACTTGGCTTACTTTGGGGTACTCCAGACAGGTTAATCTGAAACCCTGAGGTGGAGAGAAAACATTTTTTATAAATATGATTTTGCCTTTGACATATGCTTAATTGTTTCCCAATGTGGAGGCAAAGCTAGCAGAAAGAAAGATCTGCTTTAAAAACACCGACTGAAACGATATACCTGGTCTCGATTCTGAAGTGATGTGAAAACCAAACCATCGATTTGCTGGAAATGAAAATTTGCCTGTCTCATATAGGCAGGCCTGTGCTGCATTGTATTTACTAACAAGTGCTACAGTATAACTGTATGAGGTTCTTCACTAAATATACTATAAGTTAGCAGCTCCAATATACATCATGTATCTGGGTTTGTACTAGCCCTAGAAGAGTTAGGATATGGCACGAGTTTTGGTATCATGTTATAACATTTTAGGAAAGAACATCTCTCTTATTTCACAACACTGACCACACCAAATGTGGAGACGTGTCACTTTTGTATATATTTTGCATTGGTCAACAACCAAAGTCCATAAAACCATTCCAGTGACAAGTTACCTATATAATTCGGGAGACTAATCCCCCAACTGTATATATAAAAGCTGAACCATCCAATACCTAACGAATGCAGAAAATTAACAAAGAATAAATTAACTGAACACAGCCGGAGGAAATATGCAGACCTCTTGACTGGCAGCTCGAGTCATCGACTAATGGGTATATACTGCAATTATAATATAGAATTTATAATATAATCATCAAATATAACCCAAGATAGTATCCTTCACATGTATAAGCAAAAACACAAATAAAATAAGCAACTGTACTACTATGTGCAGCACCTGGAAAGTTGACTTACACACTATACAGCTTTTTATGGGCGGTTATATTTGCTTCCCCATATGACTATATATTATCGTGTACAATACTAATAGCTTTACACTAAGCCCTAGGGAATGGCATCCTAAGGACTATTCTAAGCTTTCTAAGCTTTAACAAGTATGGATGAAAAAGTGCTGAGCAAAATTGACATAAGGCACAATTCAAGTACAGAAATATGGCTTGCACAACCTATCTGAGAGACACTGCACCAAGTACAGCAGAGGGTTCTGCTATAAAGATGACTTACACAGTATCTCAAATAAGTATTTTACTTTTGCCCCCAAAAGACCAACGCTACAAGTAAGAAAAAAAAAAAAAAAAAAAAGACAACTCGCACAGCAGGACCTGCAAAATCTGACGAAGGAAGCCACAAAAAAGCCAAAGAAACTTTGGAAACAATTTTCCGACCAAAACAAATCAAATGTGCTGCTTAAATGAATGACCTGGGAACATATCTGAACACTAGCCTAAGTAAAGTCCTTTTTCCATTGTTGATACTCCAAACAGCCATCAAGAACCATCAAGACTAAAGAAGCTTAATCCTTGATGGTTAACCTGTGAGTTGAAATCCAGATCACTGCATAGTCAATGAATGCATAGAGTTTACAAATTTCTGCCATATTATATGGGATGTTCAGGACACTCAAGTTTCTTCCCACAGTCCAAAGAAATGTTTTGGTGGAGTGGTGCTTTTAAACTATTCAGTATGCGAATGTGTAAATGTGCTCAGAAATGGACTGGCATCACATCCAGGGTGTACTCCTGCCTCGTGCATGGATCTTTATGTTCATACTACTGTACATTTGTCAGCGTGGTACGTTTTTCGTTGGCATTGATATTCCACAAGACCAGCAGAGGGCACGTCATCCTTGTGGTCTGAATGAAGCTTAACCAAGTGCAGAAGCACAAAACAACACCCACACAATGGCGACAAAAGTGTATGGGTAATCTAAGTCTTTCTCCATGAGTTTGTGGACCGGAATACGTCCATATGCAACCTGAGAGGCAGGAGAAACGTATCGCGCAAGTACACTCACATAGCTGCTCAATGAAGGCTTCCATGATAACCACTCTCTCCATCTAGGCCTACTCCTTCTTCATCGACATAGGCGCTGCCATCTACTGGAAACTCCGAGAAGTGCACTAATCTAGTGCATACCGACACACAAAAAGTCCACTAGACACACTAGAATCAAGGGTGCACACACACAAGGTCCACACGGCCACTCTTGATGACGAAACTTATGTCATGCACACCATGTGTGATGAAGCACAGAAAAGTGAAGTATGAACTAAGCTACAGGCTCCAGGGACTCCAATGACCCTGTGTTGGATAAGTGGTCAGAAGCTTCAGATTTTGCCGCTTTACCTTCAAAACAAATACGTCACCACCTTACAGTAAATATCCTGGTCTAGGTTCTTAATTGCAATGGAAAAACAAATAAAGCCTGCACAGATAGTTTCATTCTTCTTCTGTTTGATAGTGGAACTGTTAATATAGTGCCTCTCCCATTTATACATAATTATGACCTGTAGAAAATTCATGCACATAAACAAAATGAAATATTGTCTGAAACTACTCACATTTGTACATGTCCTATTTATGTTTTTGCTCTCAATCATGGGCAAAAATATTATTTCAAAATTCAAGAGTAGGCATTTTTTCCCATAGCATTTCAATGAATTGTGGTGCAGCATCTCTTCACTGTCAGGATAATGTAAACACTCCATTTTCATTCTTTTGCCACTTGTATTTTTCCCCACTGGAAAAAATCACATAGATTTACATTCAGCTTCATCTCCAAGATGATGCCATCAGGTTCCATTCCTACGTTACTTGAAAGTCCAAGCAAAATATACTGCTCAAAAAAAATTAAAGGAACACTTTGAAAACACATCAGATCTCAACGGAAAGAAAAATCATGCTGGATGTCTATACTGATATGGACTGGGTAATGTATTAGGAACAAAAGGATGCCACATCGTATGATGGAAATTAAAATCATCAACCTACAGAGGGCTGAATTCAAAGACACCCCAAAAATCAAAGTGAAAAAATGATGC
>JAACJT020000075.1:12916186-12992053 GCA_009936485.2 Gymnarchus niloticus | reverse complement strand
GTGCAGCTGACAAATCTGCAGTAACTGCATGATTCTATCATGTCAATATGGACCAAAATCCCTGAAGAATGTTACAAGCACCTTGTTGAATCTATGCCACAAAGAATTAAGGTATTTCTGAAGGCCAAAGGGGCTCTAACCTGGTATTCACAAGGTGTACCTAATGAAGTGCACGGTGAGTGTGTAAGTGCATCTGTGTTCTTAGACATTACTAATTGTTCAGATATTCTTCAACAATAATATAGGATCTGAAAATGGCCATGCATTTGAAAATCGATGGGTAAAAGTAAACAATGGTGAAGCCCTATTGTTACTTGCCAATCTCATATTAAATGCTGTTTTGTATGTTAATAGAATCTGTGTAATTGCCAGTGGCGTTATTTTGCACCACAGACGGAATTATTGTGATATTTGGATACATCTCCTTCGCCTTGCATCCCTGCTTATTAAATAGCAGTCAACAAAATGACTGTTTATACAAGGGAATCATTTTCACAGCAGTGGATATAATAATCGGCTGAAATCTTGCATTTCTATCATTACATCCCTAGATGGCAGCATACTCATGTATTTTCCCGCATTTACTGGTATATAAACGTTCTTTTACTTTTAATAGGGAATGAAGACAGCGACACCTATAAGCAAGCTTATTATGTAGCTATGTAATGGGTTCGTCCGTATAATTATGAAGTTCATCTTCTCACTTAAATATTGATTATAGAAATTACATATGCATTGACCAATAAGTCAATTAATGCAGAGTAGATAGGGCACCCCAGCATTAGGTTTGTTCTCATTAAAAATGTTATTTACCTTATTCAAACTCAAAGAGATCTATTTCCTGTATTCTTCCATATATATACTGTATAAATATTTTTAAATCCTACAATTTGCCAGCCTACCTTGTCATTCCTTCCCGCCACCTGTTCATCCTGACCAGCTTGCCATTATCTGAGCCACCAAACCTGCTCTTCAACTCAATCATCTGACTGCTTCCTACAATATGCTTGTAGAAAAGGCCCTCAGTCTTCTAGAATCTTCTAGAACGTAGGTAGAAGGTTGGGTTCTATTTCCCTCGTTAAGGACTATAAACCTTGATTGTTCCTCCCAATGATCTCCTAGGTTACGGAGAACCATAGTCATTCTAGTATTCTCATCACCTCGGTGATGGGATCCTAAAGAGTATATATGTAGTTCAGCGGAGAGTAGAGAAGTGGTAAGGAAAAAGGTAGTAGAGAAGAAGGGAAAGTAGTAAGAGTAGCAGAGAGACCAGTAGAGAATAGAGTAGAGAAGAAGTTAGAAGGTAGAGAGGAGAGTAGAGTAGACCAGAGAGAGGAGAGTGGAGAGAGTGGAGTTCAGTAAGAGTTGGAGTTAGTCTATCCTGTCAAGCCTTACTTTGTATTCAGTGTTCAAGAGGACGTGTAAGTTGCTTGAAACCTAATAAAGATCATCCAGGATCCTAACCGTGGTGTTCTGAAGTACGGATGGCTGAAATCCACGAGCAGCGCCGGGATAGTATTCCCGACAGTGATTTACACTGTACCTACAGTCCTTTGAGCTATCAGCAGTTCCCGAAGAACGGGAACTAAGAGCGGTCTCCACTACATTGGGTCCATAGAGACGGATCTACGAGCGGTCTCCGTTACAATGCTGTTGTCCATCTCATTGTTCTACCTTGCCATTGTTGACCATATTGTATTAATGAACCTGTCCTGCCCTGTGCTGGCCAGAGCTGGATGGGCTTCCTCCAAAGTTTCTTCCTCCTGAGGGAATTTTTCCTTGCCAATGTCGCCCTTGGCTTACTCTCTGGGGACCTTGCGCATGGGACAATGTAAAGCTCTTTGTGACAATGCTTTTTCTTAAAAGCACTATATAAATAAAATTGGTTTGAATTGAATATTTATGCACCAGTGGCATTATGACATTTTCTATTGATTTTTCTACAGTACCTGTATGTTGTAATCCATCCATTCATCCATCCATCCTCTAAATGCTTGGGGGTATTGTGTGGCTCAGCCTGTTAAGAATCTGTGAATATGTCCAACAGTTCGCAAGTTTAAATTGTGTAGCTAGCCAAGTAATTATATCTCCTTGGACAAGACCCTTAAGCTGACCTCTTCCAGGGCCACTGAAAACTGGCTGACCCTGTGCTATGAACCCGAAACTTACTGTAATTTTTACACATATGTGCATCTGTGTCTCTCCAAGACGACTACACAGTTTCCTCACTGGGATAAAGTATCATTCTATTTTTTTGGTCAGGGTTATAGGGAGGTCTACAACTTATCCCAGGCAGTATAAGGCAGGAGACTGGGATACACAACCTGGATAGGATGCTTGCTGATTATACTTGGTGACCAGTTTATAAGGTGTTTGACTCCTTGGTCCTTCAAACAGAGGATCACGTGGCTACATCTGAAAATGTACAGAATGCAGGTAGGATTGAGAGATTCACTGACTTCTTGGCTAAACATTAGAATGGCAAAGATGCGTGATCTAAGTGACTGTTTCATACTGTACACAGTGGTTCCAGCATCTTGGAAACAGTCACTTTCATGGGATTTTCACACACTGCAGCATTTACAGTTTATAGAGAATATTGCAACAAACAAAAAAGTCAGTGGCAGTTCTGTGGGCAAAATATCTTGTTAATGAGAGAGGTAAAAGCAGAATAAGCAGATTTGTTAAAGCTGACAGGAAGATGTAAATAACAGCTTAATACAACCATGGTGTGCAGAAAGGCTTCTTTTAATGCATGACTCGTCAGCTCTTGAAACAATTCTAGAAGCAAAACTGGGTTACTAGTAGGGTGTACCTAAAAAGATGGCTACCAAACATATATACAGGCATGATCGATAGAAATGCAATGCAAATGAATTGGCTTTACTAAATTTCCTTCTGTGTGTGGGTATTTGTGTGCACATGTGTGTGTTTGTGTGTGCGGGCTTGCAATCCTGATTTGATTATTTATACAACCAAATACAAAATGTAACAGGGAAATTTACATTTATTTATTTTTATTAGACACTTTTGTCCAAATTGACATACAGCAAAGCAGATACATATTATCATACAGCAGTTAAGAAGCTACCAAAAGGATAAGTGCAGCTTGGTTGAGGGATGAATCAGAGTAGGATAGCAAATAACATTTTCAGATAATATTAATATTTCCTTTGCTATCAACATGTCAACATGTCTTACCAGGTTCAGGCAGCAGTGGCTTATAACTTTATTAAAATATCATGAAACAATGGGAGAAATGCACATTAAAATAATCAAATAATCTATTCTCCATGGTAACACTACCTGTAAAATACAGCACGTCACATAAAAGGCTAATATTATTTCAAAATAAAAGTCCCAAAAAAATGCCCTTTTGTAGACTTGGACAAGAACATGAATGCTGTTTTTTGTTCCAGTTGTACACGTTACTAACAGGACTTTATTTATTGATGCTATTAATATAATTCAGTAGTATATCCCTCCATTTTCCATGACTATTTATCTAATACAAGGTTCCAGCAAATCTGGAGCTTGTCTCATGAAGCATTTGACTAGAGGGTTGGGGGTTTGAATCCCGCCTTAACTCTGTGCATGAAATTTGCATGTTTTCCTCGTGCTTTGTGGGTTTCCCCCGGGTACTCCAATTTCATCTCGTAGTCCAAAGACTTTTAGGCTGAATGATTTTCATAAATTGCCGGTATTGTGTGATTGTGTGTGTGAATGGGTGTCTGACTGTGTGTGTGCCTATGCCCTGCAATGAGTTAGGCACCCCATCCAGGGTGTCCCCAGCTTGTACCCTAAGTTGCCAGATAACCATTCATCCAATACTAACCACGCATAGGATAAATTGGTTTGGAAAACGGATGGATCAATATTTAAATAGACTTAGAATGACAAGAATATAATAATATATCTATATATCTTATCTATATATTATAGCTATAGGGATGTATGTAATATATCCCTATAGCTATGTAAAGTCTGTAATAATATTAGCTAAGTTGAAGGTGAGATCACATATTGTGTGGATCAAATCGGCTGAAGGATACCATAGCTTTGTGTTCAACCTTATCTGACAAACATGTATTGAAGTTGACCCAATCATCTAATTTTTTCAATAGGCATCACCTGAAGTCGACAATCTATATGTGTGAAAAAAGCTACATATACAAATGAGGCAGGCATGAACATTTCCAGGAATTCTTAGAAAAAAGAACAAATGATATGCTTCTAGCTACAGAGTCAACTCAGCTGTGCCATTAACTTGTTGGACACGTCAATGTTTCTAAAATTATGCAGCCTAGAGGGTTATAACAGGAAGAATATTGGGCAACCCAACAGCAACAAACAATGAGTGAAACAGAAATATGAATTATGCTTCAATGATTGTGTACAATGCACTATGCTGGTTGCATACCAGATTAGGAGCACAATTATTGGGTATGACCCACTTTTGCCTCCAGAACTGCTACAAGAGCAGATAAGTTGTGCCTTCAGAGTAGCCTTTCTGCACACCACTGTTATACTGAGCTGCTGTTTTTGCATTCTGTTAGCTTTAACAAATCTAGCCGTTCTCTCACCTCTCTCATTAACAAGGCCTTTTTGCTCATAGAACAGCCACTAACCAGATGATTTCTGCTTACTGCTCCATTCTCCGTTAACTCTTCACAGCGTAGTGTGTGAAAATCTCATGGAGGCGGCTGTTTCTGAGATGCTGGACCCACCACTTATAGGAGCAGCAGTCACACCACCTTCGGAATCATTTAGATCACACATCCGAGCTGCTCTGATGTTTAACCAAATGGCCACAGAGCGTCATGTTCCTGTCTTGGTGCTGCATGCATTCCGTCTCACTGGTTCGGGTTCACTGGAGGAGGCAGCTGCTTGCGTTAACAAAGAGGGAAACACCTAAGAAACTGGTCATGGTGTGTATGGTGGGAAGATGAAAATTATATATATATATATGATCTGCCCACTCCAGACTGCATGGGCTTTCAAAAATTTTCTTTGGAAATTTTTATGCTTCATTCATACTTGACTGAATTTTATATGTATATTTTATATAAGCTGTACATATATATAACTCAATCAGGTATGACTCCAGCATGGAAACTTCCAAAGGATATTTCTGAAAGGCCATGCAAAGTCTGGAGTGGGCAGAATACAGCACTATTCACTTAGAATAGCAATAGTGTTAAAATACTTAAAACGATTTCTATTTTAAGTCAACTCCCAGCGATCCCTCAGTAGTGTTAAAGACTCTGACTTGCTAGAGCTGAAATTGTCACTACTCATGACATACGTGTACATTCCAGCAAAGCGATCTTCCCAGTTCTTTGGTCCAATGCAAAAATGAATTGGATAGCTGGGAAGGTACCTGCCTTTTTAAAAAACGGAGATAGCATGCATTTCTCTGGGTTGTAAAATAAAGGGAAGTTCTAATTTTAAAACAAATGAGAAATGTCATTATCAGTGATGAAAATTCAACAGAATTTCCTCTATGAAACTGCAAGGGCCTTTAATAATGAAACAGCAATAAGAAAATACAATATTACAGTACACACCTTAGTAAAAGGAAATGATCAAATGTCCAGGGATTGAATGTGAGGTATAATTTCGATTGTATGGAGAATGACTGTGTTTCTTGCCTAATAACGATGCTATTTATGTCCATGCAACGACCGCCCGCTGGATGATGAAAAAACAATATTCACACAAGCAGAAAAGCGCTTCCTCCCCTCGATGAGCAGAGGAGCGCCGACAGCGAGAGAAGAAGACGGCAGCTCTACAGTGAGGGCTGTGTAGGGCTGCCAGCTGTGCACTCCAAGTCTGGGAATCGCAAGAATTTTTGGCACTCTTGAAGTTCTCACGCACTGTCCGATCGCATTTCAAAACGCGGGGAGAATACAAGTTTGATAGCGAATGAAGTGAGGAGAGAAGCCTCGTCGCGCCGTATGAATGTATAGGGTCCCATCTCGCAATGTCTGGGTCGTATTGCAGAAGTTTATATGCCTTCAGCGGAGAGGAGCACCAGCATGGGCTGAGGTTCGAAGCCGGGGAGCTTATTAAAATAACGCAAGCGCTGCCTGGTGGATGGTGGGAAGGTGAGAAAGATGGAGCTGCAGGATGGTTTCCTGCAAGTTACGTCCAGGTTTTAGAGGTAAGCCTGTAGATGATACAGTCTTATGTGACATATGACATTTATAGGATGGAGACTGTGGGTATTCCGGCGATTACTCGGTGAAATATTGAGTTGTCACTGAAGTGTGGAATTCTGAAATGTTTTTCAAGAATATGCATTTGTAAGAAGCACGATCACGAGGGCGTCAAAATGAGTCGTGAATGTCTGTCAGAATTAAGAAATCGAGTTAATTCCCTAAAACCGACTTGGGTATTTAACATTGAGGTCATACATTGCTTCGCTTCAGGCGTAACGCTGACCCTTTACTACATTTCCCGATCTTAGAGGAAATAATGACGCTCTTTCTTTTTTTAATGACACAACTTTGAAACAATGACGCACTGAAACAACGACACACTGAAGCAACGACACACTGAAACATTGACACGTACACCTTCCCCTCTTGCTTTCGTTGCTCAAACTGCGTAAACACACCTGTCTAACTAGTTAATGGTCTATTTTGAGTCCGTTGACTGTTTTCTTACTCGTGTTTATCTAGCATGGCTATGTAAAACAGAGGATTTGATCATTTGATGGTTATCAGAACTTTTCAAATTTGCTGGCCAGAACTTTTACATCCTATGAGGTTGTTCTCATTGCTGAAGTCTCGCATTAATGATAATATATATACTGTATATATATATATATATACTACGTATATGCTGAGATGATCACCAAATACCGTTAGCAAGGGTCTCAAAAGAAATAAAAAGACGTAGAAAAGCTGGTGGCATATGAAGAGGACACATTAATTTTCAGTGATGCTTTCATGTCCAGAATATGGTACATTACTGTTGTCAAAGTAGAACAGCAGTTGCCATTACTAAATTATGGAGCAAAATTTGTTGCAGAAAAAAGAACGTACAGGTGTTGCAAGGAATTAAGGAGAACGTAGCTGAGTAAATTCTAGTGTATCAGGCTGAGAGTTTCATTTCTTCATCTGTTTTGTAGGTTAAGATTGCATCTTTCCTCAATGTTTCCTATGGGTTTCTAAAGGTTTCCTCTTTTAGACTGAAGGCATGTGGTTTAAGTGAATTGATGCCTCTAAATTTCCTTCACTGTGTACATGAGTGTGACTTGTGGTGGATTGGCACCCTGTTCAGGGTGTTCCTTCCTGCCCTGGTGCCCTGTACTTTCTGGGTTAGGCTCAAGGCTTGCTGCCACCCTGTATTTAATAAGTGATCATGCAACATGGGTGGGTAGGTGGGTTAATAGCATGACAGTCTTTAGTAAGCTTTGTTTGCTTCAAAATTATTAGACTGGCTAATGTAAATCGTAATTAATAAAATCACAAGGATAAATTAAGAAATAAAGCACGTAGTCCTGCAAACAAATGTTTAATATTATACGTCTCTTGCTGTTCTCATATGCAAACAAAAAATATATATCTGAATGCCTTTATACCCACAGTTACATGATGTTAATCTGTACAGGACAGCCGGGTATTATCAGAATCCATATTTTGAGATGATACAAATATTTGTTGAGGAACTTGATTTTTCAGTTGCATACTAAGTGCACCTTAGACTATACGCATACAAGGAAATGATTTAAAGAAACACGCAGATTCGGTAAGATTTCACATTGCAATATATTTGTTAATTTTACTATTTTTGAGTTCCGTACATGTCATACCAAGGACACATGTTCAGATTACATCTTTTGGAAGATTAGGAAGAAAGCATGACATTTTATATTTATAACTGTTTACATGTGTGTCCTGGATTGTTACTGAAGTTCATGTTCAAAGCAGCTGATATCCCTTACTATCAGTGACAGTTGGTTCAAACAACAACAGAAAAGTTGCCATACTGTGATGTACAAAATGGCCATAGTAATGATTGAATGACTGAAGGTTGTGTTCTAACCAGCTTGTCAAAGGTTTCAGTTCGTGAAACATTATTAAGGTATGAAATATCAAAACTACCTGCCTCAAGAGACTTCTTTGTTATCGCCCATCAATAACTTTGTGTGTTCTTTGAGTATTTTTTTTTTCTGTTTTTAGGCTCCCTCTTATGGAATTCCCTTTAATGAATTACAGATGAAAGAGATAACTTGTTACAGATACATTTCTCAAGCTTTTTAAAAATGTTTGCATTTGTTCTGCTTTTGTCCTGTTGAGCATGAAGGAAAAAAAAAAGTTGAGAAAATCAAATCCGATCTGGCATCAGTGACACAACTAGGAGACACCGTTGGCCATGGTGCTTGGGGCACACTGTTTGTCTTGGTAAACATATTTCATTGGTATGTGATAAACATTGTGAAAACAAGGTGGATTTTTAAATATAATGTTTAATAATTTTAAACTGTAGAATATGTCCTATTTGGAAACTGCATTCGGAGATGGTATTTGTATGGAGGACGTTTTAGGAGTGTGTAGTGTTGGCAGTGTGGGACATTGGTGACGAGTGGAAGGAAAAATGAATGCAAAACTGTAAAGAGCATTTACAGACTATTCTGTAGTATACCAAAATTCCTACATAAACTTATTGAAAATGCGAGCATCAGCTATATGCAAAAACAATAGAAAACAATTGTTTTGTGGCTTCGAAGCCCTCCACAGTAATGTTAATGACAAAGTATGCTTGTCAGCCATTGTCGGTTTTCCTAAATTTACTCTGAGCTATAATCAGTGAGCTGAAAGGGAGCTGATTTAACTCTGTAAGCACATATGCATCCTTCAAAGGCTTGAGGCCGAATCATTTGCATTCTGTATTTATTTTTCTTAATTATTCAGGAGAAAGTGTTATTTGAGGAGGACGTAACCTGATGTTTGAAAAATATTAATTGCAGTAGCGCTCAATGAATTTAATTATTATTATGTGCTCAAGGGACAGGGGTAACTACCCCTTTGCAGCTGTGATGCATCAGTATGTTTAGAACGATTTGCTGAGCTTTCTCATGTTTTTACAGCTTTAGTTAATTTGCTTCAGTGGCCTATTTTGAGTCCATGGATGAAACTGACATGCATTTCTACTTGCTTTACTGCATATAATTTTATTATTTGTGGAATTAACTGTAAAGTTATGACGCAACATTTCACTGAAATTCAAGTGATTGGATTCAGCTGGCTTCAGACTCAGTGGGCTAAAGGAGAATATTCTCCGTGTAAAACAGAATGCTCCTTGTCAGTTCATTTGCTGAAGCTGATTAACAGACAAACAATTTTGTGTGACGATGCATCTTTTGATCGTGATGTATGCCTGATGTAACCTATGGTCATTACAAACCCAATGTCTACTGAGGCTTGTGAGACCATCATTAGTGCTTCAGCTATCTATTTAAATTTCTCCATCCATCCATCCATCCATCCATCCTAGGACCATTTGACCATTCCTTATGTAATTTAGTATAGAATTTCAATAGCTATTACTCTCCTGCATGTTTTCAGCGTGGCTGTGATATATTTCAGCATTGTCCAAGAGTGAGAGATGTTTTACTTGGAGTTGGTTTGAGTTGCTGTAAATTCTCTTTGGTCATCCATGGGTTTGGAAGAAGGTGATAAGGCGAGTTGTTTTTTTGCTGCCTGTCACTGAGGAACAAGTTTCCATGCCAAGAATGTTTCTGAGCTGTGTGACGTAGCAAGGGAAAGACCAAAACAATAGCTGGCATGAACTGGTACCAGAAACCTTTTGCGGCTGAAAATTCAGACCAAAGCATATCATTTTACTTTTGGTCACTGTACCACCACAAACCCTACCCCCACAAAAGGTTCATGGAAGTTTACACATTGATTTAAGCGTTACATGGCCTAGCATATGAGCTGGCATTGTGGCTCAGTGGTTAGCACTGTTGCTTCACGCCTCCAAGCTTGGGCTGTTCAAGACCATCTTACACTGTCTGTGCAAGTTTGCATGTTCCCTCCATGCTTCACACGTTTACTCCTGAAGCCTTGCAATATAGGCTAGCTGCGAGTAGTGTGGACCCATGTCCTGCATTTGTGTCCCCTGCCTTTTGCCCTAGGCTGCCTGGGATAGCCTCCAGGCCACTCACACCCACAACCCTTAATAGGATGGAGCAGCTTTGAAAATCGATGTCACATGTATTTCAGTAATCGCATACTGGCTTGTTGTAAATTATGTTATAATATCCAAAAAGTTATTTTTATTCATATTCAGTAGAAAAAAAAAAAATGATGAATCTATTTACTAAATGGACACTGCAAAAGGTTAATGTGTTAAATTCTTAAATATAGCCTATAGGAAGGTTTAACTAATTAAAGAGCTATTGCGACTGAAAAAATATATTGATTTCTTGGTTAACTTGGATCCCAGTTTGAGGGTGCATTTTCACTTGGCGTACAGTGGAAGGCTTAACTTGCCTGATGTAGGCTGCTGACTTGTAATGGCCTGAGCCTTAAGGCTACCTTCTCAAATGACAGAACCTGCTGTCTGTGCTGTTTTCACCCCGTTAATTTGCCTTGCAGTGCTGGGATCGGACAAACACGGTGCTTTCAGCAGCAGATTCACTGTTTGTGGGTATGCTACATAAGCAGTCCATTCATTCATCCTAAACCATAGAAACAAAAGCATGTTTAACTGTCCAAATATACTGCTTTTTTTGTACACTGGCTTCAAGATTCCCAGCTTTCGCTCTATGTATGTTACTGTGCCTTAGATGTTTACTTTGGCTATCTTTGTTAGTATAAACTTTGCATGTCAAAAGTCCTGTCTTTTCACGACTTGGACAAAGCACCACCTCAATCGCACTTCTTTATAGGGTCATGGCACTGTTGCTTTTGACAGGGCCAAGAATGTAGGCTTGACATGTGGAGACAGCATGCAGCTACTGAGGTCTAGACCCGGAAACGTGGGAATGCAGCACGTCCAAGCAAGGGTGTGTCTTGCTCGGCTAGGGTAACGGAAAATGGGCTGATCCATGTTGCATCATGTGACTAGAGGACTTTTCTGGGCAGACGTCTTGTTTGCTACTGGTGAACTGAGCTTTTTCCTGCCTGGGCAGCATACCAAAGTTCATAGCACAATAACCCTTATGTGTAACTGGTGCTCACAGCTCACATTGAAATATCTTGCCTGTTCTTATTTAAATGGTTTTTTCCACTGTGTTTACAATAACGTCTGTTCACCTTTCCAGTAATGTTAGCGGATGAAAGTGACGGTTTTCTTTCTGTTAGTACTGGGTCCTTGAGACCTTTTCTGGGTGAGATTTTATTTATTTTTTTTCTATTTCCAACCTTGTCAGGCAGCTAGCAAAGGCTGTATAAAAATCTGTACGCTTCTTGTTCACAAAACACAAGCACAGGTGCAGGCCATCCACGGTGTGTTTTTGAGGGGAACTCATCAGATCGGATGATGCTGAAGTGGAACGTTTGCTACTGACTCAAATAGTATGCATTCAAATACTACATATTTGCTGAGACTCAAGTATGTGATATTTCCTATACCATTATGGCATATGTAAGACTTCTGAGATGCAAGAAATAGTTGGCAGAGTAAGTTCTGGCAACACAGAAGAAAAAGATTTTCATTTGACCAACACGTGGTCACCTTTAATGTCTCAGTCAGTCATAGTGAATTAAAACAGATCAGAAAGTGTCAAAAGTGGATGAAGAGGTTTGCATGCTGGTGTGAATGTATACATACATACTCCAATACATACTCCAATACATACATACTCCAATAAGGTATGCACAATAATACTCAAAAGTGAGTGTCATTGATTTGTCTGATCTTTTCCTTGTGGTGCGGTGCTGAGTTTGGGGAATTTCATGTGGGGAAGTAGACCACAGTCATCTTATTTATTTTGTTTGAGTGAACTGGCATCTCTGAATGGCCTTTATGTGTGACAGCATGTGTCAATGTTTGTATCAATGCCCTGTAATGTGTTGTGCCAGTTCTTATTTGAATGAATAGTGCTTCAAAGTAGCAGAACAGAAAAAAGCCAGGAATAAACTTCCTGTGGGTCATTTGAAGGTTCTATTTATGCACTTCTTGCAAAAAAGTTGTTTTTCTATATTGCTCGATCAGTGTATCTGTGGAAGGGGACTGCCTTGTGCCAGCATATGCACCAAATTGGAATGGATGGATGGAATTTGAACAATGCAAACCTTAAAAGTGTTATTAACATTTCCTCAAAATGTATTTTTTAGGTTTACATGAAACTTGAAACTTAAATGTGTTCCAATTCAAATGGGCCTTGATTTATGTACATGGTTCGCATGACATGTTTTATTTACGGTGCCTTCAGAATCAGTACAGGTGGTAAGGCCCCGAAGTTTAAAGGATTATCTCTAGCGGTTGCTTGCACGTTTTTCTCATCCTCTGTCACGGAAACTGACAGCCTGCAGTCACACAGGTTCAAAAAGTTTGGTTGCTATGAACAGGCTCAGACCAGCCTTTGATCTTTTCTAGTTGAATTGTGAAAGCAGCTAGTGACACTTACAGTAGATGGAAGGCAGATATAGTCAGTGAAATCGACACACGGAGTGCGCGGCCTGAAAGGCTACACAGAACAGGCCTTGTTGCTGCTGAGAGTGTCCTTGCAGGCTGTCACTGTCAGCCATTGTGCCGTTCTAACTCTCCCATGCTTTTTCACATCTGGAAATGTGGCTCCAGAGCCCAGCATCTGCCGAAACAAAAACAGGCATTTTTAAAACTCCCAGATAAATAGAGAATGGCATCAGGCTGTTTTTCTGAGGATTTTTGGAGGGCAGAAAGAGGAAAACAATCTGGCTATGGCTGAGCGATCAATACTCCTATTCTTCTCATGGCCTTAGATTTGACCTTGGCTTTCCATTCCTTTTGGATAGCAGTTAGTTCCCATATATGTGACAAATGTTTCCTGCTCCCTGCATTTCTCTCGTTCTGGGAAGCCTCGTCTCCTACTCAGTGATAGCAGCGCCTTGGTAACTCTCTGCCCACCGTTGCCATTCTCCCGTGAAAGCAGTTGATGCCATACGTGGATCAGTGTAGAGTGACACTATGGTGAGTATCTCATTTTAATAAGTTGGTGACGCATTTTATCATATTGCCGCTGCAAAAACAAGCAGCCGTGCTTGCTGTTTCATTGCCTCGACATCAGCGGAGTCTTAATTATGGGGGAGGTTAGAGAAGCTGATTGAGCCATGGCAGTAAAATCTGATAAGACACGGTGAGGGTGCGAGTTCAAGATACTCGATAGATTACTTGAGAGTGTCAAGCGACGCTTCGGATAAGGACGTGTCTCTCATACCGTTAACTTGTGATGAGCTCCAATGGAAAGTGTGAGCTGTGATTTGGTTCGGTCTTTTACAAGCTGTTTAAGAAATAATGAAGTATATAAATAATATATCAATAAATAGCCAAAAGGACTCCACTCATATGGCTGAATTTACACTTCCTTAACATTCTGAAGTTTTCTTCGTAGTGTTTGTGCTTTTTTTGCTTATAAATACAGTAACAACCATGGTCATCAGAGTGATTTATGGGCATTGTTAGGAGGAAAAGTATATTTATCTTTACCTGTCTGCGTTTTTGTCAGTTGAATCACTGTGTGTGTAAAACAGGATTGTCACAACAATGGTGGTGGTTAATTAATTTCAGGAATGAATTTGTTCAGCAGTACTGCAAAAAATTAATAGGGAAACACTATACAATTAATCATTAGCAAAAGTAATTGAAAACACTTTGAGTTAGAAACTAATGCACATGAAGGGACAGAATTCCGTAACAGATAAATCTAGTGCATTTCTAGAGATATCCCGTACAGTTGTTTGATCATTATTTATATGTACATGTAATGTTAAAGTTAAGGCTGATGAAGGAATGTCATATTCCTCACAAATGCTAAATGGATAACCTTAATGTAGCCATTGAATCACTGTTTTCTGCAATGCGATGCATTTAGACGTATCATTTTCTCTGCAGTACTCTGCTGTTAGTCTATGCGTACTTTATAGCTGTCCAGCTAAAAAAACAAAAGTTTTTTTTTTTTATGAAATAAGGCATTGGTGTGTTTTAAATGGATTGCTATAATAGGAGTCTCATACCTCCAGGGTTGGGGGTTTGAATCCCACCTCCCCTGTATATGGAGTTTGCACGTTTCTCCCTTTTCTTTTACGTTTCTTTCAGGTTCTTGTTTTTTCCTGCAGTCCAAAGACATGACTTTAGGCTCATTAGCATCTGAAAATATGCTGTAATGAGTGTATATATACTACAGTGAACTGGCATCCCATCCAGGGTGTACCACAGCCTTGTGCCCTGTGATGGACTAGCATCCCATCCAGGGTGTACCACAGCCTTGTGCCCTGTGATGGACTGGCGTCCCATCCATTGTGTACCCTGGCCTTGTGCCCTGTGATGGGCTAGCATCCCATCCAGGGTGTACCACAGCCTTGTGCCCTGTGATGGACTAGCATCCTATCCAGGGTGTACCACAGCCTTGTGCCCTGTGATGGACTGGCGTCCCATCCAGGGTGTACCACAGTCTTGTTCCCTAGCCTCCAGGTTCCCCCATGACCCTGACCAGGATATGCGGTTAGAAGATGGATGGATTTACTAAATGGAACACAAACGTCTGTTATTGTGTTGGAATTTTTTTAAATTCTTTTTTCACATTTCCTTTCACAGGCATATGAATTCCTTTATGGAGAAATCACAAATCTGTACTGGGGCACACAAAACAGAGCGCTGTAGATGTAGTACTGTTGTTTTCATAGTTAAAAGCTGTGTTACTATGTTGAAATATGACGTTAATATTTCTGCAAGTAGAGCTTTGTTCCAACTTCCCCATTAGCTCCCCGTGCAGATGGTCATATGACACAACAGCTGCAGGCATTTCCCATTTGCCCATTTTGACCACCGGCAGGTTAACGTGAGCACAGAGCTGATTTAAAACTTACATAACTTTTATTTAAACCAAGAGTTGGACGTGTGCTTGTTCCGTGAATAGAAACCGGGATCCCCAGTGAGCTTGTACCGTTAGGTCGGTGTGGTGGGCCTCCATGTGTTTCTGTAGAAAGAAATATGCAAACAAGTCTGAATGTAAATAGCACTGCTGTTTTCAAAAGAGAAAAAAATGTGCCAAAAAACAATTATAGTGCTAAAAGCATTCTTGATAATTCCTGTGTGTATCTGGTGCTGAAAAACATTCGCAAGCACTACCGAAGAGAAGGAACTCAGACTGGTGCCACATGGTATTTTAGTAATGAAATGTATATGAGCATAATAGGAAACAGATACTTCCTCAGTTACACCTCTGGCTGGTTGCTGCGGACCTGCTGACAGAGCGTAATCGCTAAAACAAACACAGATGCCACATGCACTGCAGTTCCTGTAGTCGTTTTGGGCTCCCCAAGGAACATTCATGCTGAAAAGGCAACACCTCTGTTTTTAGGTTTTTAAAGGTGGACTCCTTTCCAACAGCAGGGATCTCCATTATTCTGTGCCTCCCATGTGTAGCGTTTTAGGAGCTCTTCAAATCTAACAAACTAATGATAATTATTTATAGCACAATTCCAGGGGCAGCATATAAATTGTACAGCACGTATCAGCTTGATCTGGCGTACGTCTTAGTAATGCAATTGATGTAGAGTCTGAGGCAGAGATAGCAAATCCCTGAGTTGCTACATGACCGACATTAACCTTTGTGGGCTGCCATGAGAGTTTCTCAGTTAATAACCTGTCTAGTACAGAACAGCCCTGGGACTTACCCTAAGAGTCAGAAGCTTTCTTAATTCCAGATGTATGCCTGAGGGGTCGTAGGAGGACAGCCTAGGCCCAGATCATCTTGGGCTACATCAGCTGTGATTCAGCCAGTATAAAGGTTGCCGCTCCAATGGGAGAGGAGCGGGGTTCAATACAGTTAGGGGGAGAGAAACTTTAACTTCTGTCAAACGGTTCTGAAATCCTTAGCTTGGACAAGTTTGAATGTGGCTGCCACAATATGTTATTCAAGACTTAATTATGATAATATCGAAAACTTTCTCCCTGCCAAATTAAAATAGCCAACAAATCATCATTGTTTTACCATAATCACCACAATCACATAAGTTAAAGTTACTCTGTACTAATTTAGTTCATAAACATATTTTTACAGCAGAAACCATGTTGAGCATTTATATGAGTGATACGTTGTACACCAGAGAATTAACTGCAGTCAAAGTGATAACACTTTCACTGAAGGGGAATTTGTGCCTTGTTGCTTAATACTTAAAGTGGTCATAAAAGACTTTTAATATGAAGTAATGGCTGTGTGTCCACATCTACGGTTTATTTGCACCACACCAATAGATGAATCTGTTCTAAAACTGATTTCAGTCAGGGTATTCTTTAATTTTACAGAACGGTGTCCCCAAGAAAAAAATCGATTGAATTTCTAGTGTGTTTCTTGTTCTATGGTATATCTGCTTCTGGTACACAGGATAAGAGAGGATAATCTGAACTGATGTTGCCATCTCATTTCTATGTAACTAACACAAAGTTTATTTAGTTTGTTGTTATTGTTAGTTTTAACACTTTAATTGTAGCTATGGTTATGAGCTCGATGCTTATAAAAAGACATACCCGTGGTTGTGTTGTGCTTCCATGACAACTTTTGTTATCTAAATATCTCTCTTGTAACCGACAGCGATGATACTTAGGAGGTGATGAAGTGAGTCATTTTGTATGGTAAATGTATGGCTCATGAGATGCATATTAATGTACAGCTTTGGACTCATTCCAGTATGTGCAAACTCTGAGTTCGTCGAAAAATAAGAGAGGGCTGAGCAGGTGATAACGTAAATGTCAGGGTCAAGGAGGCTTCTGGATAAGATGCTGATACTGACCAAATGATGTACGTATACTGAATATAATGGCATTCATTCTACAAAGCGTGGCACTCAGATTCTTCTGTGCTAATTCTTCGAGTTAAACATTCTCAACAAACTTCTGTCCAGAAATGATTGATTCTGTGTACTTGTTCTGTATGGTGACCTCATTGCTACCATTTTTCCACACTTAAATTCATTTAATTAATCATTAAGGGCTGTATCTATGTGTAGCTTCCCAGGTGTTGTTACACAGCTTTTTGCTGTTACTTGTTAAATGAACCATAGCTCATAGTTTGAAGTGATGGGGGAGGGGTTAAAGGATCCCTGGTAAACCAGAAGGAAACCCCCCCCCCCACCCCCCCAATAAAAGAACATTTGATGGTATGCTAGTTAATTGTGATTTTTACTATAGTTTGCAAGAGACGTTGGTCACTTAAATACTGTATTGCCTCTCTGCCCATGGCTGTTTCATAAGAACTGACAAAGCATCAATAAATTACAGCGATTATTATTCTTGTAATTCCTGTAATTATTATTTCTAATCCCCTTCGGGTTACGCTGACACACTTTTATACCAAGTAGATCTTTTTGTGTGGCCTTGTAATCACAGTTAGCTGTACCACAATTAGAGTGAGAAAGAAACAGACCAGGAATATTTTTCAAATGAACCTTGCTGATTTGCACATTATTGTGCTTGTTGTTGTTGGTTTTTATTGTTTAAATGGTTTGCATTTGCTTTCACTGACCGGATCTTACGTTTCAGTTAAATTTTCCCATTGAATTCCCAACTGAATTTTTACTGAAAACATTCTCAAGCAGACAACAACTCGGCCTTAGTCTGCCACAAATCAGACAGGTTTGGTAATTCCGCTGAAACGGGGAAAGAGTAATCTGTAGACAGGTCCACGTACCTCTCATTGGTACATCACGCAGCATGCTGAGCTCCAGTGTCTGACAGTTATCTTTTGGGGACTCTTATATATTTGTGAATAACTTTAAACAATGGGCCCTCAGAGAGTTAGAATTTAAAATGTTTTTGTTACAGTAAAATTCCATCTCTCCTAAGACATGCTTCTATGTGTTCATGGTGTTATGTGTAGTTTTTCTATTTCACATATAATTTGTGGATGTTAAGGATATTGCTAATGTCAAAGACCGTCGTTTGTTAATGTTGCTAAAATATGATTGGTTAGCAATGCGATTTCTGATCGCACCTTGGGCCAGTTCTACTCCCAAATATTCATGTCACAAAACAATTGACATGTGTTTATATGTTAGGTGCCTTAGTTGCATGTTTTTATCGCCTTCTATTATAATGATAGAATTTATACTTCTCCTTTCTTTCACCAAGTGGTGTTAAACCCTGACAGCAGCTGCCATCAATACTCAGAAGAGCAGCAAACCTTAAGACATCTGCAGAGTCGCACTTTGTTGGAACATCGATGAGCTTGGTGCTTTCTTCTCCGTTACCCTCACATCTGTCTCCTTTCATGTGTTAGACAATGCTAACTGAAGGCATAGTCTCACTGTTCTCATCCACATGCCATCCCAGTCCTACCTGGTGATGTATGCATTTATATGCAATTAAAGATTAGCCTACTAGTGGCTGTGTTCTCTCCTTCTACACATTTACTCAAGAATACACTTCTACCTGTGTAAGAATACATTTGTCAAATTCAGGACTACGTTTTTTGCAGTTTTCTTACTGTTCAAAGTCTCTAATATCCTCTGCTAGGATCTGAAATGAAATTATATGCTTTTCAATGACATTATCACTGTTGGACTACTCATTTAAATATAACATCTCGGATTAAATAATAATAATAATAATAATCAGTATTTTATTGATCCCCATAGGGAAATTCATACGTTTTGCACTTTTTGCTCTCCCATGATTTGAACATTACTAAACCCATCGGAAGACGCGGATGTTGCCGCAGTCTGTCCAAATTTAAATACAAAAATAGTCGTGCTCTTATCTGCAGGCATCAGACGTGTAGGAGAAGGTACATTTATGCGTGTTTAACGCATTTTAGCAATTCCCCATTTCTGATGTGTTGTTTTTGTGTTTTATTTGCTTAGTTTTACATTGAGTGGTAATACGGCTGTTATTCAATGTCACGTGTCTTTTATTGGCTAAATATTTGCTTCAGTTAAATCATGCCCACTATTGTGTCTCACCATTATCAATTTTATTTCCTCGCAACAGCTTCCTTTTTCAAATGGCCTCTACATGTCTGTGTTCTGCAGCATAATTAACAGTTGATTTACACTTCACACACTCGTCAGTAGTACAGTACATTACGGTATCTGACTTTTATTGTTTAAGTACACGGGCACTGTAAAGTATTTATGACCGTTATATATTAAAGTTCTCTTTTACCAGTCAATTTACTTCCCGTTTTCATGGAAAACATAAATATAACATACGTAGAGTACTGTGTAAAGGTATTAGGCAGGCAAAGAAAATGTTTAATGCTATCTAACGGGGCGGTAAGTGTTATAAAGAATGTATATTTATAGTTGAGTTTAATAGGTGGTATACCAGATAATATATATGGGTAAATTTCTCCACTGACTTCCTGCAGTGACTGGGGCAGATTTTTGGAAATACATAAACTCATACGTTTTAATAGACATAAAGTCAAAGCTTTGCATCAACATAAACATAATTTGCACATAAATTCACCATGTTTGCCTGTATGGTAGTGTACACGCTACGATAACATACTACGATCTATAGTGCGTGATTGAGGAAGTAGTCAAGTACTCCAGTTCTTCTGAAAGGTTTGTAGCAGATGTTTAAATACCTAAGTCACTGCAGGCATATTGTTGCACCTGAAAAAGGAAGCAAGCCAGACATACGGCAAGCCAGGTAGATGTAGAATTTTCCTTCAGCTGTTTGTTTGCAAAATCAATAATAGCTTAATATCTCCATTAATTCAAAGGAATTTAAGCAGCAAGCAGCCCACTGGACTTGTATTACTCAGAAAATTAAATTATATTATTAAACAGAAACCTGAGATGCTGGTTGCTTAAGTAGAAATTCATAGTGAAATGAATTAACGAGGAGGTCTGATAAAAGCAAATTAAGTTGGGCGGTTGCCTGTATGCAGATAACATAAAGGCTTCAATGTTGCTTTTACACAATGGGGCATTGAGTCTTTGTTCTTAATATTTTTCTCTGAGGAATTTGCCAGTATTCTTAATTTTCCAGTAAGAGAGTCGGTCTTAAGTAGAATGGAATTATTTAATGTATATAATGTAATTCTGTAATGTAATATGTAACTCATTTTAAGTATGAGTTACATATTTATGCTGTATACAGTATATCTGGCTACGTGGTTAGCAGTGTTGCTTCACCCCTCCAAGGTTGCAGGTTTCATTACCCCCCTACATGTGTCCTGTGATGGCCTGGCAACTCATACAGGGTATACCTCAGCCTGGTATCTCATACAAGGTGCACCCCAGTCTGGCCTCTCATACAGGGTGTACCCAAGCCTGGCATCTCATACAGGGTATACCTCAGCCTGGTATCTCATACAAGGGTGTACCCCAGTCTGGCATCTCATACAGGGTATACCCCAGCCTGGTATCTCATACAGGGTATACCACAGCCTGGTATCTCATACAGGGTGTATCCCAGTCTGGCATCTCATACTGGGTATTCCCCAGCCATGTGCCCTATGCTACCTGGGATAGGTTACAGGAGACCATGATAAGCCATTGTCAGATGGATGGGTAAATAGAGAAATAAACAAATTTTAACATGGAACAATTATGCAATCTGTGTAGAATCTGTAGTATAATATGTTTATACTGAAGAATAAACAGAATTTTGGCAGTATCCATATAGAAGGATATTTGGAACGACTAAACCTCTTCATTATGAAGACATATTGTTGGGTAAACAGTATACTGTATGGCATGCTGAACCTTTGAACTAGCAATGTTTTCATTATAGGAGTCATTTGTGAATGTGAATGAGGCGGACTGATTTTACGTCTACTCCGTAAACCTCTCCATATGCACCACCGCCAGCTCTCGTCAATAAAAAGCCATGTAATTCTGATTTCCTACTAAACTGCACAGAACATCACTTTTGACCTTGCTAACAATAAAGCAATTGTAATATCCTATAATCACCAGCCTGTCCTTACTGGCTAGGCAAAAGTTACTCAACCATCAACTTAATAAGATGATTTTTTTTTTTTTTTTTAAATCAGAGTGGTGATTTTACTGTTGTTTTGTAAGTTAAAAATCAATGGCTTCACATGATATTTTTCTGTAAGATGAAATGTCTGGTTTACGATTCTTAATGTCCTTCCTCCATTCAAGTGCTTTAAGTCATAATGTGGACTTTTCCCAATTACTTTACCCCGGAAGTCTTAGAAAGCATTGCTATCTCTGTTTGTTTTTAAGGAATAGGTGTTTGGATCCTTGCTGAACAGTAATAAAGTGTATCATCTTCAACCAGTGTGCACAAAACATTCTGCCCACAGTCCTCACTGTTCCATTGCAGCCGATAATGAAGAACATTCAAGGACATCATCTGGTGACCCAAACAATGTTACAGTGTGGAAACATGCAACAAGTTCCCGCCGAGGCCTTTAGTTCCGATAATCGCTTCTGCATCACGGGTTTGGACGTTTGTATCCTTGGAAGCCCAACTGCACTCTGTGGACTGAGCTCCTGCTCAAATTAGGGTCTATTTACACTGCCCCGGCCAAAAAGAAAGTCTCACACATTACTCACATCAGTCTCTGATTTGACCATCTTTAGCTTTAAGGAGCATTCGTCATGGCATTGTCTGGACGAGCTTATGTAATGTGTCAAAATTTTTTTCATCCTAGATTTGCATTCATTTTTCATCGAATCTTGTATTGACAACAGGAGAGTTGAACCACTCCATAAAGTTTTCTCCACCATATCCCAAAGACATTCAGTGGGGTTAAGGTCAGGACTCTGTAGTGGCCAGTTCATGTGTGAAAATCATTCTTCATGCTCCCTGAACCACTCTTTCATAATCTGAGCCTGAAGAATCTTGGCGTTTTTGTCCTGGAATATGCCCATGCTGTCAGGCAAGAAAAAATCCATTGATGGGATAACCTGGTCATTCAGTAGATTCGGGTACTCAGCTGATTTCATTTTATTGCTGTGTAACTTTGCTGAGCCTAGACCAGACCGTTGGGTCTTAAGTACTGCATTTGCTTATTTAAATTGAAACGGTGACTTTTCTTTGGCCAGGCAGTGTATATTCATACGATGTGCACTAAAGCTGATTGCTTGGGGATTTAATTAATGCAGATTACATGAAGAAATAAAAAATAAACTTTCACAAAATACATGGAATGATACAGATAAAAATCCACACCATAATAAAGGCCAGCACCTTGCATTTTTAATATGACCCCAGTGGGTTAAATGTCACGACAAAAAAATAACCAAAATTCAGTCACTCCATCAGGTTAAATACACTCAGTCTGCAAAAGATGCTGTCAGGCAGTAGTTTTCTGATAGCATCACTCAAAATTGTTTCATTTGTGATGGTGTTACATAGGTGGTCTGGTTGCTCAAGAGCTAGCACGGTTGCCTGATACTTTCAGAGTTGGGGTTTTGAATGCCTGTCCCACTGTGTGTGTGTGTAGATTTGTGTATGGTCTTTTTATGTCTGATGGGTTTCCTGCTGCAGCACAACAACTGAGGTGAATTGGTGATTCAAGATTGCCCGTAGCATAGGTGTGTACATGCCCTAAGACACACTGGCATCTCACCCTGGGTGTACCCCTACCTTATGCCCTGTGCTCCTTACGATAGGCTCTGGGCTACCTGTGCTGTATAGACAATTTGATGGATGGATGGATGGATGGATGGATGGATGGATGGATGGATTTTACATTTGATTTTAAGTAAATATTGTAAACTGAATAATCAGTATCCATCTTTTTCAAATCCACGAGAAATCTGAAATCATGAAGAATCAATATTTTTTGTGAATCGCTCTAGGGCATTGTAATTAAAAGTTGTTTTTCTGGTGACATTTTCACACTTTTCTGTATAATTTATTATGCTTTTCTTGCCAGATAACCAACATTTTCCAGGAGTTCAAAGGAATTATTTTTCCTTTTATGGATAAATAAATTCATGTGCTTAATCTTGCTGTTTCTAATGTATTTTATATTTTCACATACTGCTCTAAATTAAATATTATATGGCTTAAACAATCAAGGTTCAGTCAAGGTGTAGTAAGTCATTGCTCTTCCCCCATTTAATGTCTTTTTGCTATATTACATGTAAATATAAGTGAGACATATGAAGAAATATGTACATATAACTTGGATTGTATCTTTAAGGTGCATAAGCAGGCTTATGCAAATTTTAGTACTCAAGGAGTCAGGAGTTGCAAAAGCACTATACTTTAACTATTAAAAAATTCTATAGATTTTATGAATCTGTACCCAAGTCTTTTACAGAGTTTCTACTGCACAACCACAGTAGTCTACACCCCATTTTTGCCCTATAATTATCATAGTATAAGCAAATTAAGGCATACTTAAAGCCCAGTATGTTACCATGAAATTGCCAGCAGAATTATAGCAAGGATCACTGCCAAGGACTGCATAGTCAGGGTAAATATGCTTCGAGTGGAGAGTCATAGTATTAATTATATTGTTCTCTTAGTAGAAGTTACATCAACCGTATTACTGCAGTATGGCTGGAAAGTTTGGTGGTGAAGTGGTCAGGCTGCTGGACAAGTCGTCCTGTAGGGTCAGGCCTTCAGTCCTGTCTTGGGTTTTCCCTTCTACTGATAGTAAAGTCATGAGGGGCTGGGAAACCAAAGAAAAAGTGTGTTTCTCAAATTGGATAGAAAAAAGAGTAGGATTTCATCACCCAGTCCAGATTCCTGATAATCCATCCATCCATCCATCCATATTCCTTGCTGCTTATCTACTACAGAATCACAATGAGCCTGTAGCAGTACCCTAGGAAGCACAGTGCAAAAGGCAGAGGAACATACTGGACAGGATGCCAGTCCATCACAGGGCATAGGCAGTCTGGCAATTTACAGATGCCGGTTTTCCTAACTGCATGTCTTTGGACTGTGCAAAAATGGAGTATCCAGAAGAAGCCTGTCCAAAGAGAGTTAAACGTGTGAAGTCCAGAAACAGAGCCTCGCGCAGGTTATCTAGAGGTGTAAGGCAAGAGTATTACTAAAAATGTTATTTTGAAATACACAGCAGCCTGTTCTCATGTGTCACTCTTTTAGCTTCTATATCAGTCCTGTAGATTAATTAACAAAAATGAATATTCACTACATAGTCAAAAGTATGATGACACCAATTAAAATGGGTGTATATATTTCTGGACTTATCTAATTAAGCCATACTCGTTGCTGACACAGATGTATAATTGAGCATACAGTCATGCGATCTCCAGCAACAAACACTGGCAGCAAATGGGTTGTACTAAAGCGGTTAGTGATTTTCAGTGGAGCACCATCATAGGCTGTTACCTTTCCAATTTGTTAGTATCCAGTTTATGCCCCGGTTAACTGCACTTTGAGTTTATGGGATGTGATTGTGATGTGGAAACTTCCAAAAGCACCTGAAGTTCAGTTGTGATGCGGTTAGCCACACAAACAGAAAGGGACCTCAATAGCCAACCTCACTAATGCCGTTATGGCTGAATGGTAGCAAATCCAACCCAGCGATATTCCAACACTTAATGGAAAGCCTATTGTAGCACCAAAGGGAGGACCAACTTATACACCTGGTTTTAGAATGAGATGTTACACAGGCAGATGTCCACATACTTTTAGCCATGTATTCTATGCATATGTAACTCCTAATATATAGGATCCGATTATACCTCCAGAACCACTTCAAGGGTAGGTGAGTCATGCATTCTGAGAAGCCTTTCAGTGAAGTATTGTTGTACTGAACTGTTATGTTTGTAGTTGCTGTTAGCGTTAACAAACCCAGCCATTCTCCTGTCAGCTCTCTCATTCACAAGGTCTTCTTAGCCACGCAATCACTGCTGACTGCATGTTTTTTGTTCACAAACACTATAGTGCATGTCAGTCCCGGCAGGGCTGTCGTTTCTGATGTAAATATATTGAGTTTCAGCCCCATGATTCTGTCTTCACACTGTTTACAAGCAGGTCCATCCATCCATCCATCAAGCAGATGCACCTTATAAACTGACCACTGAATGTGTAGAGTGCAGTACAGGCCATTTATCTGTACAGTAACTATGTATATGCACAGAAAAATAGAATAGGGCTATATTCAAATAAACATTAATACAAAATGAAGTAAAAATGATTTATTCTGTTTTCAGAAATAGTACTGATATATTTTTGCATTGCTTAAACAACAAAACATTGGTTCCAAAAACTCTCCTCAAAAGCACCCCAGACATTCCATATATTTTTTATGTTTATGATCAGCCCACTTGACTTGTGGACTTACTAATTAGTGAATTCACTTCATGAGGTACTGATTAGCCAAACAAGGTCCACTCCTAGATGAGCTCCACGAATACACGGGTTTATTGGATGGTAACTGTAAATTCAGCGGTGACATGACAAGATGTTTTGAAATATGTAAGCTGAAACACTTTGACCAACACAGGTCATACCAACGTGAACATGATTTAAAGGTAACCTTTGTTGTCTGTGTAATACTTTTGCACAGCACAACATTACATGTTGTGTATGTAAACACACACATATACGTATTTCTTCTTCCCCCGGTGCCTTCGTGTTTTTGTCTGCATTATTATTTTGCGTGGTTAAAGCTCTTCATTTAGGAATGAGAAACACGTTAACACCAGATGGCTACCGGTAAATAATGCATCATAGAACTTGATGTTCATTTCGGAGTCATTCTGGTAGTATGACTTTGCATTACGAATAGAGTATTTCTTTCTCTCATTAGCTCTGAATAGGTTGTGATCAGCAAATACTTAAAAATGAATTGGAATTACACTTCAAAAGAGACACCATGAAAACATGATGCAATGCATCAGCATAATGCTGGAAAATATTATAATGTGATTTAATCTTCTTCATTTCCACAATAGTGTGTCACAATATACGGGTGCCAAAGCATTGCAGTGTTTCTGCCATTCCAACCCTTAATCCTGCCTAATACCTTAACTGCAATTGATTGCTTCATCTTCCATAATGCTGAAAACAGTGTGTGGGACTTAAAAGACAGCAGTTTTTCAAAATGAAAAACATTCATCCATCTTTACTGTGTAACCTGGTAACGGTCGGGGGTGGGGCACAGGGCATAATGGTGGACTACACCCTGAATGGGATGCCAGGTCCAATATGGAAATATTATTCAAGGTTAAACATTGCAATTCTGTCATATTTTAGAGGCAAATGCAAAAGTTTTTGTGAGAGATTGGGTCAGAGAATGTGATTAAATATTTTATCAAAAAGCAAATTAAATGATTTGCATTACAGATTCCACTAGCATGCAAAGTGGCCAGTACTGTGGGACATTTTATCTGTCCAAACATGCTTGCTGTGCTGGCCCAGGTCTCTGATAGCTCTGCGATCTTCTGTGTGACAGAAGCCGACATCCATAAGCCCCCTGACCGGAGACAGCCCCCTCCCCCAAGGTTGGAAGTGCTACATGTCTCCCCAGGGACGAAGATACTATGTCAACACTGCAAGCAATGGTAAGCAGACGACATCATTTGTACTTTTCATCATAATGATGGGATACCAATGACAGTACAAATGCTGTTAAGCTCAAATGTTTATAAATTAAGTTACTGTTCTTTCCATTATTCTCCTGTATTCTGTAATTTCAGTGTTATTCTATTTCAGATCTAATCTTATATTTGTGTCTCATCATCTCCTATATGCACTAAAGATACAGCCTTGTTTTTTTTATTGTGACTAAATGTTTGTGTGGACCATAGGTAGGCTACTTGTGTATGCATTTTCCTGCTGTTGAATGTGGTATACATTTTTTAATATTCTAAATTATGTCTGCGAGTCCATTATTAAAGTCCTCTAGAAAGATAAAAAGCTCTATAATTCCTATTGCAAGACAGTACTGTCTCTTGACAATTTATGTTAAAGTAAATATGAAACAGCTTCTCATATCTGTGTTATCGTCACACTTTGCATTCTACTAGGATTTTAAATGAGTTACCAACAATTAAATTGATCTGTTGTGCTCAACGACTCTGACCAGGGTAAGGAGTTATAATATGGATGGATGGATGGATGGATGGATGGATATTGTGCAAAATTTGAACGTATATGTGGATACTTCAGAATATATCTCGAAACATGTCGTACTAAAACTAAAACCGTTATGAAAGTGGGAACTGAATTCTGAATAAAAATGATGTTTTCTGCAGTGCTCATTAGCTGATATTCTATAAGTAAGTGTTAGTTTCATATAATGGGCTGGGTATATGAGAGGAGGTGCATGTCTTGACTAACGCGAGGCCTCCTCCAATGTACCATTGTCCCCTATGAGGAGTGAAGTGCAGACACGTCTGGCTGGTACCAGTGGATCTGAACAGAGATGAGATCCAGCACCCCTATCTCCACTTGTTCCGACGTTGCTGCAGACGACACTATCAGACAATTAGTGTTCTGTTTTTTTTTTTTCCTGAATCTTTCGCTGCTTGACAGCTCCTTGTGGCATTATTCATCGGAGCAATGCAGAAGATACAGAGGGCTAACATCCATCAGAACAAACCTAACAGAACAGAACAAACATGCGAGGAAAAATACCAGTTTAGTGTGTCTGATCGTTCTTTGTTATCCCTGAAAGCTGGAAGGCTTGGATTGTGGTTTCTACATTACTTCAGTTCTTCCATGAGATAAATTGTGCTTAAACTCTATGCGAAAGAGCAGATATTATAGAGATTTCACTGTGGACCACAATCATGGCAGGTGATGCTAAAAGGCTGAGCATGGCAGGTTAAGAGGACATGAAGAATTTACTCTTTTAAGCAGATTGTTTAGCGGAAGTCTAACTGAACAATGATACTTAAAAAGCGACTTTGCCAATTTGAGTGCAACAATGCAGATTTCATAGGAAAATGCAATGAGAAATATACGTATTTAAAGGAAATTTTATAGATGATGTAATTCACAGTAAACTAATTGTAATTCTGTTGTAGTTTTCTGTTGTAAATTCATTCTGACTATTGTGGTATTTCTCTTTATTTACACATGTAAATTGGAGTGTACGTGTCGCAACTCAATTTAACTGTTTCTCTTTAGGGGTTTTGCAGCGATTCAGATTATAGTACATAAATGTGCAAATTTTTAGACACAGAGCAGCTTCCATAACTACAACCTGGTGTATTGTTATGGCCTAACATATGCTTTGAGTTTTAGGAATATATTTTAGTTAAATGCATCGGCTCATGTATGAAGCAAGCGTGACAATGGTACTTTTCTCACAACTCTTTATATTTTTGTAATTGTAAAACCTCATCTCAAAGGAATATACAGAGGTTAAGACCAATCAGAAATGTAATTCGGCTAAATAAAATTGGTCAGTTTAGATATTTCTGTTTAGATAGATTTATTTCTTAGCTAGTTCAATTGGAAATATAGATTTCAAGCATCAGAATGTTAAGTATGGCTGGTGAGATAGATTTTTGGGCAGCACAGCAACTCAGTGGTTAGCATAGCTCCAGGGTTGGAGAGCAGAATCCCGCCTCCGCTCTGTGTGTGTGGAATCTGTATGTTCTCTCCATGTCACATGGGCTTCCTCAGGGTGCCTTGGGTTCCTCTCACAATCCGCAGACATGCAGTTAGACTGATTGGTATCTCCAATGTGGGTGTATGCCCTGTGGGAGACTGGCATCCTGTCCAGGGTGTACCCCTGCTTTGTGCCCTCTGCTGCCTGGGATAGGCTCCAGGCCCATGAATGACCTTAGCCAAGATACTGTAAGTGTTTGGAGGGCAGATACATTTTCACCCATAATGAATAAATAATACTTCAATAACATCAAACAACATATAGATAATTTCATACCTTCTTCAGCAGTAGGTATTTCTAAAGATATTGTTGAACTTGTGCTTTCATGAATATTAATGTGCCACAAACATCCATACGATAGCAACACACCTTTGCTTTTCCTTCTTCTAAGCTTCTCTGCCTTTTAATTTTGGCAAATATTTTCATATCCTGGTAACATCTCAAAATGAGCATATCATTTAAACTATTATTAGCTTTAACAGAAGGTCAACGTGCTGGGAAAACGCCATTCTAGGTTTTCAGGACTTTTCGTGTAAGATGTGTGTGGTAGCAGTCATCCAGATGAAACCAAGAGGCCATTTCAGAAAAAAAAAAAAAAGCTAGCTGGTGTGCATTTCTTCTTTATTTGATTACAGACAACATTGTTATCTTAATTGGTGATTCTGCAATGCTGGACCCAGTCAAACTGAATTACATAGATTATAAAAAAGGTTATACACAGGCTCCTTGTCACTGATGGCCATTGTTCTTTTCTCGATTTGATGGCAGTCTTGGATTCACCTTGCTTTTTGATTGTGTGATTAATGTACCGTACATCTGAACTTGGCAGCTCTTTATCTTTAATGTAATTAGGCACAAGGTAGGGGACACCCCGAATTTCAGTCTGGTCCATCATGTTCTCCTTGTAATGATTTTTTATCCTTAAATGTAGTGACAGTTCTCCATGTACATACCACTACACGCTCATGAGTTAGACTAGAAAATTGCCTTCAAACAGCACCACGGGATAATAGACTTTACTCTGATGTGTCCAGAACAATAAAAACCTTCAGTCAGAGTCACTTACAAAGCCGTAGGAAATTTTACAGAAGGCTTGCAATGACAACGTTCTGTTTGTTTAGTTATTTGATTGCCATGGCTACCAACCATATGTGGGCGTTTTATTCCTGCACCGAGTTCCTTTCTGTACAGGCAGCTGTGTCCCTCAACTTCCTGCTGACACTACGAGCACTGGCCACGTTTGCCGATACAGGTGCAGGAAATGTGGGGCCACCACAACCACACCTCATATCTCCCAAAGCCGTTTTACATCACTGCCTGTATAAAATGGACATAAGCGTAACTTGGAGAGCACGTGGGATGTCAAACATTTGGTGGCATCATCGGTTGGTCACAGATTCTGGTTGTGACTGAAACGTCCTTTCTTTACAGTCTTCGAAATGATGTAGCAGCCCCTGGTGGTCAGCTCATTCTTGTCACTGCATGAGCTCCTAAAGCCCCAGTGAATGTTGCTTACAATGTGCAGACGACAGAGCATGGTAACCATTCCCTCCCTCGTGTGGAATACCGCTGGAATATTCTGCTTCTAGCATACCAGTTATGCATTTTCCATATAAAATCCATGCTAATTTTCGTAAGAAATACTTATCAGCAGTATCAACATCTGATTACGCAAGCAAAATTCCACACTGCCTTACACCAGAAAAGCTGTTTCTCGTAGCAGCTTTCCTTTTTTAATGCTGCTTTATTCCTAATCGAGTTTGAATAAATAAAATCACCCAAAGCTCTGTGCCGCATGATCACATTTGTATTGTTATCTATATTTTCACAAAAAAGTATACATAAACAGATGTACTCATAGATAGCGCGTAAGCACAAAATATATTTAGGTGGGCAGGGTGAAATGGTGATCCTATATGGCGAAACTTGACACAAGTAGTTATTGTGCTCTGACTGAATTGCGACATGGGCTTGACCTTTTGTGAATTAAATAGCTTCTTAAAAGCCCACTGTCCCTGTACTTTGCCAGCGGACTATTGCTAAAATTCTTGAACTTATGCCAAGTCCTCCAGGGAATGGGATGTTAAGAATGGCGGGGGGTTGGGAATTCTTTATCAGCATATTACATGAAGATTGTTGTCTTGGAGATAAGAATCGTTTATTAGGCTTGGGCCCTGCTTTTGCCAGGGTTCATTTTTGTTAGCAAATAGATTTTTCAGAATTTTTTTCATAAATGCTTTGTTTCCACTTGGTGTGTCTAAGGCTGAGTTGTTGGCCACACTTTTGGGTTTACACTATTGCTAGGAAATCCGTTGTTTGCTTTCTGTACTAAACACTACCTGAATTTAGAAAGTTTCTATTCCTAAATGACTTAATGAACATGTAATCAAGATTACAGTGGCAATGCATCTCCTTTTGTTTGTTTGAATATCTCGTTATGGCAAAGTCATAAATGAAGACTTTTCCAATCTACATTAGCAGATTTAAACAACTATCATCGCAGACATCCAAGAGAAACATTCCAACGAGATAATTTCAGGGCTTGCTGCAGTAAATTATGCGAAGAATTACAATAGCAAAGCACATGTCTAAAACATTCTCCTCACGGATTGAATGGGCTATCATGGAGTTGGCTGCAGGTGAACATGAAAAATAAGTCCAGAGATACATCTAGCAAAAAACATATATATGTATATTTATGTGTATATGTTTTTGTTACCTTTATATAGTGTATAAAACACAACATGGACAAAAGTATTGGGACACCGGTTAATAGGGGGGTTCACATACTTTTGCACTTGGGTAATTAAGCCATACTCATTGCTGACACAGGTGTATAATCAAACACACAGCCATACAATCTCCAGCAATAAACACTGGTGGCAGAATGGGTCAAACTGAAGAGATTAGTGACTTTCGACTCAGTACCGTCATAAAATGCCACCTTCCCAAGAAGTCAGTATCAAATATCTGCCTTGGTTAAGCGCAAGTGAAGTGATTGTGATGTGGAAGCTTCTATAAACAAGAGTTCAATTGTGATGTCACAGGCCACACAAACAGAAAGGGACCCGATGACCCAACATCAATACCCAGCCTCGCTGACGCTGTTATGGGTGAATGGCAGCAAATCCCACCAACGATATTCAAACATCTGGTGTAAAGCCCTTCTCAAAGAATGGAGGCAATGGTGGACCAACTTCTTTTTTATACCCTTGGTTTTGGAATGCGATTATTGCACAGGCTGGTGTCCCAATAATTTTGTTCGCGCAGTGTATATAACTCCCAGGTTGATTCCCAGCATGCACCGGTTTGTAAATAATTATATTGTGCACCTTTGTGCATAATTACTTTTGTAACTATGTACTATGTAGATGTGTGCCGTAGTTACTATTTAGGTAATGTGTCTTATCGTGTCAAACCTCCTGTGTGTGTGACCCTAGTCGTTCGCTGGAATGAGTGTCTCCCCTTCCCTCGTGTGTGTTGTTTGCAGAATTGGTGTTGCTGGATGCTGTTACGTTGCTTTTTGGCTGTGAAATAAGCTACCTGTTAAAGAAGATGCCCCTGACCGGTGCCTCACACAGTTGTTGCCACAATATGTGTTTCAAAATGTACAAGCTGGCATTACGCAACATGGGCAAATGGATACTAAAGGAATCTCAGTAGCTAAAGTAATCTGGCCTAATGGCTTTTCAAAGCTGTATTTTAATAGAGGCAATTAGGGGTAGCAGGTGTGGCTCTTAAACTCATTTACTCATAAATGAGAAATGCATCGGATAACTGAGATCTGCTCTGGCAAGACTTATGATCTAAAGTGTTCTTTGTGTAGTAGTAAAATTCCCTCCCTTTAATTTACACACATTATATATATTTAAAATATAGTCTGCTAGCGATCTTTACCAGTGTTTTCACATTAAATGTCAGATAATCTGAATTAAGTACATTACGAACCTTGCATGTGTTGTTGAAAATGAAGTCTGATACAAAACTGTAAGAAGCATAAATCTCTGCATCTTTCACTATAATAATGGGTGATATTTTATACATCCATAAATCAAATTGCGTATTCATGAAACAGCTTCTAGCTAGCGCGATGACAAAGTTAAACCATGAAGTGAAGGCCTATTTTATACAGGAATAAGAAAACAAGAAATGTGTCCATGCATAAAATATTATATTTGGTCTTTTATTTATTGATGCCATTACTTAAATTGCATGCCTGCGATTTGTTGTAAAATTAAGATATATTTTACACAATCATTAAGGCTGACAAAATAACTACATAAAGCAGAAGAAGAAACTATCGTCAATAAAGGAAAAAATAAAAGTGTAAATAAAACACCATCCCATTAAAATCTCGTCTATCCTGTTGCAGGTTAGTTACCATTCTGTCAACAGACCTCATATTTCTATACTGTTTCACATTCTGTCGAACTTGGAAAGGGTTCATCTTAATCGTTTACACACAATGCTTATTATCAGAGTATTCATTCTGGTTCAATGAAGGAGAAAATTGTAATTATTTTTTTTTCAGTATACAGTATAGTCTCAGCAATGTCTAGGACGTACGATTGAATGTTCTTTGTGGTTCAAGGTCTTCTTGTTGACGGGCACACCACTGTGGTTTTTAACCAGGTATTAAAAGCTTTCTTTTAAACAGTCTCTGATTTTTTCTTGTCCATTTAGCAGGGCCGAAGATCCCTTCATAAAGAGTCCGGTACAGTAGGGAGGTTCAAATCCTGTTTGTGAGTTGACACATTTTCTTCATGTTTGTGTGCGTTTGCTTGAAGTTCTTCAGTTTTTTTTTAAAGATTTTAAAAATATGCAGTTATATGTACCGATGTCTCCAAAATTACCCGTTGTGCTTGTGGGTGTGAGTTAGTGAGTCTCTTCTCCTCTGGAGTTCCTAATGATGAAAGACCTCAGGAAGGCTTTGCCCAGAAGAACAGGGGGCTGCCTCTATGTGAGTGTGAGTTTCAAGAAGGAAAACTGTCTGTTGTTTGTGTGTATGCACCAAACAGCAGTTTGAAGTCCTCAGCCTATGTAGACTAAGTGAACGGGACTGCTCAAAATGGTACCTCCTACAGATTTTGCAGTCCTACTGGGTCCCTTCAAAGCACCCAATGGGAAAGACTGTTATACCTAAAGGAATACGATTAGGAAAAATAGCCTCTTGGATCTAAACTCAGGTGTTGAATTATTACTGAACATCTGTGTATGTCATAGACCATTCATACCAAATGCCATGTGCAGACACAAATCTGCTCATCAGTGTACCTGTTAGAGGAGTGCCCTTGACAAAAGGTCATGCTTGGAGTACGTCCTTAAGCCAGTACGTATGGCCTCTCACCAGGAGGCATGGTTGGAAACCTCTGAAGACTATTGTTGCAGATGAAGCCATTGGGGAGGCCAACTGTCAGAGTGGTGCAAAGGGTATGGGGTAGATGAAAATAACCAGAGATGTTAATAGCACCGGATGTTGCTGGGGTAGGTAGTTGACACACCTCTTCAGTGTTGCATGGATGCTGGTAAAGTGCCTGGCAACGACGGGCTAATATTACCAAGGAGGACCATTTGAAATAATATTGAAATATTTTATTATAGATGTTTCTAGACCCCTTCTTAACAGCTGGACCCTGTTTTTTCTGCTCATTACAGTCAGCTGCCATAGGAATTTAGATACTGGAATTCCTTTGCTTTTCAGTCTGGTTATCAGAATATATGCAGTGCTGTATTTTCTCAACATTGGGACCTTGGTTTCCTCCTGTACTTTGCATAATAAAGGAGATCTTCGGCCTGAGGTGCATTTGGGAGTTCAGGGGAGCGAGCTTCACAGAAAGAGGAGAACGGGAGGCAACTGGCTGAAAGCAACTTTATAATATACATAATCTGTTAGATGTCTAATAATGTTTATAATTTTGCTTTTGAAAACTGTGATCCATGAATATAATCCAGGTAAATTAATGCGTGCATCATCATGAGAGCAATTCTTTGCTTGGGTGGATTTGAAAATCCTCTAGTAATGCCTCTTTTAGTTATTAGCGAAGCACTGTTTTACACACAGCTGAGCAGTGCTGTTATGTCTAATCTTATAATGGCATGACTAAGAAATTTCTTGTCCAGTACAGTGTTGATGTGAGCCTAGTTCAGGAAGCAGATGGCATAAGACCAGGAATACCTAGGAGTGAATTCCAGTACACTGTAGGTCAAATACAGTGGGCAAGTTAGAGACACCAATCAATCTATAATATAGTGCGTACAACTGTAGCATTATCACAGGGCAGGGTTAGGATTAGGGTTAGGGTTAGCGTTAGGCTGCTTGACTCCTTCCAGCAGCTGTGTGTGTGTGGAGTTTGCATGTGTAGGGGCTGGAATTGCATCCCACTCTATGTGAAGTTTGCAGGTTCTCTGTAGGTTTCCTCCATGTTCTTTGGGTTCTTCCCACAGTTCAAAGACTCGTGTGCATATCCCATCCAGGATGTTTCCATGCCTCATGGCCTATTCTGTATGGGATTGGCTTTTGCCCCTCATAACCCTGCATGTTGCCCTGCCTCGTGGCCTATTCTGTATGGGATCGGCTATAGCCCCTGATAACCCTGTGTGTTGCCCTGCCTCGTGGCCTGTTCTGTATGGGGTCGGCTATAGCCCCTGATAACCCTGTGTGTTGCCCTGCCTTGTGGTCTATTCTGTATGGGATCGGCTATAACCACTGATAACCCTGTGTGTTGCCCTGCCTCGTGGCCTATTCTGTATGGGATCGGCTATAGCCCCTGATAACCCTGTGTGTTGCCCTGCCTCGTGGCCTATTCTGTATGGGATCGGCTATAACCACTGATAACCCTGTGTGTTGGCCTGCCTCGTGGCCTGTTCTGTATGGGATCGGCTTTAGCCCCTGATAACTCTCTGTGTTGCCCTGCCTCGTGGCCTGTTTTGTATGGGATCGGCTATAGCCCCTGATAACCCTGCGTGTTGCCCTGCCTCGTGGCCTGTTCTGTATGGGATCGGCTATAACCACTGATAACCCTGTGTGTTGGCCTGCCTCGTGGCCTATTCTGTATGGGATTGGCTTTAGCCCCTGATAACCCTCTGCTTGATAAACGGTTGAAAGATACATGGATAAACATGCTTAAATGCTTAGATATACTCCGGCTTCCCAGTCTTATAAGTATATTTCCATGTAGTTTGTACATTAATCCATCCATCTGTCTCCAGACTGCTTCTTCTGGTGAGGGTCACAGTGTAACTCATACAGATTATTACAGTGTTAGTCCTCAGTATTACATTTTGGGCATTATGTTAGGAGAAACTGGAAACTCAAATGAGCATTTACCGGAGCTCAAAATAGAAAGTATATTTAAAGAGCAGTCCTTCCTTTAATACATGCAATTTGTATATGATTTTATGAGGCCTAGCAATAGATTAGTATTATTATAGTTCACTTGTGTTTTTCGATCTAAAAACTGGGTCTATATAAATAAGATCCTTGTTTCCTTGTAACAGTAAAAAGGTTGTTTAAGTTAAACTCAGATGAGAAAAAGAGAATGTGAACATCTGGCTGTTGTGTGTGTGTGTGTGTGTGTGTGTGTGTGTGTGTGTGTGTGTGTGTGTGTGTGAGTGCATCATCTCAGTGATATTTTTCTTATTGTATCTTATTTGACTTTAAAACAGCCTGTTCAAGAAGGGCTCAGCACGAGTGCCCTAAGAAATGTTTTTTCTCACCATGAATAGGTTGTCTATGTCTGTTTCAAAGTGTTTTCTACATTGTAGTTTTTCTAGGCATTGCTAAGCTTTCATAAAGTCTGTGGTAGCACCGTTTTTCATTGTTTTTTTTTTTTTTCTACTGTTAAGGGAAGAAGTTCATGTGCAAGAGGTGGAGAAAATAATAGCACCTAACAATGTAACTGTGTAAATGGCCTAATAAGGGGTAGGACCACCATTTGCCTTCAGGACAGCTTCAGTCCTTCTTGAAGCAGGTAGAGATAAACTTCTCACTATGTGCTCCAGAACTTTCCATAAAGTTTCAAAGATATTAACATCTAGTGATGAGGGGTACAGTAAGGTTTCTCACATTCTGCTGGTATTTATGAAACCATTTTATAGAATATGGGAACATTATGAGAGAATCATAGGGCACGCCTAGCCTGATGTTCCTTTGGCTGATTAACCATGCAGGGAAATCATCAGACCTAATGACTCCCAACAGATGGCTGCCACTACAAACTGAGATTGCTGCTTGAAGCTGTAATTACAAATGTAAACCTATTCAGTGCGGGAAATAAAGGTGAAGTATGACTCGCCAGGCCCTAGTGCTTTATTCCACTGCTCAGAGCTCCTGTTTTTCACCTCCTTATAACAGGTTGTGTGCCTTTGTGCAATGAGAGGTTTTTGCACGACTGATTTGCCATACATTCAAGCCAAGCCAAGCTGATGATAACTAGTTTTTGCTTAGACTAGGTGACAGAGCTTCTGATTCACTTCTGGCATAATTTTTGAGGCTGTATTCTTGTGGTCTTTAGCAGCTACCCTGTCTGACTATGCCTGTGAGTAAGCTTTGACTTGCAACCACCGTTCTGCATTGGCAGTGAAGTTTTTCCATGGTTGGCATCTGCTGTCATGCTTTTTGAAACTGTTCCTCTTGACACATAAAACTTTCTGAGCCATCCTTGTGACAGATCGGCCTGCCTGAAATAAAAGGACAGACTCTTTGGAACTTTTAATTACAACATGTCACTTTGGAATCTTTCATATCAAAGTGCTAATTGTCAGAAATCTTTTTATAGCTGGCATGTACAGCTAATTGGCTTACAACTTATCACGACTCACTTCTGAAGATTTGTAAAAACTTTGTAACTTGATTTAGTTATTTCTTCAAGTTAAAGTCCTTCTGCCTGTGGTGTTTTATTAATTTTGTTCACCCCTGTGTTTTTAAGGTCAGACCAACGACGTGTTTATGTGTGTAAATAAACATTTTATTTGTGGTTAACTATGTTATATATTGCATGTTTTGATGTGATCAAAATTTCGTAGTTTGGTGACATCTCTCATTGTATATCTATGACGGACTTCAATATTAAACACTACACTCAGGTCTCCGAAATGTCGAGTCATAGTGTTTGTGCCCTAGCCCTTGTCCTGCTTCCCAGAGGTTCGATGCCTTATTTACCAGTCGTGTTCAGGGCAGAGCCTGTTGGTTGTGTTCTTTTCTTTTGTCTTTAAAGCCCCTTTGTACTTATACTTAGATCCTCATCTCCCTTGTTTCTTGGCTCTGCACTCTGCGTCCGGTGATGACCTAGGACAGACCAGGGCATTATATGGCCTGCGGGCTGGATCAGGCCCTCGTGCTGGTTCTGACTGGCCCGCGTGAGGTCCAAGAGAAGCCCCACCATTTTACATATCAAATATGGCTGCACAATTGATTGTTTGTTTTTTAATCCCAATCTCCATTCATACCCCCATACAACCTGATTCTTATATGACTATGATTCTGCTGTGTATGCATTAGCATAGGGATCCGTTGCATCAAACGAAATGCTTACTTTTTCTCCCTAAAGACATTTTTCCATTGCGGAATGTTGTGACCTGAGCCGTGCCACCCCATGCTGCTGGCAGACAGGGTCGAAAGCGTGAATCGCTACCCTCAACTACGCTGATATATATGCAGTATATAGCAAGGTAATAATAATAGTATACAAAAATAAATTTAAATAAATTGCTCAGGAATCGTGAGAGACAGTCGCGACCTTAATAATGAGTGAAAAAAGTCGTGATTCAAATTTTACCCAGAATCATGCAGTCCTAATATTAAGCTGAAATATCAAGGCCAGTTTTCTAAATTGGTGTTTATTTTTCAATGAAAAATTTGCATTGTTGCCACTCTCAGCAATAATCATCTGTCAGCTGTGTTGTGCATAGCAACATCAGGAAATACACCGAATTTTAATGCACTTGTTCATCAGAGGTTTGATTCCTCCCACTGAGGAAGTTGGCAAAATATCTATTGATTGTAATTTGTGTCACAGATAAATAACTATATATAGTTATACATCTGTGACCCCCAGGAAAAATAATTGCCCACCCCTGACCTAGGGGGTATCATTCTTCCAGATTTACTTGGTCAATAATACAATGTTCTTCACACAGAAACTGTCAGCTGGCCGACACTTTGTGGAAGATCCACATGTCGGCTATGTGGTTTTGTTATACCCTTGAAGGAAACACGGGAGAAAATATCCAGAATCTCAGATGGAAACAGTTGCACAACACCGCTCGAAATAAATAGCCGTCTCTGTTGCATAAACCTCACCAGGAATGTTCACAGCTGGCTTCACTTTACCACGGTCCCGTTTCTTTTTTTTTAAGATTCTGTTTTATTATGACCCTTTAATGCCTGAATTTCCTACCCTTACACAACATAAAGCTTGCAAATTGGCATGAAGCATTTCAGTATTTTAACTTGCTTCTTGATTAAACTTCCTTCGACTTAATGCAGTTTTTCCCATTTTACAGCAGCGAGCAAGAAACTCATAAGCATATGTACACTAAATATTTATGTCAGTGTAATTCACAGAATAATCGAAGTATGATGTGTTCTTTTTCCTCTTAACCTTATATTGCTGTTCATATATGGCCATTAATTCGCACAGATAATTCGTTGTGTGTATTGAATTGAGTTTGATGCCACGTAATAAAATTGGGGTATTAAATTTTAAAAGTTAAATTTTTAAAATCATCGCATTATATTTTAAACCTGGCTTTGGGGGGGGGAAAGAGTAGAAAGCAATTAAAAGAAAATGAAAAGAGACTATACCTAAATTTGTAGCTGGGCAGAGACATAATTTATTTTTATAAGTGTTTTTCAACTTGGACTGGAGTTATCACATACCAAGAAGGACCACATGATACCACAGCTTATTTGTTATGGGAACAGTGTAAGGTCAGAAATTCAAATGGCAAACGTGCACAAATTACTCTGAACATTGTTTTTGATGTTATTGTTTTTTGGACCGGCATAATTTAAAAAAACTATAAAAAGGAGATACTAATATTCCTTTAATATTCCTATTATTTGACCATCTAGTGCTGTCTAAGAGAATGGGCAGATTACTTGATGGCATGCATTTCAATTAGTATAAAAACTAAAGCTAAATTTCTGAGTGTTGCCATGAAAGTAATCCCATTTTCTTTATCGCTGACTTAGAATGGCAGTCAGTATTTTCCTGGCCATCCTTTTACCCTTTCTACATGTTCTAAAGCAGAACCGCTCAGTTGTTGTTGCCATGGGCCCTTTGGCACACCAGAGACGCTGCCCTGCTGTGCTCAAAAGATGTTTTACAGTGGGAAGTTGGTAATATGATCAAGAAGTGACAGAAACTGTTGTCCCTAGCTAAAGGAGAATGTATTGGTAGGAAATAGGCCCAGTGTGCCAACTCAGATGAATGCACAGAAGAATTGCTTTCACACTCCCTTGGTGTAAGTCCTCAAAGTGTAGCCAGAAAAGACACGCATCTGCATCCTAATACATGCTGAAAATCCAGAGGAGAAAGAATGTTACAGGCCGTGTGTGTCGTGTGAAAAATCATTCCGGAATGCCCTTTTCTTGCACCTAATTTCGACCTCCACTGATTCTCTATAGAGTTTTTCACTGATCTGCTGGTCACGCCAACAGGCTCAAGGCATCCATTTATATTGATTAACTCAAGTGAAACATTAGCCAGCTAAAAGAAATGTTAAGGTGATTTCCCACCAAAATAAGGACGGGTGTTATTCACTTCTCAACAGGAAGATGACCAGCAGCCAACTGCTAAAAATGTAATGTAAACTAAGGTAAAAACATCTAAAACATGACTGTATGGTTTGAGACTCTGTTTAAAGTTAAATGATACGTGATTTCTCAGTGTAAACATAACCTACCTAATTTCATTTGTTGGTGAGCAGAATGAATGGCTACTTAAAGGTCAAGAGTAGCTAACATATGATATGAATATGAACATATGATATTTGAAAGATACCAACATTAAAAAAAAATGCATTGTACATCCGATGCATGATGTGTGCATTTTATAAATTTTATTTTATTATTTCTGTTCCGATGTAATGGAGTGTAATTACATTAAGTTCTTCTTTGCATTCAGAGCCTGATTAATATAAGGAACACAGGAAAGATCCAAGCACAGAAATAATTTGTATTTGTGGTCGAGGAACAGGCAGGACCAGAACCTGTGTGGGATGAAGGGAAATCCGTAGACGTCATCAAAATAAGAGGCAGAGAATCGGAAACCAGAAAACGAGTAAACGGGGCAACCAAATACAAGATGATTAGCCAGAACTCGGGAGAACGGAGAACAGAATAATAGCCATACCCAGTAAAGCTCAGTACGGTAACAAGTACGCAATACCTTACAGCCACCATAAGCCAGACGAAGCTTTAAATATAGGCATCAGTAATAGTCAAGTGTTTAACATCCTGGGGAGGGATTTCGCTGATGAGTCGAGCGTGGCCGGCTGGTTAGAGGTGTGACAATTAAGATGTTACATACATGGCTACTGTTTCTTGCTTAATCATTTATATCTGTGATTATACAGCATATTTGCATCTATGTTCACGTACAGCATATACATGAAGATGTACCGTGAGTACATAAGTGGCGCTTATGTCTCTCTGACCCTGACTTGGATAAGCAGTTAGGAGATGGATGGATGGATGGATGGATGGATGGATGGATGATCTTGGAGTTGGTAGTGCTGAAAGGTTCTATGGGCTATATTGTTCCCTTTTAGTATTTTGTACGTCAGATACATTCTACATATATTTCTTATTTTTGTGTTAAGAATAAGATACTCCATCTGAGTGTTATGATTAATGGACCTAATGCTACCATAGAATGAAATCTGGAATGCAGGCAAAGTAAATGCTCTTTAAAATATAAAATCTACCTTTCTCCAAAAACTCCACTAGAAGACATCCCAGTGTGTTTTAGAATTAGGTAGCTTCTCTGCCTGGATCAAAATGGACCAATAATAACCCAGAAGAAATTCCCAGAATGTCTGTTCATGGCCCCACTTACCATTTTATTAGAACTTAATTTTCCTAATATAAATTTCGGTCAGATAGGTTGTTTTTATAAAATGATGATAAGTCTTGAAATGTTACACAGCTCTTCGGTATTCCATCAAATTGCTGTATTTGAGATTTTTGTTGATTTTTAATTCACCCTGAACATGTTAATAACTTGCCCAAACTAAAGGAATCATAGTTGATTTTATTCGTGTTTTGAAGTTTGAACTTAATATTTATTCATTCTTTTATGATTGCAGAAACAACATGGGAACGGCCTTTGAACATCCCTGGAACCCCAAATAATTCAGTAAGACACAAGAACTCCATACCTGCAGGTATCCCTGAGATCACTTCTGGAAAGAACCATTTTAAACCATGTCAGACACAGCACAGTTTCACCCTCTCCGAAGCTATGCCCATTCAGTTTATTCAATCTAAATACCTCCTCTTGGTTTCATGATTTGGTGCTGGGCAAAGATATGTTTTTCTTCCAGAGTTTGGGGCCGGATGCTGTAGGTGGACAGGCGACAATAATATTTAATGGGAAGGAACTTCCTTCCACATCCTGTTTTGTGATGGACCGATCCCTTAATGTGGTTTGTTGTGACAATGCAGAGCCTCACTCCAAATTCCCACCAGCCTCTGAGCTATGTTCTCTCTGATAGTCGGGACATTACATTCCACAGAGCGTAGTGATTACAGACTTCCTCTTAATTAATTTTCCCCATGGCCTGGAATACTGGAGATATTGGAATCATTTAGTCCTCAAATTAATCCTTTTAGAAAGTCAACAGAAATAATAGCCTGGGTTTATGTAGATTGCCAATTAAATACAATGTTTGTGAAGGGGGGGGGGGGTTACTCCATTCAAATCCCACATCCTCATTTGTAATATTTTGAGTGCTGCCATTAATTTACGATGATTCCCATAAATATTTCAACACCCTACAATTATTCTTCAGGGGGCCCTGAAACCTCGTTATAGAGCATTTGGGGGTGTCTTCAGTAGCTTACAGTATTCTGTAGTTTGAAGCATTTGTCTGGTAACTGTTTTGAGCTCTGTCAAAGATATCCTTCTTTATAGATCGTAGGGCAATATGGCCACCATGCCTTTAAACTAGGGTTTCCATCTTTTTTGCAGTGTTAATCCAAATATACCCATTTAACAGAGTTAATGACTAAAGATTTAGTATTTTGTTTACAATGCGTCTGATGGAAAAGTCAATAGAATTTATTGGTAACTTGATGTTGCAGTAAATTCAATTCTTCTTTTAGACACAAATTTCATTAAAATACATCTCGAGAGCAATAATTAGATCATTCTTTAAAAAAATGAATGGGGAAACGGTACACGTCTGACTATTATGGAAAGCTTTTGCAAAACCATGAAAATGGTTCTATTACTCATAAAGGAGAGTAAAATAAGGTTATGTTCTGTAGCTCTTAGGGTGGCAGAAGAATATGAATGATCTCTGTGATCAAATGGACTCCATGCATACTAATGTGTTATTTTTGCTATTATGTAATGCTATAATACAACTGTACTGTTCAACACAGTGAAAATTTGTATTAACATTCTGAATATGCCCATAGTAAATAAGGATTCACTCATTTCTGGAAGATATTTAGTAAGTGATACCTAAAAACATCTGTTTACCAATCCAGGGTTTTTAATAAACCCTTCTTACAGTGATCAAGGTGGTGGGCCAGAGGTCACAGAAAGTGTGATAAGCAATACATATATCATCACAAGACTCTCACACAGACGCACAAATTCACTCACACAGTCACACATTATTGGTGGTTTGCCTGAATTCTGTGTCTTTAGGCTGTGGGAAGGAAACAGTGTATGCATAGGGAATTCATGCAAACATCTCTCACATACAGAGCAAGGGTCTGGGGAACATTTTGGCAATAGGTTGTTTTTTTTTTTTCAAAGGCGTACACATAGCAACATCTTAATGCAATGTGGCAGTTTCTACATTCATGAAGGAAACCATTTTGCAATGTTTTCCACTGCACCTAGTCGTGGCCAATTGTGTACCATTGTAGCTGTGTTAATTTTATGATTAAAAGTATGGTACACATTTTAAGCTTCACGTTTTCACCTGAAATAGCAACAATATTTTATGTTGATGATGATTTGTCTATTTGTTCAGTTATTGACTTAATCCTAAAACTGACGAAAGTGATGAGGCGTATTTTGGCTAATTAAATGGCCTGCCGTCATTGGTATTGAACAAAACAGACTACGTTTGGTTTGAACCTCACTTAGGTTGATTGTATGCTTAATTGGCTGAAATCCTATCTTCAGTATAATGTCCAGAAAATAGGAATACGATACATAGAATGTCTGCAGCAAGCATATCATTATTTCTTTTAATAATATTCCTTGATTCTAAAATCATTTAATTCATTTGACTGAGAGCTGAGTGAAGCCTTATGAAGCCTAATTAATGAGCTCACTCAGACCAAAAGCCATCAAAAATGTACAATGGAGCACCAAGATCAGGGTTGATTCATACCATGCGTGACAGTCCTTACTTCTCAGGGTGTGTAATATGCTGCTTAATGTGCTGCTGAGGAGCCGATGTAATAAAACTAAAATGGTGTGGAACACAGTTTTGTAGCTAAGTACTGTAAGAGTATACTTACAGTGAGCTCTTTAATATACATATTCTTACAGTTTCACATGTTTTTGGAGTCATTTAGTTTGCCTTTTAGCAAGCTCAAGCAATATCTTTTGTGGAATTTTAGTGAATGGCTTTCACAACTCTGGAAGTCCTGCAGCCCTTCAGGAAGGTCATCATGGGGGAGTACGGAAAGCCAGCTCAGACCAACAGGTATGGCTGAAGGTAGAGCCCCCTCCTGGCGAGCAAATAAAAAGCAATGGGAGAGCGGTCTTTCATCTCCCTCCAGCTGGAATCTCTGCCGTCCATTCTGGCAGAATACTCGTTCTTATATACTCCTGCAGCTTGAATGCGTTTGTACGACAGCGGAATCCCTTAAAGGGCATGCCACTCATGATAATGTGAAATCCCTTTTCAGTGTCTGAATGCTTATTTTCCATTGTGCAGTGCCATTTCAAAGCTGAATACAGCATTTATAATCCAGTATTTGCTGGACATTACAAATATATGTATATTATATTGATAACAGTACAGTGTTGCCATCGGCTGACATTTTACAGCTCAATTAGTCTGGCTACATACTTAACATGCACAATGCACGTTGCACTTGTATTTGAATGTCATAAATAGCCTTGCATATTGTATTTGCATGCAGTACTTTAATGATTACATGCCACATACAATCAAAGTAGGAATGACAAATGATTGCTGTGTGTGAAACCTGGTGCAGCACATCATGATGATAACACACCTGCAGCCATGTGCAGCCTGATAAAAAGTGGACTCTCATTGCTCACTCGTGAAGGTAGTCAGTTCCTCAATAGCCTATTGCAGCTGTTATCTGTGTCTCCAATCATAATTACCTTCGGGGTAATCTCTCAGCTGTATACACAATGCCCTGCCCAGCCCCGCAGCCTAGTATTTCTGTGCTGTTTTGACTTTTTCTTTCCTTTTCCACTGTAGAGGCAGCATGGTAAACGGCGTCTAAATAAATCCCTCTCCCCCTGCGTAGTGCACGTACTATTTTGCTGGGCATAGCATGGATGGCGGGAGATAGGCAAGCTCCTCATTTGTTCGCTTGCTCTCGCTCTCTCTCTCTCTCTCTGTCTCTCTCTCTCTCTCTCTCTCTCTCTCTCCACCGATTACTTCAGGAATCGGGCAACAGCTTAACTGGAGCTGATTTTAGCGGGTGCTCCTAACCGTGAGCACCACACTGCCACCGAGACGAGACCCCCACTTGGACTCCCTCACCCCCACCCCCCATTCGCCACAGCAAGAGCAATAGAGAGACGAACAGCAGCCACAATCCAGTCACTGCGAGGGGGAAAAAAAAAAAACCTGCGGGAAAAGCTACAATGTCTGACACAGAGGGCAGTTTTGATGATGCCTTATGTCTGTCCCCACAGAGCCCTGGGTCCAACTCACCATCCAGGAAACAGAACAGGGAGACCACCATCACTGTGAGTACCAACCTGCAAAGGTGGCATTAACAAAGTAGTGCAGAAGTATTTTGTTACTGCCGTTGTCCTCCACAGCGTGAAAAGTGGGAAAGCTCTTTCTAGATGCGAGAAATACACTGTATGTGTTGGAACATTTTTTTAACTTCAGGAAATGGAGTAGAAAAAATTCTGTATATACAGTTGAAGCATTTGGCATATTGTAATCACTTGAAATGGTAAAGATATTGGAGCGCGATACTTAGTTTTAGCTGTTTATGATGTGATCTCCCATTCCTTTTGAAGTACTTGTCAGCTCTTCGGGTGTAATAAGTGTCTGTGTGCGTATGCATGTTACCCTTTGAAGGACTATTTTAACGTTTAAATATATACATATATACATTAACAAACATATATATATATATATATACATAGGTGTGTGTTTCTGTATTTATACCTATATAAACATTTTGTTCTTGTGGGTTAACCCTAATAACCCTACCTATAAGAATAACCCTAAACCCTATTAATAACCCTAAATAAGCAGTATAATAGTAGTTTATCATTAGTCTCCCATGTTGTTTCGAGAGAGCAAGGTAAGGTTTTTTGTTATGCTATTTGGCTCGGTGTGAGAATGAACAGTGTGAAATTCATTGAACTGGTACCAAAGCCGGGCTTGGAGATCATCTGTTTTAAGACTTGGTTTTGTTTTGACATTCACGCTCATTCGCTTGCTGGCTGTACTCTGGCTGTTAGAAGGGCTTTGACTATACTCAGAGCGTAGATGTAGGGGAAAAGGCAAGGGAAGACTCAGCATGCTCAGTTTCCATGGTGACAGGGGCAATACTATTGATTAATGGATGGTGAAAAAAAGACTTAAAATACTGATTGTGCCTTAATGGAAGAATTAAGGATTATAGTGAGGTTGAAAAAAGCATACGTTTTATATTGTCTCTTGATGTCTCTGCATTTTTATGAAATAATTATTTTGATGCTTTTATGTGAAATGACTTTCCTATGTCATTTTCTATAAATGTATTTCTGTTTTATAAGACTAATAAATAAACTGTGTATATACTTTATTATTTTATGATTTGTAAAAAAAAATAGTCAATTTTATTTTCTATTTGGTATTAACAATATAGAACAGAATATCAAAAGAAAATATCTTTCACTCGTCAATGCAAAGTCGTATTTGGTACTACACTGGGTATTGAGATGTGTTCCTTTCTACAGAGCCCTGTGGGCCATATGGAACGGGAGGTTGTTGATAATATTTTACCCTCTGGCCATCTCTTGCCACCTGAGTGCCTATCGATGGTCTTGACCTGACCTTATATACCCACAAGTGGTCAAACCTTCCGTGCCTGTGTGATCCAGCCATTTTCATCGAGTGGTAAATTACAATGTACTGAAAAACAAAATCGGTGTGTCCATTTTTCCCCGACAAGTACACATTATTTTTTAAAAACACCCATTTGCAGTGATAAACAGCCAGTCAAGCTTACATATCAAAATAAATATTTCACTTCTCAGCTTACGATGTCATTCTGAAGGGTATTTTGAATGTCCGTAGTATGTATAATGTTAAGGATAATGCACAATTTGAAATTGCCTATATTTTGCTTCTTAAAGTAAATGTACATTGTGTATTTTCATTTTTGACGAATAGGATGCATAAATTGTCATTCATTTGAATTTACCCCCAAGCTGGTAGTCAGTAATGTTGATTTAACTATAATGTCATTACCTTTCCCTTGTGCCTGTGCTAAAAAAAATCTTGTGATACAGTTCACTTTCTCCTTGAGAAAGGCTTTTAATATACATTTTCAACTCACACATCCAACTTTCCTAAACCAACATTCCAAGATGGCTGTTTTGTGTTTGGGTCTCTGCTTAAATATTTCAGTACTGTTCAGTCGAGCAATAGTCAACATCATATACCTACTCGTTTATGAATCTTTACAACCGTCCTGCACTATTGTTTGTCTCATATGGTTCTGCTGCACAGAAAACTGCGTATTAATAAACCATTGGCTTCTAAGGCTAAGTATCTGGTCCTGTTGTGAATTCTGTAGCAGCTCATGACATAACAGGCAGAATGCTTAATTGCATAATCAATTGTTATCCTGCTTCATCTCCTGTCAGCTTTCAGAAAGGAAAATAAATAAATTTACAAGCAAAAGTAACATTTTATTTCTTTTTTCTATTCAGATTATTTGCATATGAGATAAACATAATACTCTATGGGACATATGCATGAAATGTCTTTCTGTTATTCTAGAAGCTTTATGTTGTGAAGTAAATCTGAAAGCATTAGCTGTGTACACCCTCTCTGCGTAATTTGTCCAAACTAAGAAGATTAAATGCCATTAGTGTGAACCTTTGAGACTGCTGAGTACCCAGACAAAGCCTTATTTACATGCGATTCATTGTTTTAGCAAAAAGTATGCACGTTCCATCCACTGGAAAGGTAGTGAGTTTAATTGCCATTACAGTTTTAAAAAAAAGTAATTAAAAATTTTAGCAGGCCTATACATTATTGTTATTTGATGAACTGATGATTTTTTGTTCACTTGACTAAGGACAATCATCCTGTCATGTTAAAAACAAATACATTTTTTTTGCGTTGAAGAAGTTCTTGAATGGTAGTTCCTGGATATTTGTGGAATGCAGGTAGTGTATAACAAACATTTAATATGAAATCATGTGAATTGTTTTATATATTTTAAATTTTATTGCATTTCGCTGTGGTCAAAAATGATTGCGTAGATTTGCAATAATGGAAACGAGACAAGAATGTGTTTTTACAACAGATGTAATTAGTTGCCTAGCAACGGTATCCGAGCGCTCTGCAGTCTCAGCAGCGGTGGAGAGTTCTACTGCCCATCTTGTTTGCGAGATGGGGCTGAGGGAGGGCTGTTGCTGTTAGAGATTATCAGCAGCTTGGTAAACACTGGACTGAAGGGGAGGGTGGCTTTTTAGAGCATTTTTTTTATTCATTGTATTCTTTCAACGCACATTTTTATATTTCCCCTGAAGCGTTGCTTAACACGGTGGTTTGAAAGCAGAGCTGTCAACACACCACGACACAAGTCCTTGTTATCACACAGCACATACTGCAAGTGGTAACTGCTTTCTAACTAACCTATGCCTTGATTTGCTTAATGTTCTTTCTTTGGTTACGGCAAGAAATCAAAAGCCCTTCGTACTTTCGGCCTTCAGATATCTGCTTCCTGCACACATAATGTCTAAATGTCATGCTCGATTACTTACGTCGCTGTTTATGCACTGGCTGCTTATTTTAGATCTTTTGTTTCCACATGTAAAGTTTTCATATTCAGATTAGTGGCTTGTGGCTTGTGGCCTTGATTCACAGCGCATGGGTCTGTGTACAGTTTGTATCTTCTCATAGTGTTTGTGCGGGCTTCGTCCACATTCTGTAGAGTGTGCCTGGGGTTGAACTGATCCCCTGTCCTCAGTGTCTTGTGCCTTACACCCAGTCCTTCCTGGGCTAGGCTCCAGAATGTAGAAGGAGAATATAAGAATTTACAATAGCAAGGTTGTGCCACCTTTAGCAACAACATCCAAATGCTTCCACTGACTTTCACGTCACTGTGGAGGAATTTTGGCCCAGTCTTCCTTGCAGAATTGCTTTAAGTCCACCACATTGGGGGGTTTTCGACCATGAACTGCCTATTTAATGTTCCTGCCACAGCATCCCAGTGAGGTTCAAGTCAGGACATTGCCTAGGCCACTCCAAAATCCTAATTCTCTTTCTTTTAAACCATTCAGAAGTGGACTTGCTCATGTGCTTCATTGTCTTGCTGCCTAACCCAAATCCATTTGAGCTTCAGATCACAGACTGATGAGCAGACATTCTCCATCAGGATTTTCTGATAGAGAGCAGAATTCATGGTTCTGTCAATTGTTGCTGGTCACCCAAGCCCTGAAGCAGCAAAGCATCCCTGCACCATCTCACTCCCATCACTATGTTTGAATGTTGATATAATGCTCTTATTGGTGAAGGATGTGTAAATGAGACCAGTGTCCACTTTCGACTAATCTGTCCACAAAACATTATTCCAAAGAGCTTGAGGGTCATCAAGGTGTTTTTTGGCAAATATGAGATGAGCCTTTATGGTCCCCTTAGTTAGGTGGTTTTCACCTTGCAACTCCTCGATGAATACCATTCATAGCTAATGGTGGAATTATGAACTCCGACTGTATCTAAGGCGAGTGAGGCGTGCAGTTCCTTAGATGTTAATCCTGGTTCTTTTATGACCTTGTGGCTGAGTCGTCAGTGTGCTCTTTAAGGAATTTTGGTAGGCCTGGTCACTCTCTGAAAGAATCACTGTTCCAAATTCTCTCCATTTGGAGATAACAGCTCTCAGCTTGGTTAACTGGAGTCCCAAAGCCTTAGAAATGGCTCTGTAATGCCTTCCAAATTTATTAATAACTTTCTGTAGTATCCTTTTAGCCTACTTTACATTGCTGAAAAGGTTCAAACTAAGTGATGTTTAGATTGAACAGGACTTCCAGTAATCACTGGACATGTCTAGTTTAATTGAACCCAATTATCAATTAAATGTGTTATTTGGATGATTACATGGGGGGAGGGGGGGTTACTTCTTTGGAATTTTATTTTTCCTACAGGGCCAGCTGGCATTGCATAACTCTATATGTGTTTATGTGACAGAACAAGAGCCTGCTTTTTCTGGGGTTGCCTACATGATTCACTTCACTTATAGTATTTGTACTGTGCAATTGTATTCTCTGCAGTGGGGATGGTAATTTTTGTCATCGTGTTTTGTAAAATACAGTTTTGTGTTGTAATCTTGTCTCACATTGCATTTATAGTTAATCTGGAAATGTATATTGTTTTTAAATAATTGAATATGCTTTGGAATTTTGAACAATGATTTACACTATATGGCCAAAAGTAAGTGAGAATAAAGGTAAGACATCTGCCTGTACAACATCTCATTCCAAAACCAAGGGTATTAATTAATAGGAAGTTGGTCCTCCCTTTATTGCTATACTAGCCTCTGCATTCCTGGTAAGGCTTTCCATTAAATGTTGGACTATTCTTGGGGGGATTTGCTGCCATCCAGCCATAACAACATTAGTGAGGTTGGGTACTGATGTTGGGTCATCGGGTCCCTTTCTGTTTGTGTGGCCTGTGACATCACAATTGAACTCTTGTTTATAGAAGCTTCCACATCACAATCACTTCGCCTGCAGTTAACCAAGGCAGAAATTTGATACTGAGTTGTTGGGAAGATGGCATCTTATGATGGTGCCATGTTGAAAGTCGCTAATCTCTGCAGTATGACCCATTCTGCCAACAATGTTTGTTGCTGGATGTGTGTCTAATGATACACCTCTCTAAGCAATGAGTATGGCTTAATTAGACAAGTCAAAAGTATATACAGCCCTTTTAATTGGTGTCCACATACTTTTGACCATATGGTGTATTTAACCCTGTAATGTCTGGTGTCTGTATTGTTGCTGTGCCACTTTTCCTTAAACTGTCTGTTACTGTACTAAGCAACAGTTTTGTCAGTGTAGTGCGAGATACATTGTTTAAACCCTGAACTATTGCCAGCATTTATTGGTTGTTTGGGATAATCTCATCTACCCAGTTTTGAAGCCTCGTTTAGCACCAACATTGATTGGTAGTTCACGATACTCCCACCCACCACCAGTTTTGAAGCTTCATTTAGCATCAGCATTGATTGGTTAGTTCAGGATACTCCCACCCACCACCAGTTTTGAAGCCTCATTTAACATCAGCATTGATTGGTTAGTTCAAGAAACTCCCACACACCACAGGCTTTGAAGCTTCATTTGTCCCATCACTACTTTCCCTTATTTATGTTATGTACAAGATAGTGGTAATACCACAGCCGTTTTACTATCATTTTGATAATTTGAATTACTGTCACATTAACACATGTTGCTCTTTGTAATTTAACATACAAATTAGTATAAAGACATAGTGTGACAGTGTTTAATAATGACATAGGGTTTTGATGTGGCAAAGCACTATATGGCTATAGTGAACTAAAGTCACATTCTCTATCTCATTTGAATGCGATTTGGTTGAAACCCGCATTAAACCAGCTCTTTTTGAATAATCACTACTTATTAGATTATAGAAAACAATTAGCATGGATGTTAGACTGAGATTCAGATTCGTTTTTAATTTTACAATATGTTCTGGGATTCACTGGGCACTTGTGGAGTGTCAAGACAACAACAGTAGGCGTGCTGAAGTTGAGCGAGACAGTGTGACTTGACACCTTTAGAAGGGTGAGAAGCTGCTCTGTGATTATTAATAGACACTGTGAAGTCACGCAGAAAGTCACACTGAGCTGCAACTAAGCAAACTCTAATGGTCTGTGATTCCGACTCAATGGCTTCCAGTAATAGTCAGAGATATTAAACTATAGGCTTTATATTCCATTTAAGGCTATTTTTGAGCTGCTACATGTGGAGAAAGAGGCAGATGTTACATATTCACAGTGGTAGCAGCGTACATTGTAAAATTCATATTTTGTCTTGTAATCATCTATGTATAACTTTAATAATCACTGAAGACGTAAGGTTTTTCAGCACTGATGAGTCAGCACCTACCTCCCTAAGCTGTACTGACTATAGATGTACTATCAGTGTACGGATAGTTATGTTAAGCTAGACCAGTTCTTGTTCTGTGACGCTGTTTAATGTTTATTCTTTACGCTCTGCCACTTCTAAATGACAAAATAGTAAATTACTGTTTTACTTATTTTCATTTTGACAAATGATATTCCATACCAGGAATATAGATTCAGAGTAATACCATGTTGCTAGATTTTGATTAAGCTAGATTTTTTTATTATTATGCCTTCAATTATTACTATTGCATATCAGACTCACAGCAGGTTTATCATGAAAATGTAAGATGTGTTTTCTTTCAGCCGAGCAGATTTTTTAATTTGACCTCCAACTCCTCCCCGCAGCATGAAGTCACCTTCCAGCAGTGTGTAACTCGTGTGTCCAGTGGTCACGCAGGGCTGTAGCTGGAAAGTTCAAAGTTTTCTTTTTTTTTTTATTGCTTTCTGGCATTACCATTTTATGCTCTGTGGTTAAACTGGCAATTTTTGTAATTTATACAAGCGGAGAAAGGCCCCTTGAAGCTGCATTTTAAATCCTGAAATAAACACTGAATTGGCAGCACATGTATTTTGTTATTTGGGGAAAGATAGCCACAAAAAAATCACACGTGTTGGCAAAAAAATGGTGCCGAGTTTCATTGTATGCATTGATCACATATCTGCAACACAAAAATGATTTATTAGTGTTAGGTTATAAAAAAAAAACACTGTTCTAAGCTTTTCATATTACTGTCTTTGTTATCTGTTTTGCCTTCATCATACCCATGGTTTGTGCCTCTTTGACTGTCTGTATAACAGCCCATCTAAGTAATCAAGGAATGAAAATGTGGAATATGCTAGTAACGACCACAATTTATTCTGTTTATTTTTAGCCCACAGATCAATGTACACTTATGCAAGCAAAGGACTTCCAGGAGGACTTTTTAGCATTACAGGGCATTGCCTTTTCCCTTCTAAAGCCTTTGACTTTTTAAATTAAACCTGACCCCCTTGCAAATAGAATGGTGTCAAGGTCTGGCTTCGTTCTAGGCCTTTTCCCACAGACCGCTTTCACACGCTTGCTTTGTGTTGACACTCCACGCTTATTTTCCCGCAGTAAACCCTTCCAAAACTGACTGTTACATCATTTCCATTATGAGGTTTCAGTGGAGCACAGAGTCTAATAGGCTTTCAATTGAAAACAGATCCAGTCTGTGGCAACCCATTATGGGGGAGTTTGACTTAATTTAAATTTGCTATGTTTCAGTTTTTTTTCTCTTTACACGTAATATTAATTTTAACCACCACCGGAAGGTTTGTATGTGTATATACAATCATCAAGATAGCAGTGGTAGGGACATGCAAGAACATGGGCAAATTACTGCTCTTGAAACTGACCTCATGCCAGGGCTCTGGGTTGCAGGTGAAAGTAAACAGAATACAAACTGCACCTATTTTGGTGATTAAACAGAGGAGGTGGAGCCAATCAGTGAAGATGAATCTTGCCACCTTACATTCAATCCGCTGGCAACTGAAGGCCAGGTCCTGTCCTGTCAGTCACAATAATAGATTTAATTTTTCTGTTATAATGCCAGTGCAGATGTTGATTATTCCAGGCAAGATATAATACCTTGAGTTTGACCTGAAAGCATATCTTGTATTTATTTTAACTGACTAAAATTGCTATTTATGCATGTATATATTTTATATAGTAATTCCCTATTTGATAGTTGGGTTTGTTTATAGTACTTGCGGCCGTCAGTCTTTCTACGTTGTTTTTCTGAGCTTTGTCTAAGTTGACAATGCATGAGTTAAATACCAAGCTTTTGGCATTGCTTCAGGTCCGGTTGATATTATGAGCAAGAATGTCTAAAGTTTAGATTAAGTTTAGATTAAGTCTTATAACGCAGGGTGCGTCTCTACAATGGGATAATTAGTGGTACTGTAAACAGGGCAGAAGGGTCATCAAATGGCATTAACTTTATCTTCCATGATGAAAATAAGGACAAATGGATTGTAGGTGTATATGGTGGGGGGGAGGCTGGTTGGCAGTGGCTAGTACTGTCACCTCGTACCTTCAGGGTTGGGGGTTCAAATTCCACCTCCACTCCACCTCCACATTTCGGTTCTGCCCATGCTTTGCAGGTTTCCTCCCATAGTCCAAAGACAAGTAATGTAGACTGACTGGTGATTCTAAATTGCCTGTAAGGTGTGATTGGGAGAGTGAGTGACTGTATAGTATAAAGCAGTTTAGAAAATGAATGGGTGTCCAGGTTGTTGGGTACATTTCTATAGGCCAGGCACATGTGAGAGAACATCTAACCCTTTGGGTGCTGCTACATTTAACATCAACAGAAGGACAGTGAATAGCCATGCCTTGTACTCTGGTTTGCTCCTGCAGTTCAAAGATACGTGTTGTAGGCTAACTGGCTTGTTTAAATTGTCCGTTGTGTGTGATTGGCTGTGACTGTGCCCTGCTATGGAATGGCACCCTAGCCAAGGTGTCCCCTGTCTAGTGCCTTAGGCTGCCTGGGATTGGCTCCAAACACAAGGGGTCAATATAGCTATTTGAATAAATGAAAAGAAGCACCCACATATGACTGTCGCAGTAGACCCAGGCCTGTTTCATTAGGTACTTATCCCTAGTGTATTTCTCATCATGATATCCATTAACAAAATCTTCGTTCTTCTGCAGATCAACTGCGTCACTTTCCCCCTGCCTATGAGCATGCCGGAGCAGCAGCTACTGAAACCGAACGAGTGGAGCTACTGTGATTATTTCTGGGTACGAGAAGGCCTGCCTCATCCTGACCACCCTAAAGCCCAACACATGACCTCACCTCTGATTCGTGGCTGTTTGACTTCAGCAGTAATAGTCTACTATATGTAATGCCTTATCGGTGGTACTGAGGTCTACAGCACTGGTATTGTTACCAGTGCCTGTGTGCTGGAATCAGTCCCAGTTTCTCTAAGAGCAGTTTGCATGTTCTCCAGATGTTTCAGTTTCTTCCCCCTCACTCAAGTTTTTTTCCCCCTCCCTTGAAAAGTCATGTGATACATTACATCTGGTTCACAATCCCATTTCTATATAGACGCTCAGGTTTGTACATGTAAAACTTAAATTGCTGACCATTGTAGAACTCCTATCACTTAACATGTTTTGTTTTCTGTTGCTGAACTGAACCATTGGTTGATATGGAGTAAAACCATATGTACAATCATTTAGTCAAAAAGAAGAATAAGGTATGTTTGTGGCACATCTGTGGCACAACTGCAGTTAAATGGCAAAACAGAAGTCGCATTGACCCAGATTTAGATTTTAGCAGAGTCGTAGACACTGTTCATCCTGTTTCACCTTCTGCTCTGCTGCGAAGTTTGGATCTGTTTCTGGGGCCAAAGCATTAAGTATTAAGGTATTAAGGTATTATTCATTCTCGGTAACCCTGACCTGGATAAGTGTTTGGAAGATTAAGACAATGAACCAGCAAGAAATGCCCTGTCTCAGAAGTCTTGAACACAATGCACAGATGAACACTAATGTCATCTCCTTAATCAAAGTGCTGAAAAATATATTCACATGATGGCCATTTGTATAGTTTTCAAAGAAGTGCGGTGCTCTTTGGGATTTACAGTGTTTAGACAGAGACTGGGCCAAATCTCCTTCTGCGCGTTCCAACACTGTGGTAAAGATTCATGTTTTTATTAAGATAGCGCTCATCTAGAGATTTCCCACAGAAAGTCTCCTCAGGGATGTGTTATTTATTTTTAGCATGTGTTCCTGGTTTCCTTTTCCTTCCCAGACTGACAAGAGGGACCCCCAGGGAGCTGGCTGTGTCTCTGGCTTTGAGGTTCTGCTACAGAAACAGCTAAAGGGGAAACAAATGCAGAAGGAGATGGCAGAGTTTTTCCGGGAAAGGTACAACTTTGAGCTTTTTGTCTATGATTCCTCCTAATTAGTCATTTTCTATAGGCTTTAATTTCAAAGTGAATTTTTCCAGACGAAGGTTTTTCAGGAACCGAATCAGCTGTGTGCAACAATTTTTTTTGGAACAAAAAAATTGCTTGGTATCGTAAAAAAATTTGGTTTTAATTAACAAACTATTGCTCTGACACTGCTTAACCAAAAATAATGATTTAGTGTTAACCTTTGCCCAACTTAAAATTGTTATTTTAGTTCATAACGAAGTTTGGCAGCACAGTGGGCAGTACTGTTGTCACAGATCTCTCTGTGTGGAGTCTTCACGTTCTCCCCCTGGTGCATGGGTTTCCCCTCACATTCCAAAAATGTCTAAAAACTGCCTATAGTGTGTGAGGGTTTTGCCCCCTGTGATGGTCTGGAATTCCATCAAAGGTGCCCCTTGGATGGTGCCTCATGCACCTTGCGATGGTCGGGAGTCTCAATGAATGTGCCCCCAGCCTGGCGCCCTTTGCACCCTGTAATGGTCTGGGGTCCCATCGAAGGTGCCCCCTGGCTGGTACCCACCCTGTGATGGTCTGGGGTCCCATGGAAGGTGCCCCTTGCCTGGTGCCCACCTTGTGATGGCCTGGAGTTCCATCGAAGGTGCCCCCTGACTGGTGCTGGGTGCACACTGGCTTAGACCCCACACATATTGTGCACTGCTGTAAGATTGGTAGATGATAAACAAGTCAACATTAAAGTCTATATATAAATTGTTTAGAAAAGAGATTTGTTTTTTACCAAAACTTTAAATGCATTTTATTACCCAGACATGCATGCAAAAGTTAACAGAAACTCACACACAACTGGCTGTGAAATATCATAAAAATATGAATGCTCATTCTCCTCAACTAAGTTCTTGCTTGTGATGACCTCAGTTCTCAGGGTGCCAAAGGCACATTATTTTACTATTTTGGTTCATGTTTGTGCTTACATGGCTGCAGCCCAGGCTGTAAGTCATGTCCTTTGTGGTTGCCATTTCACAATGCACATTTGGCCAGTGCCCGTTCTTGTCCTCCCTTTGTTTCAAAGATGGCTGCACAACTAGAACTACAGGAGAATCCATGATTTCTCATAATGCATTTCCTGGCATCGCATTGCCTGCGGGGAATTTCAGCTGTTGAGAAACAGTGAATGAACGTTAAACAGGTTGCAAGCGAAGTTGTGACATCATTAGCTTGGTCAGTGAATTCTGCTTTTGCCTAAATTCATGAAATCAGAACAAAGGAATCCTCGTGTCTTTTTACTTAATATTTAAAAAAATACTGGTGTCGTGCTAGGGCAGTACGGTGATGGACTCCTGTCCTTGGTGTCCTGACTTGTCACCTGCAAAAGTTTATGGACATTGTGATGATGACCCTACACAAGTTAAATCACTATAGAAGGTAAATCTTACAGGATTATGAGGAAGTCTCAGATGTACCTACATTAAAGGCAAAATCCTCAATTTCAGACTCTATGTTGAATGCTGTTTTTGAAGTGAAGAGGAGGAAAGATCTTCATCGAGTAAGACAGAGCCTGACAGTGTTAGCGTGCATAGCCGGTGGGACACAAAACAAATGGGGCCGACTGTATATTTGGTCCAACTTAAAGAATGAAGGAAATCATCTGGGTGATAAGCATAACACTGTGTTGAAAGTCTGCAACATAAGCTGTTTTAATGATGAGGCAGCATTTTTGCCTACCCAGTGAACATAGAAACAGCTGGTTTTCTTTGTCGTGTTAAGAAACTTCTCCTTTAAAAAAATGAACACAAAAATGAAATGTATGTCCTGGTCGAAATATGCACTTATTAATCTTTACTGTGTGGAGGTTCATGCATATTGGTTCTTCTGCTTGGTGATCAGATCTGCCGCTCTGTGTTTACGCATATCTGTGCTGCATCTCCAATTTTACACAATGTTCAAAGAAACTGCATTAAGAATTCAGAAAGCAAACTGCATTCTTCCAATTTTGTTTCTTCAATTTTGCTTGCATCTCATGCAGTAATGGATGTTAATGAGGTTTCACTCTCTTGCAAACCGAATTTTTGGTAGTTGATAACATCTTCAGTGTGAGAATGCCTTTATCTGCCAATGTCAGATTTGTTTACTGCCAGCTGTAGCTATTTAAAAAAAAGCTGTTATCAGACCATGACAGTGGGAGGGGCTTAAGCTGAGGTGTCTATACTAGTTTCCACTTTATTTAACAGTATTAGTAACAGTTGGAGGATTAGGGTTAGTTTTAGTAGTGTCACTATAATTGGTAATTCTGTAGTATGATTCACAATGTGATAAGGAGTAGTCAGAGTAGTTATCTGATCACATTAATGATCTTTGAATTTAGGTTGCCGTTTTAGGTGTGATGTGGACATGATACCAGTGTAGGCTCTGTCCACATTAGTGTGGCACTTGTTATTTCCCTTTTCTTGGTGGAAGGTCTGCTGAAGGGAATTGTATTTTTCTTGAGATTCCCCTCCAAAACTGCGAACATACCTCCATCTTGTGTTGAGTTTGTGGTTAAATATCGAATCCGCTGTGCAAATAAAGAATTAAGACTCATATACCATTTATGATCATATTAGATCATTTCATTTGATTGCTCCTTTCTTCCATAAACCAGTCATTCATGCCGCTCGAACCATGCACATGAGTCTGACTTGAGTTTTCCCCCATTTCAGAATAAAGATCGAAGAGGAGTATGCAAAAAACCTTTCAAAACTTTCCCAGATCCCCCTTGCCGCGCAGGAAGAAGGGTAAGTATTGTCACTGTCATTTTGTGTTTGTATTGTAATGTCTTTGATACAGTTTTATTTTCAGCTTGGTTTACCAGTCAAGATGTGTAGCATGCATATTTGTTTTGCAGTTCGGATGCCCTTAGATGCTGGTTTTGACGGAATGACAATCTGTGCACATTTTTTAAATGATGGAGTTGCTCTGAAGTGAACATCTGATAAAGGCCAGATTGATGAACTGTTTGTTTTGGACTGGTCCTTTATCTGAAACAAAACGAGAAGGAACATTTACCTGTACTTAATAGTGGTACCACAATAAACTAAAAACTGAACAAGCTAAAGAAAATACATTCTCCTTTAACTAGTTATAAGGTTTCCAACTAGGGGTGCACTGGTCTGATATTCAGCATCGGTACTGGTGCTGATGCTGGCCAGAAATACTGAATCAGTTATTGGGAAAAAGTATATAATGTATATGTATATTATATTATAAACTGATACAATACTTGGGCAACATACTACACATGCGTATAACATTTTAGCAATAAACACCTCAAAAATATATGGAATTTACACCAAACTTTTCTTGGAATTATATTTTTCTGACATAGTAAAAATTGTCATTGGGGTTGGTTGGGGTTTTCAAACACTAAAAAAAAAAATAAACAATTTTAACAGTATTGCATACATGTCAGCCTGACTACCATAAAAATAGTGAGATATGTGATGGAAAGTCTGCATTTTTTGGTGCTGGTGAGAAGACCGAGGGTACCGGCCAGCACAGAATTTTTTTTTGGTTAGAGCACATTCAAAACTCTGAGACAGCTGAAAACCGTCTGAGTCTCACGACTTGACCTGTGTACTTTTGGATGTCATGGCTTGCTAGTCACCCAATCACTTTTTTTTTTTTTTACAAGAAAAGTATAAGAAAAAGAGTATTTTCAATGATAACTGCTGTACTAAAAGTAGTAAACTGTGAAAAACCAGCATTTTTTTGGAATACTTGGAGGGAAGAGAGCAACCTCAAAGGTTTGTCCAAAATACAAAGGCATTCGTACGGCCCTAGGATGGCTAACAATCAGAGGTGAGCGTTTGCAGGTTGAAGGGAAACAACAAGATTGGATCGGGCAGTATTGGTATTGACCGATATTTATGGTCGTGTTAGCAGTATCAGTATCGGAGATTGAAAAGCGCTATCCAGTTATCTCTATGTCCAACAGACTTCTTCTTCATCTTCCTTTCCGTTTAGCTGTAACACAGTCTGCAGGAAACAAAGATGGTTTTTGCCATGACCACATCTGGGTGGGGTTCAATTGCCTGTCTTATTTAAACCTCTCCTATAAAATGAGGCAACGGTATAAATCCCTCCCTATAAGATTTATGCGTATACATAGGCGTGGCCTCAGCATTACTGCACAAGAACATGTGTTTAACACTAACAAGCTGACAAAGTTCAGGCCTGCCTTTCGGTGTTTCCATGATAACGGGCCTTTGAATATCTGGAGCTAGATGCCGTGAAGAAGATGGAGCAGCGGACCGTAAATCATAGCCACGGCTGCAAGGTCCCGCAGAAGGTTGCAATGATAAGTCAGCGCACACTGAGGCATATTTTACATCACATCAAAGAACACAAGATGCACCGTTCATGGGCTTTGAAGTGATGAAGAAATCATTGGCAAGGAGAGTGCCTATTCTCAACATTTTTTAACCCCACAAGGTCTGTGGTTCCCACAGAACTGATTTAACTCATTAAGGGATATGAGAAACCCGAATGTCACACGGGTTTTAACAATACGGCATGCCATTCCCTGTATTGTACGAGTATTTGTCGTACCAGTTTTGGTATAATTAGTAATAATATGTTAGTATGTTGTTAAACTCTTGCAAAAATTCATTGCATCAGTAAGGTTCAGTATGTTGTAATGGACACTTTATGTTGAATTGATGCACTGTTTATATTGTCCTGTACCAAGGTACCCATCCACAGTCAGTGGACCACAGCAGCTCTGTCATGACACTCTCTTAGAAAGAGGGCATTGTTTCCAATAGCATCCACATTGTGCTCAGTGGTTATACCACCCTTTTGCCAAAGACGTTTTGATTCAGAACAAAACCTCCGTTATTCCATCCATTTCCGTCCCTTGTTGTGAATCATGTGAGTCGTTGTCTTGCTCTCGGGCTCTTTTGTATGCATTATTCATGAATTTACTGTTTGCGTGGCTATAATGTAAATGTGATTGTTCCCCAAGTACTTGTGACACCGTTACTCTGCAGTGTTGCTTTGCTATTTGGCACATGTGTTTGTAAGTTGGCAGGACATAAACAATTGTACTGAATGAGCTGGACATTTAAATACTTCACTCGTTAGGAAGTCACGGTAGTTGGAATGAGTCTATGAATCCTTCAGAGCTTTGGGTTTGTTGAAGATTCTGAGTCTTAATTTAGGTAAAATATTCTCACAACTATTCAACCAAAGCCTTTATGCCTTTCTGTTCATTAGTAGCAAGATAATTGCTTCACTTGTCTTTGGAGAGTTACTGCTATTCAACTAAGCTGAATATCCAAAAGAGTTTAAAATTATTATGATATATTAGAGATCTCAATTGGACTGCTATTAAAGAAACTGATGTTACGTATGAACATACTATGCATGAAGAGGAAAGCATGTTTTAAGTTGAGGATTTTTAAATATATAATTCTGCTAACATATGTCTAACCCAAAGAGCATCTGCAAATGATTTAGACATCAAAAAAATCTCTCAAGAGTTGTATTCAGACACTCCCTAATTCAAAATGAACCCTTGTCTTAACCCAGTGCATTCAAACGTGTCTTTTTAAATGCGCTTTAAATTTAATCAGACTCCATCAGTATGCTATAAAATGTACAAAAGCTGAAAATAGGTACACAGCCAGGCTATTTAGAGCAGTGCTGAATAAATATCTTCAATAAAAAGACCAAGTTATAATCCACAGGGAGCCTTGGATGATAAGATCGCTCCAACAATTAACAATGCTCAGGGTATAAGGGGAAAAGATTTTGGTTAAAACCAGTGGGTGGATGCCATGAACTTTTCCACTGTAACTTATTTCCAGCAAAGTGGTTAGTGCCTTGTCCCTTCAGTGAATTTGTCTCAGGAAATACTCTGTACCTTTTTTTGGACGGAGATACTGAGTGCATTTCTGGTGACACCCTGCAGAACACTTGGCGAAGCTTGGGCACAGCTGAAGAAAAGTCTGTCGGATGAGGCAGAAGTTCACCTAAAGTTCTCATCGAAGGTAATATGGTGCTCTATCAATGCCACTTCATGCTGTTTACCAGTTTAGTCATATAGCCTAATTCCTGGCTTCATGTTTTGCTTAACCCTTTCGTGCATGAATTACGACTGGCCGAGAAAACATTTTTATTTTCTAATCTGCTTTCAGGATTGAGAAAAATATTCTGATTTTACTCCAGTTGTACTTTTTAAAAAAAGATGCATGTATTGTACTGCATATATTTGAGTACCTGACTACGAGTAACACAGATCAAATTACTAATAAAACTGACACTGAATCACAATTGAAATCTTTGCTCCTTCTGGGGCAGCGTGCTATAAAGAGGATTCCATGCAACTTTTAACTTGAAAACTATCCATATATTAGATAATGGGATTTAAATGGTTGCCCACTGTAGTAAGCATGATATGTAAAAGGATTAAGAGTGTGTCCTTTTTTAATACCGTTAAGTGATATCAAATGGTTGTATCATAATTGTGAAGGTTATAAAAGAAAATATTCTGTCAACAAGCATTCAGATCCATTGCTTGAAACAGAATACAGGCTTTTGTAGGATTCCAATTATGTTAATATAGTTTATAGAACTATAGATAGTCATGAAAGAAAATGTATTTTACTTAGGTAATTAAGCCTTCTGCTTAAGTAATTAATCTTAGATGTTTGTGACAGTGTCTTTGTGAGATTTCTTTGAGCAGCTGGGTAAAAATTAAATAGCAGTGAAATTTAGTGTATGGTGAATCTTTCAGGATGGAAATCTAAACTAAAAAAACAAGATGTCATGCAGGAAATCACATCAGTTAGAACAATTTCAAAGCATTAATTATTCAGCAATCATGTTTTAAAATGGAATACATTTTTCAACAACACAAGAGTTGAATTCAGCTGCAGATATTTCACGCATAAAGCATTGCTTCTTATTTCATAATCACAGAACAATTAACTATATAATTTTTAACAGTATTTAATTATGAAAGGTACCTAATATTACATAAATTGTTACTAGCTAGGCTTAAAGTTCTAATGAAAGGTGGACCACAGACTAACTTTGCCATTAATATTCCTGCCAATATGAATATTCATATATAGGCTATAAGAATGATCGCATTTCCCCGTAATTTTTAAAAGTTCCCAGCCCATACCTCCAGCTACGTTGTAGGATTAAAAATTGCATGCGTTCACTGAAGAGAAGGTCCTGGTGTTTAGCTGGACTGGAAGAGTCTACAATTTACTTTTTTGTAACAGAATGATTCATTAACAAGCAAGCAAAGGACTACCAGCAGACAGGGGGTATGGATAAATGTTCCCAAATTCATGTATCCCTGTAGTTATTCTTTATATCTATTTAAATTTACTGTATCTTACTTACAGCCACTGTGAAATCTTCTGGGTTATAGTTGCCATTAACTCTTTCAGAAGATAAAAGTAGCTATTAAATTAATAAATGAAAAAAGGGTTTTTTTAAGATCTCCTGAGATTTCCACATAACGTGCTGGAAACTCCAAGATGAGGCCAAGAACAAGAGAGGAAATTGATTTGCTTCAATTTGTCAAAGCAGGAAGAAATCAGAACAAATGTTTTGTCATATGACCCAGAAAAGAGGGGGTACACTTATATTACTAAAGCATGTAAATAATTTCTGAGTCAGAATTTCTCTTTCAGAGTTGTGCAATGATATTAAGACAGCTTCCCTCCGTTATTTCCATTCAGTTTAACAAATACTACATGCTAACTTCCCGTCTAGGCACAGTGGAGACAAATGTATGGCTGTGAAGTTTTATTCGTAGCTAGACTTGTAAGGCAGTTCATTTGCAACATACATGACTTTGTAGTTTTTTTTGTGGCACATGGGGCAATGCTGATTGGTTCATACTGTTCTGCTGAACGGTCACGCAGCTCCATAGCGAGGTGGAGAAACCTCTCCTCACGTTCCGGGACAACTTTAAGAAGGACATGAAAAAGTACGACCATCACATTGCCGACCTCCGGAAGCAGCTGGCTAATCGATATGCCGCAGTGGAGAAGGTAGGTCCCCCTGCTGCAGGACTCACATGGTCAGGTTGGGCCCACATGGTCAAATAGTATCAATAAAAGAAGCCCCATTCAGGTAGGAAAAAGAGAACTCCGTAAAAGTCTACAACTACCTTTACACACAGTTACCTACACAGTGTAACGCATACATTGCATTTCTTGTTATGGCCTCATATTCTGACTACAATGTGACCCTGAAATACACAAGCAGTTATGGAAGATGGTTTGATAGACTGATGGATGTTCTCATTTTGTTATAATGAATTATAAGTGCCCTGTCATTATAATGCAAAGCTAAATCTATATTTAGAAAGTGTGACAGTTGTGTGATTAGTCTCTGTATATGTGACATTTTGAAGGTGTGCCATATACAGAAGATCGAAAAAGAACCCTTCCTCCTCAAAAGATATGGCCATTTCTTGGGTTACAATCTGTAAATTTCATTCATTCAAGTAGCTTTGTTTTGCCCTGATCCAAAGCACACAACGGACCATGCGAAGCAGTGAAATCATTTTCATGTACGAGAATAAAATGGCAATAGTGAAATTCCTTAATGTATTAAGTCTAACCCCCCACCCCCCTCCCTTGTCAGTAGTGGGTGGAAGCACCTTTGGGAACAAGCATCTGATCACAAAACCTTCTGAAAGTTTGTTGTATGATCCCTTCAGGTGTTTTTGGCAAACTTTAGCTGAGACTCCAGATGGACCATTTTGAGAGGTGGCTTTCTTCTCGCCACCCTCCCATATAGGCGAGATGTTTGTGATATCTTTGATATTATTAAAGCTTGTCCTCTGTTGACTGCTAAACTCTGTAGGTCTGACCAGGTTAGGTTTCCTATCCAACTTTGGATTCCTGGTGGATTCTCCCCTGATCACTTAGCTCTGACGGACACACTGGTCTTGGCAGACTGAGTGGTGGCATGTACTTTTCACTTCTTACTGATTGACTTAACAGTGCTTCGAGGGATCTTCAAAGCCTTGGAAGTCTTTTTATATCCCTCTCCTGACATGTGCCTTTCCACAGGTTTGTGACAGACCAGTTTTCAAAGGTCTTTGGAATCCATGCTGCTTTCTTTGTGTTCGACTGCACTCACAGTCTGAAGGAGCTCAGTCAACAGCTGCTTTTATTTAAATTGTGAAGTTAATTGCAGTGATTCCAAACAGGTGTTGAACACCTGAGTTAATATGTGATCTTGAAGGTAACTGGTTATTTCTGTGATGTTTGTGATGCTTTGTTAAAGGGGGTGCATACTAATCAAACATAGCTATTCAATTTCTTTATTTTTAATTAATAATTTTTCATTTTCTGTAAATTAGTAGGAATTTATATAGATTTGATACATTTTAACCCCAGGCATTAGGTTAACACTAAGTATTTCATATAATCAACAAATGTATAATGTATTGTTTTTGCCAGTTCTTGAGAATATGCTCTGATGTAGTAGATCCAGTGATTGTCGTGTAGTTAACTATGAATAATGGATAATAAACTTATGAAACCATACAGACCTTCAAAACCTTCACTACTCCCCAGCATAGATATCAATATACCAGATGTACATCACAGTAGTTTTTAGATTACATTGTATAAAATCCATATGTATTACAATTAATGGAATCCTGTGAAAAAACCTGACTGAACTAATCTTATTATCTACATTCTGTTTGACTAATAAACAGCAAAGCAGGTCAAACTAAGCCATGGATTTACATGCAGATGGTGTCAGATTCATCAAGAGGATACTGCTGGAAGTGTACTCAATCATGGAGGATTGGACAAGCCTGAGGTTGATGGGCCATGACTCATCTCTCGTTCTTTTATCTTGTTCAAGGCCCGCAAAGCATTAGCTGATAGACAAAAGGACCTTGAGATAAAAACGCAGCAGCTGGAGATCAAGCTGAGCAATAAGACAGAGGAGGACATCAAGAAGGCACGACGGAAATCTACCCAAGCAGGTCTGAAGCTACCAAATTAGACAGTCACCACTTTCACTGTTTCCTTCAGTCGTATGTTTGAGATCATGTCACTACCATTACATAAAAACAGAGGTGTGAACTCAGCATGCGGATTGTTAGTTGGCATCTTTTGCCCATGACTATGGCTATGCTCATAAGCGAATTTTTTTGGTCCATTTTTAATGTAATGAGTAATATAAGTGCAGCATGACCATAGTATTGTTAAAAATAGTTGTACATGATTTATAACAACAATAGGCTTGGGGTTGAAGGGTGGTGTAAGCATTCTGTCGAGGCCATATTTAGGATCACAACAGAACCTGGAAACGTATGTCATGCTGTATTTTCACACTGACCCAAAAGAGCTAGTGGGTGTAGGCTATTGCTGCAATCCCTGATGGCTGATCTTTTGCAGTTTAAATGAACGGTTTCACTTCTCTACATCGGCCATTCCATGTTGAAAAGGAAGAAGATTACTTTGGACAGCCTTGCAAACAAAAGTTGACAAATCCCCTCAGGTTGCTGCTGTTGTGTGACTGTTTCATACACTGGGACTTTGTTTTAGATGCACAAAATTTGCCCAAATTCCTCTAGCAATCTGGGATTAAGTGCCAGTCTTCCAGATACTGATTACAGGGAAGCCAGATGTAATTAACTCAAAAGTAAGAAACAGTGCCATTCAGTCAATCTGCTGCCTTTGTACTGCAAAACAGAGGCCAAAGTTAGTAATGGGACAAACGAGGCTTCAAAACTCGTGGTGGGTGGGAGTATCCTGAACGGCCAGTCAGTGCTGGCAATAGGGTTTTGAAGCTTCATTTGTGCCATCACTAGCCAGAGCAGCATTGTTTCAAGCTAAGGTATAAGTTTGGAAATTCAAGGAATGATTTATCGAAAAATTTATAGAAGTGAATCTTTATTAAAACTAGCATGTTGCACAGAATGAAAGAAGAATAAAACTAGGGAATAAAACTAATAAAAGAATGACTTTGCAGGATCCCAATATAATGTATTACTGACAATGTGTGCGTTACAGCAATTATTAACATCGGGAAAAATGGGTTTTTGAAAAGCTTATGAAATCCACTAAAACAGCATATTCCCTCCCTTCTTAGGCCTTGCTAAAAAACACTTAAGAATGAATATTTTTTCCATGTAAACATTTATCTTTACAGAAAACGATTTTGAAAATATTTCTAAAAGGTGTTGCAGTATCACCAGAATGCAGTACACACATTTCTTTGAAATATTTACCAGGACAGAGCAGAGTAATGATTTGTTTGTCTTTACAATATATCATATAATCTGAAAACCCCCAAATCTGAGAAATATTTCACTGCTTACCATTTCTACAATTTTTTTTTAATGTATCTTATGTACGGAGATCTTGCATAGACAGTAAGATTTTTTGGGAGTTTTAACATATATTGAAGAAAAATGCTAACCGATGCAACTTCAATATTATTAATTTTTAAAAAGTTGTTTATTTTGCAGTGTTATATGAAACATAGCTTCTAACATGATTGTCACAAGCTATTACTTGTTGGGTATTGGTGCCACCTGTTGGAAAGCACCTGTACTATCATTATGGGATGTAAAGAAATGTAGTTCATATCTCAGTGATGCAAATTGCTTTAAAAAGATTTCAGTGCCTCACTATTTTTTTTCCAGATATGTATAATATTCTGACATAATAGTTACTATTTCTCTTGGATTATGTACATTGTTTGCAATGATATGCTGGATATGACCATCTTTACTTGTGTATTCCCATTTCTAGGAGATGACCTGATGCGCTGTGTTGATCTTTACAATCAGTCCCAGTCTAAATGGTTTGAAGAGATGGTGACCACCAGCCTGGTAATTATTAGGAACACTGACAAAAACATACAATTTCTATACCAAAACCTATTGTGTGGACCAATGTGTAACTATTGTACAAGGGCAGACGTCTTGAAGTGCCAAAGAGAATTATGTGTAAAGCTATTTTTCTGAATATATTAAGAAAAAATGCTGTTTAACATTACGTATTGCTGCATATCCTCCCTGCCAATAAATAAACAGTTGCCAATTTATAATACTTTTTAGCTCTTAATTGTGATATTTACCACAGTACTAGTAAGAATAGTTACTTTCATTGCTATTAATAAGAAACATTAAATAATGCTAAATACGCAATAGAAGGCGTTCAGTGAAAGATGTCCCATCCCCCACCCATCTGTGATTGGTGATTGGTATCAGATGATTCAGGTTTCTGTGATTGGCCCAAAAAACCCAGATTGGAGCCTCTCTATACATGGGTATATTAGATGGCAAAGTCAGGGCAGGAGCTGAGGCTAGATTCTTTCAGAGAGATCACAGGTGCCTACTCCATTAGTTTAACGTAGACAGGGGGCAAAGGACAGGACAGGGCAGAAGAAGGATCCTGGACAGGGAGCAAACAGGGACTAGGCCGAGGCCACAGGGAAACATGGGGAACACCAGAGACAGGAGAAGATACAATGACAGGACAAGAAGCTACGGAACAGATGGGTCTAAATAGGGCAAGAGTGGGAGAGGTGATACACAGGTGAAAATCATCAGCTAGGGGTGCCAAGGGGAGGGTACGACAGGTAACTGAAAATTCTACAGTGAACCATTGTTTACATATAATTATCTTTTAAGACTTCTGCACAGTACTGTACAGGTATGATCCTAGAGCATTAAATAATATACAAGGACAATGCATAAAGAGCCCTTTTCTTCTGCCACTTATGTCATTTCATTTAGGAGCTGGAACGACTGGAGGTTGAACGTGTGGAGATGATACGGCAGCTTCTTTGTCAGTACACAACTCTACGGCACGAGACAGACATGTTTAACCAAAGTGTAAGCTACACAGTGCATGAATGTGGATGTCTTTCTAATTGAATAGATGTATGGTGGGTAATGATGAGTCAAGTCAATGAGAGATAATAAATACCATACACTATGTGTCATTTACCCTTGATTCCATATCCCTGCTAGAAAGATAATTTAAATTTTGCCTAAGAAACAGTCTCGTTCTGCATATTCCATTACACGCTTACAGTTACAGTCTATTGTTTTCGGTTTTATTCCGCTTCCAGTAGAAAAAAAAATTGGAAGACCGGCATCTACATTCAGAGCACATCTCATGCCTTGTCTTTTCATGATTCCAACAGACTGTGGAGCCAGTGGACCAGCTGCTTCAGAATGTGGACCCATCCAAAGACAGGGAGCTGTGGGTGAAAGAAAATAAGACCGGGGAGGTCCGACCAGTGGACATGGAGCTGTAGAGGCCAGGGGGCCAAAACCAGGCTTACAGAGGTGTGGGATGCAACTCGAAATCCTCGGACCCTCCAATCATATAAGAACATTCCAAACTCAGAGCATGAGACTGTTACTACCCTCATAAATATATGGTTACTGTACTTTCCTCTCTACATTTCAGTTATGACAATTTAACAATCATTTAATGTAATGTCTAGACACATCTCGCAGAAAACATCAGGAAAATAAAATGTCAAATCAAAGAATTATAACAAGCAGAAGCTTTAAGGTGTAAGGTAAAATTCATTTTCATTAGTAACAGTTGATTTTGTACTTAACATATATGATCTTATTTATTAGTGAATAATTAGCAAGGTAATTACACTGTAACCAAAAGGTGTTTTCTAATGTTGACATTTGTCGATAGCTGCATTGCCAATAGTTGATATATGTTTAGGAGCATATAATGCACACAGCGTGTTTTATAACAAAAACTAGTGATCATTTTGTTACCATCAAAACTTCAGTTGATAATCTGCAGTAATTATTTTTGGCACCAACTCAGTTATCAGATTTTAAACCATCGGACCACTTAATTAGAAAGGGCTTAATTGAAGATCACAAAGGAAGATCACGTCTCTCGTTCTATAATGTAATTTCTCGATGGTTATACAGATTCGTCGAAGGGTCATTCTCACGAAGGCCATAACTAACAATAAAGTGATGCTCGTCTGGTAGCAGCCCACGAGCTGTAAGGTCCAAGTGCCTTGTCTCAGAATGGCAACAGTGGTGTACACTCTTCATCATATGTTAGAAATCTTGGTTCATTTACCAGAAGGCAAGGTTGATGCTTCACCTAATCTGGCAGCCCTCACCACAAGTTTATATGAAGAGCTTGATCCGTATCCTCGGTGGTACTCCCAAAAACTGTCTGTGAATCCTGTAACATTTAAGCGATGTCACATAACTTACACACAACGGCAGACTGAATTCTTGTCAAACTGGTGTAAAGTAAATGACCCCCATTTAGTAGAGTTATGCAACATCTTTCCAGACTATTACTAGACCATGGTGACTCCATGCTATGCTGCATTGAGCCCTCAGAACTGCAGTTTATGTGTACAGATATGTGTATTTGTAATTTCACAATGCCATAATCCATCCATCCATCCATCCATCCATCCATCCATCCATCCATCCATCCATCCATCCATCAATCAATCCATCCATTTATCTATCCATTTCCCTTGAAAAGCATCTAATTCACTTGCTAATTCTTTACATATAATTATATACTTTTATGTGAAATCTAAAACAAAGTGTTGTCTTTGATTTTTTATTCATATTATTTTCTTTACAAATGTTTGAAGAGGTAAACTGCATCATGTTTTCGCTCATCCAGTGCCTTGGAAATGGAAGAGATAAAAAAAAAAAAAACAGTTTTCATACATGTTTAGTTCATTATGAAATTAAATACAATATTTCATTCATATGAAGAGATTCAAGCATAGATAAACCCAGACATACGTGCTGATTTTGTATGTTAAGCAAAAGATACATACAAGACAAATGAAACATTTTGCATGCAGCCTTTTTGAGAATTAATAACAAATACTAATGCAAAAATTAGTTTAAACATATAAAAATGCATATATAATAAAATGATGCTTACAACATGAAAGATCCAGAATAACAACATTAAAATTCAATTCACACTTTCTTATAAATATCAGTGCCCACAAAATCTGAAATTGATATTGCAACATTCATGTATTTGTAATACATACGAATAACTTGTGCTATTTATGCAAAAAAAACAAATATATATATATGAAAACCTCCACTTTAAACTTTTATATTTTAGAAGGCTTCATTATACAATGACAGTTGCATTAATTAAACACAGATTCAGGGAAAAATCATTATCAGCACATTTTTAATACTACATCACTTAAGCAGTTTAATGTGGATGTTATGAATAGACAGTATGAAGATTCACTTTTTAATACAGGCAAAACAGTAAAATTGTCCCAAAATATGTTTTTATATTGGCCTCGCAAACAGACCTAGAATTTTCAATAACATCTAACATATTGTATTAAGTTTTTAACAGGAAAGAATGACATGATCCAGATTGAATGTTTTTATCAGTGGCTTAGTAATGTAAAAGATTTGGAAGCACATTGTATATAATAATAATAATAATAATAATAATAATGCAGATACACAGCTGAATGTTCTTAAAAATTAAGGAAGACTGTACTGGCTTCAGAAATGTATACATTTTCATTTAATACTTTTCATGAATGGCACCTTTAGACACTGTAAATGGAAAATGGCTCTCTCGAGATTTTCAGTTTTGTAGTTCATTGTGGGAAGTTCAGAATAGTATAGTCAAAGATTGGCAGTCCAGTCATGCTTTTTGGACAGGACATTCACATTGCCCTAAAGCGTGAAGGTGGCTTTTAAACTGTTGTTCACATAGGAGCTCCACTAAGATGTATGGCATACAGGATCTCACCTGAAAATAAGACTATGACCTTTCACTATGTACACCTCATAGTGCCTATATGGGTGAAAGTATGAGAAGATATCCTTGTACTGCTGCCCTTGGGGCATTATTCCATTCCTGAGTATATTTCTGAGTATATGTATGTGATTGTTTTTGTAAATACTCATTTTTCAGAGGCATAATCTTGGACACCTTGTGTACTTTCAAATCGGAATACATTTAAACTTTAAACTGTAACTTTAAAGTGTGGAATTGGTTCTTAAAGAGAAATCAATGATTTTCAAGCTTTTTATGAAGACTTGCTAAATTTGGAATGCATCACATAATCAAGATTTACTCTTCCTGTACTTATTCCTTGCATACTGATGATTTTGAACGTTTTCTGAGCATAGAAAATCATTCACACTAAGAAAGTACAGTCCTAGATTTTTATTTTTTTTCATCACAATTATAGAACAATATGGCCTATTTCTGTAATGGTCCCATAAAAAAAAATCCCTGGTTACAACCTAGGGTCATCTTCCATATGTCATCATGCATGTCACAGTCTCTTGCATGGCATGTTAACAAAATATATTTAAATGGTGAAAATTGTGCTTCTGTTCCCTCATAACTGAATTAAGTGATTTTTGTCAAGGTTAAGTCACAGGAGGATTTTTTAAGTTACCTTTGGATCTCAGTGAGTTTCATTGAAAGTGTGCATATTGTTAGTTTGTATGTTTGTACATTAAAATAGGGAATTATCTCAGTACGGTGGACCATAGTTTGAACTGCCGTAGTGTACAAATCCAGAAGGGAATCTGGTATTTTTATCAGCTGCAGGACATTTATAAAAACATATTTAGAAGCCTGCTGCAAACTTTACACACAATAACAGTGAGGTACGGATATATTAATTTTTTTATGCAATGCTTATTTTTATACAAAAATATTTACATGTAACACTTTTTTTTCATTATTCTGATTTGAACTGGATAACATTTTCAACAAATGTGTATAGTCTGTGAGTCATTAAATCCACAGTTTGATGTTTTTTCGTTAAATTACTCAAAAATTACTGATGTAAATGTTGTCATGGTTTCATATTGATACTTGTATGTTGTGCAAAGTGTAATATGGCAAACTGAATCCTTTGAAATTATATAACTAGAAGATAGATTTTTTTAAGATTATAAATGGAAGTATATCTGCTCATCAGTGAAAGTTTTGCTTTAATATAAAAAATGATTAAATTGGATGTTAAAATTTTGCTTGTGTTATGTCATGTAAAACAATGCACAACACTGCATTTTGTGTATGTAGATTCTTTTACAATTTAAAACATTTATTTTTGAAAGCATAATGTCCATTTTATAGAAATTCCACATCTTTAAGCATGAATTTTATAATTATTGGGGGCTTCAAGTATACACAGTACTGAAACTTTTAAAGGAAGGTGTAGAATTAGGTGAAATAGTTTGTTAGGTTTATCTGATCCACTGAAATATCAGAGACTGAAAAATCAGCAGGATTCCTAACATGCTTAGAAGGTATATCTACAGCTCCTGGGAAGGGATGCATGGGTCGAGTCGTAACATCCTCAGAGGGTTTAGGCCCCCTGGGAAGGTCTAAAGTTCAAGTCCTATAATGCTCGGAAGGTCTGGGCCTCCTGGGAAGGTGCACAGTTTGAGTCCCGTTGGGTGATCTCATGGACCGCCATACCACTTTTGACACATACCAGTATAGGCTCTTGTGGGAACACAGCAGTTGGGGGTCCAGCTTTGTTAAAGCTTTTGAACTAATTAAGTACATGTGTAATTTAGGTTGTAATGCTAACATTCTCTAACACATATAATAAAATAGCAGTGGTAACCTCACCCAGGTTCACCTCCGAGTTCTGAAATTGCTTGCTGATTTGTTATTGCATTTTTTAGAGGGGCTTATGATTTATTTCCCCCATCGAAAGCGACTTTGCTGAAATTGAAATGGGTGTATGAATTTCTCCGTATGTTCATTGGTTTTCAGTCAATGGAAGCGTTGATGTCGACGCTGTAGCTTAATTAAAACTCTATTCAGCTCGTTTCCATTCGAAGCCGAGATAATTTCAGACGTTCGATTTCGCCGTTTTTATGTTCTGCGGTGACGCTGCGTAGGATAAGCGGTTTGGATCGTAACGGTATACTGTGACGTCACGATATGTTGGAATCATAACTTGATATGAATACGTCTGACGTTCGGTTTACATTAAAAAACAAACACGACGATCAATCTAATCGGGAACACACTTGAGCAACGGGTGTATTTGTGATCGGCCGCGATACTAAGTGGTAAGGACCAAACATGTTTTCGTATATTTTTTTAAAAGATATGGTTTCTGGTCTGCTTCATGGTTTTATTAATACAAATGTAATACCCATAACCAGCCGGGAGAAAATCCTATCATATCAATCGATCGCAGTCTTAGTTGGCAAGCATACTAACGCTAAAATTATGTACACCCAGAGTCGGGCAGAATACTACCAACAAGTAAGTTGTTTAGTGACTGGATACACATGGATATTCAATACTGTTTTTAAAATTGTATTCTGCTAGAATATTCAAAATGTGTACCTTATTCAGAACACTTGATACCTTTCTAGCACCTCTAATTGTTAAGCCATTGGTAAGACACAGAAATATTAATGCTGGTTTAGAAATTAGACCAACGTAAGATTTAAAAAATGTGTATATACACAGTTTTCAAAAGTATTCTGCTTAAATTCCATAACGTACAGGTCTGTATTCTGGAATACTGTATTCCGGTAGCACCTAGCCCTGCACTTTTGAAAACCCATTTCATTATAGTGTAAAGTTACATATAGTATGCTTTCAAAAACTCTCTTTGGGGCCCTACGTAATGGACAGGCTGCGCTGTCCAGAGATGCTTCTTTCATCTTTCAGTTGTTGAGCGTTTGTCTTGAAATCAAATCATATCAAAAGTCTTCAGTGACATTCTTTCCCTCGTATCACGACGATCGTCATCTGCTCCAGACTCTACCAGGATTCATTTTGTGAGGCAAACTGTACCGGATTTCGCCTGGCCTGGAATTAGACAGCCTGTGCCCCTTAGCCGAGATCTTTGCACCTCCTCAGGTGAGGACCTCCGTGGCCTGGCAGCGGCTTCCATGCAAAATCGGCCCCTGGGCATCGGTGGTGGTGGTGGGGGGGAACGGAACGGAATGGAATGTTTGTGTAGACTGACTTGGTTAGTTTCGTAAATATTTCAAATCAAGACAGAGTTTGATTGTTATGTGCAAAGTAGAATTAAGTGAAATTTATATTACACACATGAATATTGGGTGTTTATTGAGTTAATTCCTTAGTCATTTTTGTATTTGCTTCTTTTAGCTGAATGTTTATACATTTGTGTTCGTTTTTATGTTTGTGATATTTTGCTTTGCCTGTAAATATACATTTTTTGTTTGAGTCCATTAGTCCCACCAAACTGAATTAATTTCCTCCGCTGCAGGTTGCCATGACGCCCAGTTTCCCTGTCTTCAGCCCCATGATGGCCTTTGACACAGGCCTGACCCCCCAGCCCATTCAGATGACCTACAGTCTCTCCCTGCTGGAGGAGCAGCAGAGGCAGCAGCAACAACGGGCCATGTCACAGCTGGGGCATGGAGTCCCAGGGGTTTCCATGAAGACCTCCCAGCTGCACAACTGTCAGACCTCAACCAAGCCCGCACTGCCTGGTC
>JAACJT020000075.1:12897507-12916086 GCA_009936485.2 Gymnarchus niloticus | reverse complement strand
TCGCTTCACATCAATGTTCTCATCTACTGGTCCTGCCCAGGATCTACGTAACAGTAGTTGATGTTTATTTAAGCTCATCTGAAATGAATGTTTCTTAATTGTCTTCCTGTTTTTGTATGTCTTTTTCTACTGCAGAAATGTTGTGTCAACTGTATATTTCGGCTGTGAACTGAACCTTAAGAAGATAGCAGAGCATGGCAGGAATGTTGAATACAATCCAAAGGTGAGATCCAGATTGAGGTCCAGGCTGGGATCAGGCGTTTGTGTAACAGATGGTTTTAGAAGGGGGATATTGGTTTTGTTTCACTTGTTTCTCATATACGTTGCTTCCACTGCAGCGTTTTTGTTCTGTTACCATGAGGTTACGAGAACCTCGGACGACAGCCCTCATCTTCAGAACGGGGAAGGTTGTGTGCACCGGAGCTAAGAGGTAAAGCAGTGTCTGCTAATCACTTTTTGCAAAATGTGTTATTCTATCTGAGAAAGTCAAAAATGCCTCATATGGTCAATATTAGTGTCTCTGTCCCCACCTTTTGAGTGTTGCATTGAGTATTGGTTTTTACAGCGGTGTTAATGCATCTGTGTGAGTGTCTGACCATTGCAGTGAGGACCAGGCGCGTTTGGCAGCCCGCAGATACGCCCGCATAGTACAGAAGCTGGGTTTCCCCGTCAAATTCCTGAACTTCAAGATCCAGAACATAGTGGGAAGCTGCAACATCAATTTCCCCATCCTGCTGCCAGGCCTGCTGCAGGCGCACCAGCAGTTAGTCAGGTACTTGCCATCCCGCCTCTCATCCAGACCTTCAGCAGCGCTTGTCTTTGTCTGCAGAGCACAACTGCTCCTGGAAGCTCTGAGTGAATCCTGTGCTTCCCTCCCCAGCTATGAACCTGAATTGTTCCCGGGGGCAACATACAGAATGGCCAAGCCCCGAATTGATATTTTGATATTTCCTTCCGGAAAAGTCGTGTTTATAGGTAAGGAAAATTGTGTTTGCCTTAAGCTGAGAACTTCAGCCAAATGTTAAGAAATTTACCTGGATATGTGACTGAGCTCTCATTTGAAACTGAAATGTGGAGGTCATGTTTTGATCCTTGTATGTAAAATCCAATCGGTTGTCTTATTAAAGATGTCAACCCTTTCTTTCTAGGTGCCAAGGTCAGAGCTGACATCTACGAAGCTTTTTCAAACATTTACCCTGTTTTGGCAAGGTTCCGTAAGACCACATAATCACTGGGGCATGGTCCGTTGCTTCTCACCACTGGGAACTCCTGTTCTGTTCCATCCGGTCACCTGAACCCGAAGCTAAGAGCTTATCAGTCCTCCCTGTTTTGCTTTTAAATTAATAAAGATTTTTTTTTAATTTTTGCTTCTAACTCTCTTGTCTATTCCACTGGATGGAAAAAAAGTGCTTTGAGTTTCTTTTTCTCCTTTGAATGTTTTTATCATTTTGCCTTAAATTTTAGGTGTACATGTCTATATACTGAAATAGGGAATTATGTCAATGCATAGGATCGTAGTTTGAACTGCTGTAGTGTAGAAATCCAGAATGGAATCTGATATTTTTATGGGCAATAGGACAAATGCGTGATAAAGATGTTACAATTTAGTTGTAAATAGTTGTAAGATGCTGTAAAACATGTTTGTGCCAAATGTTTTTAAAGGCACACAAAATGTTTATGTTTCGCAAATTAGGATCAATCCATCACTAGAAACGCCTGATGTCATATATGATACATAACAAAAATCATATATCCAGGTTATTTTTCAAAAACATAGCTAACCACTGAGCCTGAAGCCAATCTGATGCAGCATATGGATGGGGTACACCCTGGATGGGATGCCAAGCCATTGCAGGGCACATGCAACAAGCACTCACGGAATTGTTTACTATAGACAACTTAAAGATGCCGAGTACCCTAACTGCATGTCTTTGGGCTGCAGGAAATTGGAGTAATTGGAGGAGACAAATGAAGGGCATGCAACCTTTGCACACAGTAGAAATGGGATTTGAACCAGCACCCCTGGAGGTGTGAGACAATAGTATATGGCCACAATACCCCCCCCCCCCCCATTAAATATTATATCAATAATAACATTATATTAAAAACAGTAATGATCCATCCATTTTTCAAAAATTTACTCCTGTCAGGGTTAGTGGGGGGCCTGGAGCCTATCCCAGGGAGGCACAAGGCTTGGGAACACCCTAGACGGGATGGCAGTCCATCATAGGGCACATACACACATACAATTTCAGAGGTACGTGTCTCTGGACTGCAGCCAAACAATCCATCCATCTTCCAACTGCTAATCCTTGCTAGTGTGGCTAGTATAATCCAAATAATAAGAGAAAAGATTAAGAAAAAAATTGTATGGCATTGATTCAATGTGACTGCTGTTCAATAATAATAACAGAGTATTTAAGTGTAGTTATACATACACTCAGCAGTCACTTTATTAGATAGACGTAACTAATAACTGGGTAGGATCTACTTTTGCCTGCAGAACCAGTTCAAATGTAGATTATATGTTTGTGCAAAGAAGTCATTCTACATTGCATTGTTTTACTTTTGCATTTGTGGCCTATCTAATCCCGCAGCTTTAACGAGGCTGGCTATTCTTATCTTTCATTAACAAAGTTTTTTTTCAGCCAGAGAAATGCTTAACGGTAACAAAAATAAAACCAATCATTCACTAGTCATTGCAGTAGTACTATTAATACTGAAGTAGTACTATTAATACTGAATACTGAATTAATACTAATTAGTACTAGTAATACTGAAGCAATAGAAGTTTTGGCCAATTCAGCACAATTATATACACTTCATTTGCACAAAATCCTGACTTTATTTATACTCTACATTTTACCTATGTTTGCTTATTTGTATTTACACAATCTAATTACCAAAGTATGTGGCAGCAGCACAATGCATAAAATCAGGCAGACTCAGGTCAAGAGTTTCCGTGAATGGTCAGATCAAGGAACACAGAAAACATCGGACTGCTGAGATTTTCATGCACAGCATTCACTAGAGTTGACATTGCAGTTCTGTGGGTGCAAATATCTTGTTGATGAGAGAGGTCAGAGAGTGGCCAGACTGCTGGGATGGCTACACCGACTCAAATAACCACTCTTTTCAACAGTGGTGAGCCGTGAAACATCTCTGAATGCACAACATGTCGAACTTAGAGGTAGATAAGCTAAGATAGCAGAAGACATCAGATTTCACCTGAGTCAGCTAAGAACAAGACCCTCAAGCTACAGTGAGCACAAGTGCAATGAAACTGGAAAGCTGAAGATTGAAAGAAAAAAAACTTCACCAGATTTGATGAATATAGATTTCTGCTGCAGCATACAGAATGTGGTATAAGAAGTATGAAACCCCGGACCCGACCTGCCTTGTGTCTAGATCAGTAAATGGGAACTGCTACCTCTTATGTTTGCCTAAATAGATAACAGATTCACAGTTGTTTAGGTTCACTCTGTCCAACAGGCCCAGAACAAAGAATGCTAAGGCTGCATTCAAAAAACCTCCAGTATTGCAGAGGACCCCTCCTAACGTTTCTTTCCCAAAGATTCCTTGTCCTGCTTCGATTTGGTAGAAGGAGTCAAAGCTTCTGAGCCAGTTCTGCTTAGTTTGGCAAAAGCTTCTTCCCCAAGGTGGTTCAGACACTCAACATTTTACCACCTATCTGAGACTTGTATACCCTCCCTAACTCCCACTGGTCACCTTAGCATATATTACTTATTTAGTGTTCTCTGCTGATGAATTTATTTATTATTCATTGACCTTTCTTGTCATTCCCTCTTTTTTTTGTCATTTGTTGTCTGTATAGTGCACCATGGTTCAGGGGGAGCATTATCTCAGGCTACCGTAAACTTGTCTATGACAATAAAAACCACTTAATTTCACTTGACTTGATTCCTAGAACATTTTAAAAATCTAACAGAGACTCTGTGTTTATACAATACAATGATTGTGAGATGATTTAAGAAAGACATTTATTAAAACACATTTTCACAGTCCATAATAAACGTACTTTTCAATTGATAATGAGTTTGTTGCCAATGATTAAACTATATGATATTTTTTATTGTGAGTAACTTTTCTGACAGTTCAAGTCAAAGTGAATTTTGAGTTTTTACCCTATTGTAGAGCTGGAAAATCTATGGGAGTCTATGGTATGGGGAGAGGGTTCCGAGGGAGGAGTGAGGTCAGGTGACAAGCCCCTCCACACGTGTGTAAGTCATTGATTGGTAAGCCTTTTTTTTTCATGAAAGAGACACAGGAAGTGCTGTTCTGTTTGTTTCCCGTCCTTTGTTAGAGCCAAAATGGCTGTATTGAAAGTTTGCTCTGTTTGTCTAGGCTTTTGAATCCTCTGGGAGCTAATAATCACCAGTCCCCATGTGAAGTGGATCCCTTTGCAGTGACTCTTACTGGGCCATTCAGAATAAGCATTTCTCATCAGGGCACCACAGGAAGACCGATGATCTGCTGCCAGGAGCCTTTTGATGTTATCTGGCACACAATGTGCTGGCATTGCCTCTCACTATTTATGTACTAAATAGCACCCAGTACCATAACCGCACTGTCCTGTCATGGATTTACAAGTGGTATACCATATGGTTTTGCTATATAAAGAATTCTAATCAAAAACAAAATATAGTTATCATGAATTATAAAACGAATGAATGAAATGTTTTCCCATAATCAAATTAATCAAATGTCTCATTTATGAAATATTCAAAAGAAACAATATTATACCTGTGTTTCTCAGCCAATACTAGAGATTTGACATATACTGCCTGGCCAAAAAAAAAGTCACACACGTCAGTCTTTCATTTGACCATCGTTAGCTTTGATTAAGAAGCATTCATCCTAGCATTGTTTGGACGAGCTTATGCAATGTCTCAACATTTTTTTCATAGATTTGCATTCATTTTTCATCGAATCTTGTATTGACAACAGGAGAGTCTAACCACTCCATAATGTCTTCGCCGCCACATCCCAGGACATTCAATGGGGTTAAGGTCAGGACTCTGTGGTGGCCAGTTCATGTGTGAAAACGATTCACAATTTGAGCCTGAAGCATCTTGGCATTTTTGTCATGGAATATGCCCATGCTGTCAGGGAAGAAAAAATCCATTGATGGGATAATCTGGTCATTCAGTAGATTCAGGTATTCAGCTGATTTCATTTTATTGCTGCATAACTTTGCTGAGCCTAGACTCAGCACTAGACTAAACTAGAGACTAGAGACGTTGGCTCTGAAGTACTGCATTTGCTTATTTAAATTGAAAAGGTGACTTTTTTTTTTGGCCAGGCACTGTATATGCATGTTGAACTTTGGTCATCACTATTTTTTATTTTTTTTTATTTTTTCTCATTTCCTAAATAAAACTATTTTCTGTCCATTTCTACCTGCATTTACCAGTTATTTCCTAAGACTTTCATAAGAGTTAGTCATCAATCACCAGCTTCTTCAGGGAGTTCAGATAAGCTGGGATGAGAGAACTGACAGAATCATCATCATTGATGATCTTCTCTCCTCTTCCCTCTGATCCAACGGAGCTTGGTGATCTGACCATTCCTGGAAAGGGTGTGCTGTAACCCTGAGGGCAGAACAGAATGCAACACACACAACTAAATCATGAAATACTTTCTATTGACCCCATCCCCCATTGCACCTTTTAATTGGGCGATAAACTGTATGCACTCACACACATACGTTTTGTATATCTAACCTTTTGGGGCCCTTCTATTCATTTCTATGGCTTTAACTCTAATCCTAAGTATGACACCTATAATCCTTAGCCAGTCCTAACCTTAACCATAAGCAACCCAACAAAACGCAAGACTTTTGGCTCTTTTGTATTTTTTGATTGCATTCACAGATTTTTATAAAGCTGAGTTTTCCCTTGTGGGGATATGACAAATGTTCCCACAAGCTAAAATGTCACCTTTTGATTGCTTCCTGGGGACACTTCATCCCCATAGCAAATTTCCAAATAAACAGAAATGAAGGAAAACAGCTAATGCAAAATAAGACTGGGTATATTGTTACAAGTATTGAATCTCTTCACTGTGATATTTCTTTTTTTTACCACTGTAGTTGAACTAAGAATAAAAACCCGTTAAGGTTGCTGTCTCTTATCACACCACTAGGGGCAATATTGTCTCCTGGAGGGCAAGCTCCTCATGACAGTGCTGCTTGTGCTGATTAGCTCTGGAGACACAGCATGGTTTGTGAGCTATGTTTCTGCTGCTCTGTTTTGTAACAGTTTAGTTGCATGTCTAAGGCTTGAGGATTTTTTTTTTCTTTTTTTGGATGTTGACTGAAATTTGTCTGTCGGGCATCATCATTTGAACTCCTTTTCTAGATAAACCCAAGTCCATTTTGAGGATCATTTGTCAAGTCGCAAGTTTCGATACAAAGGACTAAAATCCCGATTCTATCATTTTATCATTTCTGTTTATCGCTTCCAAAATGAGAAACAGTAATACATTTAAAGAGACAGTAGAAAATGGTAACAGCACACCAAAAAACAGTTTACTTATCCTCAGGAACACTGCTGGCTCCGTAATCAAAAAATGAGAAGCCACATCATTCCATCTCACTTCCTAGGAAAAGCTGCCTCTCTCGAGGGAGGCTACTGAGGGGTCCACAATAAATATTAAATTTTATTAAGATGGCTTTGTTAATCTCGTGATTTGTAAAATAACACTAAGGTTACTTTCCTTTAAGTGCACAGCAAACACTATAACTGCACATGTATATGGACACCCAGCAATGGGAGTGAACAAACTTACAGAGGAGTATCCCTTATTGAAGCTGCCTCTGTTTTTTGTCCTAATCTTGGTTAGTGCCGACTCAGCGATGTCCGCACGTTCCTCTGCGTCATCCAGCTCGTGAACCGTCTTCCTGTATTTTGCCAGATTCATGTTGGCTTGCTCCTCCTATTTGCATGAAAACACAATAAAGAGCAACTTTATATAGATACAGTAATAAGCAAATAGCATTTTATTATATGGAATACGAAATTGTCACATAAGTTTGAATGATGAGAGAAAACAACAATTGGATCCATGCCAGTCTTCCCTAGTCTTTACCGCTTCTTCCACTTGTCTCTTGTAGGCCTTCATCTTGTTCTGCAGCCTCTCCACCAGTTCTTGCATCCTCTGCTGATTTTTCTGGTCCTCTTCAGACTGAAAGAGCAGTTCTTTCAGACGCCGCTCATTCTTGCGCAAAGTCTTCACCGTCTCGGCGTGCCTCTTCTGTTCTGTGTCCAGCTCCAACTCCAGGTCTTTCACCTAAAGACACATACATTAATGACTGACCAAATAATTGCTTGAGTAAAACCTTTAACACCATTATGATGTAAGGCACACTTTTAAATTGTTAAAATGCTTATAACATTGTGACGTATTGCTAGGTTAATAAGTCGTTTAAAGCAGTGGTTCTCGACCCAGTCCTTGGGACCCCCAAGCCAGGCCATATTTTAATTCTAGCTCACCACCTGTACATCAAAACCAGGTAATCACTATTTTCAAATGACAGGTAAATTCAGGCATCTAGGTGATGGAACAGAACAAAAATGTGGACTGGCTGGGGCGGAGCCTGAAGATTTAGAACTATTCCTTTAAAGCTATTGTATGCTGATATTCTTCTGCATGGTAAATGTCTGAAATACTGAATGCTGGCCTGATGGGATTACTTGATGACTACCTTCCCTTCCAGCTTCTGTATGATCTTCTTTCCCCCCTTCAGTGCCAGCTGCTCAGCCTCATCGAGCCGAGCTGTCAGGTCCTTGATCTGGACCTCCAGGCCCTTCTTTACCCTCTCCAGATGCACCGTGTGTTCCTGCTCATGTCGCAACTCCTCTGCCAGCCGGCTGGCCTGTAGTGAGACGTAGCAATACCATTAATTAGAGTATAGTATGTAAATGCAGCTTGTTTTTGGTTTTTAACTTCAACAATTAAGACTATGTGGGTAACTCAAGGGTACAACAGCTCTGCACTGGATGGGACTTTAGCAAGAAGACTTTGGTCACAATTCTAAATAGATGAATTAGAAGCTGCCCACTGCCCATGAAAATCATGCCTTGGTCAAGAACATCTCAACACTACCAAGAAATTCAAAATTGATCCTGTATTCCACAGAGTTCTATTCTGTCTATCTGACAGGTTCATGCATAAACAACCAAGCCAACAAAGTCGTACCTCACACATGGCCTTCTTGGCCTTGTCATTTGAAGCATGCACTTTACCCTGTAGCTCCTCTTGGTCATGGGTCAGCTGCTGAAGATCTGCTTCCAGCTTTCTTCTCCCACTGTTGGCTGCCTGGAACTGCAGAGATGGAGAACATGACCCACCATCTGTGGTAGACCCATTCACTGTCAGTCACTGCCATATCGATGAGTTCATGGCCTACGCTACAGAAAAGATGCGCACGCAACTTGGCAATGAAAGTGTCGACGTTTACTAGGGAGGGTGAATGAAAACACTAAGCAGCCTTAGCCTATTTATCAAACACATCAGGTTATTGTGTGTATGGCCCTCAGAATCCGTTTATCACACAGAAGTTAAAACTTAAAATTTTCTCCTTTATTCTCCCACTCTGATATTCCATGAGGGTACTGATTGGTAGATTAGCTCTCTCCTAGCAGGCTCAGATCTTTCAAGCACAGCTTTTAAAATGTCATCGCTAATTACAAACTTTGAAGGGGTCTACAAACAACATTAACCCGGAACAATCCATTAATTGTCATTCATAATGTTTTCAGTAGGATAACAGCAGCAAAAAAAAGTGCTCCTAGCATAATCAGATACCAAACTCAAGTGCTGATCACCTTGTCTGACATGTATGGTGTCTATTCAGATACAAGACCAGTTTTTCCGGGACGTGGGGAAGCAGACCTGGCTGCTGATTTCGTTGTACTTTTCAGTTGCTTCCAGTAATTCAGCCTCCATGCTCTTGCGTGCCCTCTCTGCAGCTTCCAGTCCAGCACGAGTCTCCTCGCCTTCGGTGACCAGTGTGGCACATCGGCGCTCCAGCAGGGTCCGCTCCTCTCTCAGCTCCTCCTGCTGCCGCACGTCTTCCTCCACTTGTGCCTGGAGGTCCTGTCATGGACACAGAGGGGAGGAGGTCACACACATTAAAACACTGATCACTTTTTTGCATTGGCTCTCTAGTAACATCCCAGCTGTGGCTGGCTGGTATGTAATATGAATGGCTTTACTACCATGTGAATATCTGACTTGGACACTGCAGTTCTATACAGTGTGGGAGTCTTACATTGCTTCCATCCTATCAAACCTATCAGACATTTTACGGCTGGGTTTCCCCTGTCAGTGATGGGAGACTAGCCGAGATTAAATGTGCTGTGTTGTTGTACCTGCTTGTATCGAGCTCTTGGTGGGGAGCCTGTTCTCTGACTTGACTTGCAGGTGTATATGTGTGATGAGCCCTGTCTGTTGTTTATTATTATTATTACTGAAGACAGCAATAATAAAATTCCCTATTGACAATTACGTATAACCGTTATTTAATACTGTTGCAATGTGTTGTAATTGGTGTTTTGTTTAAAAAGTTAAAATTCAATAAAAGTATTTCTAAAAAAAATCACATTTACCATCCCAAAGGGATCAAATTGTGCATGAATTCTGCATTAGAGCTACGTCTTCGCGTAACAGCTGCTACCTAGGAAAACGAAGTATGATGACAATACTCACAAAATAAATATGAAGAATCCTTTTTTGAAAAAAAAAAATTCTCTGGATTATTCAATAAATCGTTCAGATGTGTTAGCTGGTATTAGCATTTTATACTTTATCATTTGTTTTTTTCTCTTACGAAGTAGAATGGATTAATGTGAGTTATTTAGAGCAGCCTGAAGATGGCACTGTTACCCTACAGGAAACTCTACAACAAGACAAATCTGCAGGCTTTGAGATTTGCAACTAACAAAGTTTCAGTTTACTTCCTAATGAAGAAGGCTGATTTTAGTTAACTGTCTTATGCTCCAGTGTTCTTCACCTTAAATGCAGACTCAATCTAGAATGCCCCTGCATGATAATGATTAGTTTATAATGAGGTATCAAGAATGTAAATTAGGGTTTACCAAATGATTTACTCGTTTTATTTGGCTGCTTTATATATAAACATTTTATATGACCTCAGGTTAATTTGCAATTGTAATGTTTCCAATTGAACTGAGATAAAAATTTACAACTACAGATTTTTATTTTTAATTTGTTCATGTATTCAACATATTCAATTCAATTTATTTTTATAGTGCCTTTCACAACACAGATGCCCCAAGGCACTGAACAGGACTATGTGTAAATATACACATTTATGAAGGAGGAAATGGCCAGGAGACATATGTAAAAGAGGGTGCTCGCTATGCATTCATCTTGTCTGATTTACATCCATCTAATCATATTGCTCTGATAATATGAAAATGTTAGCTTGTCAGTTTGAATAAACTGTTGTGGATTCAGCTCCTGCATCTGAACTGAAACACCATTATAAAAACCAGTAATGTGTAATCTTGCCTGTCTTGAACATTTTATATTATGTTGTACAGAACAGAATTTCACTATTTCACTCTACTCCTCACGTTATATACCAGTTACTTCTTGCAATTTCGAGGACCTGTTCTCCCGTAGTTGACCACTTTCCTTCTGATTCTGCCAACCAACACAAAATGATGTTCGCCTCTGCAATTTTGATAGACAGCCCATATTTTGATTCTGACAAACAAAAGCTTAATGCAAGTCCTTGGTAGCTTGTTCTTTAACAGTCCGTGCTGAAGCAGTAAGATGACTGTTGTTTAGTTATTCACACATTCTTCCTCCAGGCTTAAGGATGCATGCATTCCTTGTTTTCTTCATTGCCTCCTTGATCTAACTTTTTGGCCCTGAAGCCCTCAAAATTTTTGGTCACGCTCCAGATCAGCAACTGTTTCTGAGGGTGTATGCATGATTTCTTCAAAGGACTCTCTTCATCTTTCCCTCCTCCCTGTCTTGTCTGTTATTAACATCTCAGATTATCTGTTAGACCATGTTCTTTTTTCTCCCTGTCATTGTTCAGATTTCTTTGTAATTTCATATAATTTCCACATGCCGCTCTGCCCCACAGCTTTTTCCGAGGACGGCAGATACATCTTTCTGTTTCAGGGTATTTTTTAATACTTGCTGTGTTGCTCATTTTTTTACGTTCATTTAAGCTTACATTGACTGCTTGTTCTGTGGTCTCCAGTAGAACCCGTGTTCTCCTAATTGATTTATACTTTTTGATCTTTCCTACTTTTTTCTTGTAAAACCCGTAAAAAATTGTTCCCGTTTTGACATTTTGGATTTTAACTTCATAATTTAAATTTAAATGGTCTGCTGGATGTCCCTTAATTCAACTTTTTCTTGTGTGTGCTAACAAGCGGTTAATTGTGTGTAGCTCTGTGCTTCCGAATTTAATTTTAATGGATATTTCTGACATTTTCTACAATATCACTTAGATTGTTGTATTCTGCAAGCCCTTCAGAATTCTAATTTCTATTCAAAGAAATATCATTATACTATTACTGTTTCTTGGCTCTTGCCCATTTTAATGGAGATTAGCCATTATAATTAGAAGATAATTATTTTGCTGAAAAGTTTTTACTTGAATTTCTCATACGATAATTGCTTTGTTATTGTATACAAGATATTAAAATGTTTGTGTATCCAGTGTCTTCACTTCCATTTCAGAAATTACAACAAACAGGCCTATGCTGTGCCAGAGAGGAGTGCACACACATTTCAAACATCCTTTTAGGTTTTGCAAGAACACTGGATAAAACGGTACTGGGGTGACAATAAGACAAGACATACAGGTGTAATCTCAAAATATAAGAGAATTATCAGTGCATTCTTTGAAGGGTCAAGAGAAAATAAATGGTTCAGAAATTTAACTTTCAGGTAAATTCCCAAAAGAAAGGAATTATAAATTGACATCACAGTCTGGGCAGCTACATAGAATTTTTTTTTATATCATAGAAATTTAGCCTCGGCCGGACGATTGTTTACAAATGTAATATGGAAAACTTGTAAATAACGTTCAGGTAAATTCTGGTTTGATTTTCATACGGCTTTTCTAAAATGTACCATTCATCTACACCACGGCTGGTCCGTGTTCCCTGTGCTGCCTTGAGGAAATAAATCTTACTTTAATCTGCAACTGCATCTTCTTAATAGTTTTCATCAACTCCCCGTTGTTCTTGGTCAGTAGGTCTAACTGGAGCTCCAGCTCATTGATGTCACTCTCCAGTTTCTTCTTTATCCGGGCAGCTTCTGTACGGCCCTTCACCTCTGTGTCTAGGCTTGCCTGCAGGGATTCCAGTGCTCTTTGGTGGCTTTTTCTGGAAAAAAAAAAAAAAAAAAGAAAACAGAAATTGCTCCTCTCTACCCCTTGAAGGCCTGCTCATCTTATGTGAACGTGTAGAAGAACAAGCACAGCTCAGTATTTTATGAAACTGTAATAACAATCGTGTATGATTGAAACACAGGCTTTTATTTTGAAATGTGGAGCAAGAGCATAGAACAAATGTAAGGGATGAAATTCTTTTAAATTTGGTGGTTCTGGATAAAGCCGCGGAGCTGCCACTTGTGCCATATGGTCATTGAATGTCAAGTAAAGAAAATATATATACATCCTGTTTGGAGTTTCAAACCCCACACTTGAGTTAGGTTAGGAGGAAAGAGAAACCGCCAAATCAAGAATTATGCAGTTATAATTACATTTTATATCACACATAATTACATGGAGATCCACTGTATAAAAAATACCTGTAAACTTTCATATGTTAAAACCACATACACTATCAACGTTTTGCTGCTTAAACTATACCTTTTCCCTAGTGATGAACATTTTGCAGTAGTTATTGGAGTGCTAAAACAAGGTACCAGTTTACACTTAAGCTGGAACTTTTTCAGGTCACAATGCCATGTCCTTGATTGCTACAATACTGCTGATATGCTGGTATGAGATAGGGCTGTTGCATGTAACAAAAATTCCAAAACCCAAACAATAAGAAATCTCATAGATTGGAGAAAGACGCTTGTCCAGAAAGGTAACCCTATTTGAGAATGCAGGAAATTAGAGAATAAATAATAGAATCTAGTATTAAGCCATCATCTTAAGTATTACTCAATGTCCCATCTGAAGACCAGTAAAGTATACTCTGTTACATAAACAGCCTGAAACAAGCAGCACAGTTAAACATCTCTGGATAAATGAGGACTGCTTCAGTTGGTAAACTGTCATGCAGACAGTCATATATCTATGGTAGGTGCATATTTCTGACAGTGTGCCATTTCTGAGGGCTGATCACACCTGGCAGCTTCAAACTCCTCGTCCTTTTCTTGCAGCTTGCGCTCCAGGTCCCCCTTGGCCTGAGAAAGCTCCAACTGCAAACGCAGCACCTTGGTCTCCTCTGCCTGGAGCGGATGAAAGAGCAGATGTCTGACTCCTGAGTCTGGCCAAGCATTCCCCATTACCCTGTGACAGGGTCATAGTTAGAGATAAATGGGTAGGGGGACTGAGTCTTTACTGGGTCTTTATTGCTATTCATGACTTAAGCCAATAAATACACTTTTTTTTTTGGGGGGGGGGGGTTAATGACGTCCCTGCCCTGTGGTCTGGGTAACTAGCCATTAATCTCCCAGAGTCGCCATCTCAAAGCTGTTCCTTTGTTTTCCTTAATGTGCAGGATAGAGTTGCAATTTTGATGGTTTTTCCATCTTGTTTTACCTAAGCAAATTAAACTGTAATGATCAAATGAAGTTTCATTCATATCCACATTGTAGCTCTTATTGAACAGTAATCAATTGTGCTTTAACAGGTAAAACATCAATCTATCCATCTATCCATCAATCTTCTAACTGCTTATCCTGGTCAGATTGGGGAAAGGGGTGTGGGGGGGTATTCCAGCCAGCACAAAGCTGGAGTACACCCTGAATAGGATGCCAGCCCATCACAGGGTGGATGCATGCACACGTACACACTACAGGCAATTTAGACCGGCCAATTAGCCCAAGTGCATGTGTTTGTACTGCAGGAAGAAACTGGAGTACAGGAAGGGATCCCATGTGATTCCAGGAGAACATGCAAACTCCACACACACAGAAGTGAAATTCATACCCCCTACCCTGGAGGTGTCAGGCAACAGTGCTAACCAATGAGTCACTGTGCCACAGGATAAACATAAACACTGCCTGGCCAAAAAAAGGTTGCACAATTCAGTCTTTCATTTGACCATCTTTAGCTTTGATTAAGGAGCATTCGTCATGGCATTGTTTGGAAGAGCTTATGCAACATTTTTTTCATCCTAGAGTTGCATTCATTTTTCATTGAATCATGTATTGACAACAGGGGAGTCGAAGCACTCCATAAAGTCTTCTCCACCATATCCCAAAGACATTCAATGGGGTTAAGGTCAGGACTCTGTGGTGGCCAGTTCATGTGTGAAAATGATTTTTCATGATCCCTGAATCACTCTTTCACAAGAGTCACCCAAAGAATCTTGACATTTTTGTCCTGGAATACACCCGTGCTGTCAGGGAAGAAAAAATCCATTGATGGGATATCCTGGTCATTCAGTAGATTCAGGTACTCAGCTGATTACATTTTATTGCTGCATAACTTTGCTGAGCCTAGACCAGACCATTGGCTCTGAAGTACTGCATTTGCTTATTTAAATTGAAACCGTGACTTTGTTTTGGCCAGGCACTGTATATTGTATATTGCCACATGAGCGATTGTCATTAGGTAATTTGTTTGTATGGGAAACACAAGTTCTATTTTGACTTTTATTATACCATATCATTATCTCGTAATTAAGGGGTTGCAAACCTCATCTGAGAAAATGGATGATGTATGATGGACAGAGTGCATATTAAGAAGCAGGAGGTTGAGTGTATAACCAAGTCCTTTCCTACACTCTAGAGTACTGCCCAAGCTATGTTTTCAGGAGGTCTTTGTTTGGTGAAGTGCAGTTAATCACCATTACATCATCTCACTGCCAAGTCATCCAGCACTTTTTCCATCACAGATTTGAATGTCAGTAATCCTCATTATGTCACATATCCTGCAGCCTCAAGAAGAGCTCTTGCCATGACAGAGTACTGAAATTGTTTCAAATATGAAAACCTCAAAGGTGGCTGTAGCGTACTCCTTTTGACAAAACGACCCAGCAAACAGGGAACATTCCCACGACTTTCAATAACATTCTCATTAGGTTCTTAAAAGGTTCGGTTGCAGCGTTATATAACTAACGTTCCTGTAACATTCTTGAAACGTGGATCGGGACAAAACCAAAAAAAGCTTTTTAGGAACGCTTTTAAAATAACATTTTTTTTTCAAAAATGTTCGTGGAACGTCCAGAAAACTGAACATAAGCATTCTAACAACCTAAAAACAACGCTTTGGTAACATGGAAAGGACTACAAGCAGAACAATTTTCTCTTCCTCAAACCATCCCTAGTGCCTACTGCCTTCAAAACCACAGTCTTGAGGCAGCATGTAAACCTCATTCACAGAGGAGTAACCCCAGGCTAATTTGACCTGTTCTATTCAAAATCTTCAATGCTTCTCTCCTTGTACTGACAGGTTGCCCCTTGCCTCTGTTCTTCAAGTGGTAAGAACTCAAAAAAGAATGATATGAAAAACAACCTCACCTGCTGTTCCAGTTTTAAAGTTGTCATTAAATATAGGCAAACTTTCCACCTTGCAGCTGTTACAATAGCCCTCCAGGGACTGGAATTTACCACCATCAGAGTAATGCATACTTTACATATCTCGTTATGGGATCAACTGTTGAGGAAAACTAATGCTTTAAATGACTAATAGTTTAAATTTTTCATAATACACTTGGCACATGTTCATTTACTTGTTTTCTGCCATGTAATATTAGCTGGACATCTGCTACATCTGTATTAAGATTCTCACACAAACCAGGAGGCCCACAGGCATTTTATAAACAGGACAAGTTGGTTCACAAACAGCTATTGGGACAGCAGACTTGACTTCTCAATACCTCCAGTGCGGCCTCACATTCCTCAAGAGATGCTTGAAGCTCCTCTTTTTCCATTTCCATCTTCTTCCTGGCTTTCTGCAGCTCGTGGATGCTCTTCCCAGCCTCAGCAAGCTGGTCATTGAGATCAGCTACCTCTTCTAAAATGACATCGGAAGACTCATGGGAGGAACAGCAATTAAGCATTGTGTAATTTTCAGTCAAGAAGGCTTTGGTGATCAGGCAACATTGCAATTATTTATTTTTGAAATTTCAAAGGGAAAGGTCATTCAGGCTAAGTCTTTGGATGACCCCTGGTTACTGTAAAAAGTTTCCAAGCAGTTCTATGCATTTTCTAAGCTTTTAAAGTTGTTCTTTCATTTAGGCTTAGTTCCATGTCTTCTGTCTTCTGTCTCTCACCCTGGAAGGCTTTGTTCTCCCTCCTAAGGGCTTCTCCTTGCTCAAGTGTCTCCTCGTAAGCTGTCTTCAGCTTGAAGAGCTCCGCAGCAAGCTGCCGGCTCTCCTTCTGGCAGCCCTCCACTTCCACCACCAGGTCTTCGCACTTCAGCTTCCAGTCAGAGAGCTGCTTCTCTATCAAACGCTGCTTCTTATCTAGGACTGTTGCAGAGCCATTCGCCTGAACAAAGAGAGCAAAGGGAGAACATGTATTCTGTTACGTTACAAATAGCAGCATTCAAGTACCGTGCTGTCTTTGTGAAGCACAGTGGAGAAAAGTTCAAACATCAAATTCATCGCTGAAGTTGTACTCAGCGTGGCATAAAAAAGCCAGCCCGCATCTTCCACGAAAATTTTAATTACAAGCTCACAATCGCTATAAAAACTAAAAAGTTTGACATCTCAGAGACATTTTATTAAGCTAGTAAAGCACATGGGAGTACAGATAAATCTATGAGTTGCACACAATGAAAATTAATTGTCCTTGCAGCCTTGCCGTGGAACCTTAGTTAATCAGACCTAACCTGTACCTCATAGATTACAATATTATCTTGATTACAACCTGAGTCTAAACCCAAGTGGTCAAAACAATCTATTTATGCAAACTGGTCAGAATATTAACAGCAAAACTGTAAAGGCAATTTATCAAATGTGTGTTTACCATATTAGGGTGTAAGACTGTATATTATAAATATAACAAGTAAGAAATGCTTACCTTCTCTAGGTCCATACATAGATCCTCCACCTCCCCTTGTAACCGTTGCTTGGTCTTCTCCAGGCTAGTGCACTTGGCTTGGGTAGCCTCAACAGCTTCCTCGGCCTCCTGGAGCCGGGATGATAGCTTCTTCCTGAAATGCAAAAAATGTCAGATTCCAAAGTCATGGTACCTAAAGACACCACAGATGAAGAGCCGTTCACCTAAGTCATTGAAAATGAGAAAATGCACCACCTGAATATTCATAAGGCAGATTCCTCCTGTTTATTTAAAAGTTAACAGCGTAAGCATGGAGAAGGTATCCAGTTTGAAAACTCCAAAGGCAATTCCAAGCTTCATAGGTCAGTGTGCTGGATGCTGTCCCTTCAAATTTTTCCATATGGTATGTTTCACTTAGCACTTACTTACTCACTTTCATTATTTTCACTAATGGTGACACCAGAGGTCTAAATGAACGCCCGATCATTGGAAAATTTGGGTACGCATACAGAAACGGGCCATTTTGAATATCGCTAGCTAGAGCAGCTTGCGTATCAGGCACTAACTTGGCATCCTCGAGTTCGTCGCTGTGCTGAATGGTTTCGGCCTCGTAGCGTGCCCTCCAGTGAGTGACCTCGCTGTTGAGCCGGGAGACCTGACGCTGGAGCTCCAGCTTGCTCTCCTGCTCCTCCTCCATCTGCTCCTTCAGCAGATCGTGCTCCTGTCTCAGGGCACCCAGACTGCATCCTAGGGCTGTTTTGGACTGGAGGAACCATGTTGTTGGGAAATTTAAAACGAAACAATGGTTCCATTTCTCAGGGAGGCCATTTCTGTTGAGCTGTATAATATATTAGCCTTGAGATTGCTTAACACAGGTACCTACTTTAAACGGTAATTAAAAATCTGAAGAATGGTAATAATACTATGATTAATTTACAGGATCTCTTAGAAATGAAGCAGGTATGGGATCCTACTTTAATCTCTTCTTCAAGCTGCTTCTTGAGCTCGTCGTTCTGAGACGTCAGCAGGGCTCTGGCACGGCCCATCTGACCGCTCCGGTTTTCGGTCTCCTCCAGTTGCCGACTCAGGTCATTGCTTTCAGCTGGAAATCGGGGGTTTTGAACCTCGCTTAGCATAGAGCACCACAGCAGAAACATGCTGTTTATTTGCATCAAACTAAATGTTTCAAAAAGCACAGAAATATCATGCTTTCATGACGCATGCTATAGGGAAATACAGTGTACGACTTGCCTTCATGCAAATGTTTAATATTTGCTAGTGAAACAATTTCAGACTTACAAATTTTATGCTGAACATTCACCCTTGCCATAAACTTCCACATGCATGTGTGTATTATTGCACGTATAGCTAGTGAATACT
>JAACJT020000075.1:12831491-12875065 GCA_009936485.2 Gymnarchus niloticus | reverse complement strand
TTCTTTTCCCCCCCCCCCCCCCCCCCCCCCAAATTTGTCGCCCCCCGCCCCCCCCCCCCCCCCCCCCCAGCCCAACCCCCAAATTAAATAGAACAAGGGAGAAATGTAAACAGAAAGACCTCAGCTACAATACAAACAAAGGAGAAAAATCACTCGTTTCCAGCAATAACTTCAGTTTGATCACTGATAAGGGAAACAAATGCTGGCAAACTTATTTGGCAGCAGGTGTTCAGAATACTACGTATCCAGATAGTCATTTTATGAAATCCATAATAAAGCATCATTTCAGGTCAGACAAACAAGCACATGATGAAATTAATCTGCACAAAACATTCCTTCAGTCTGCAACTATAACGTTTATGGATAATCCACCTTTAGAATATGTAACTCAGCAAAGAGCGAAGTAGCGATACCTTAATGACATTAGGAAGCTTGAGAGATTTTTATTTCAAAATAAATAAATAAACACTCCTAGCTTAAGGCACATCCCATAAAGGTTAACTCCTCAGCTTTACAGAAAGAGGGACCAGATGATTTTGCTCATTAGGACTGCTGGGCTTATGTTTTCAATTACAGTTTCAGATCTCAGCAGGCTTATCGCAAGTACTCGCAGACTCTACCCTTCTTCTGCTTCTCTTTTTTCTTTCTCCATTGTGGATCCTGTAATCTAGATAAACCTTCAAAAGACCAAGGCATGAGCGAAACGGCACACACATGTCTGCACAGATACACAGATAGCAGGTAAGACAGACAGTACACAGTTACACTCAGGTACATACAGCAGCTAATTGTTCCTCCAGAGTCATGCTAAAGTTATCCCAGTCCAGGTCTTCCTGTTCTGGCTCCATCAGCAGCCCATTGGCTTCTTCAGAGTCATCTGAGAGAGACTGGCACCTTCTCCGCCTGGGTGTGTTAGACATCGCCCATGCAGGATGTCTACTCCAATGTGAGATTCCCCACAGAAGGTTTCTGCTTTATTAGAGCCCGAGACTCAGCTTCCTCTTTCTCTGGCCAGGTAAGAGTTAACTGCAGGTGACAGGAGACGAAAGGGCTTTATTCTCCCAGTCTGGCACACAAGGTATATTCAGGAGCTACGGCAGCTCCGCAGAGCAGAGGTGCACGATTTTCTCTCTCGCAGGCGTCACTAGCTGAAACATTTTTCCTCACCAGCAGCTCCTAGCCCCCTGCTCTGTTTGAACTGCACACCCATACTCTGGTTATCTTGCCCATGCTGCTTTTTTTACAGACTAAATCGACAATTATCTGTTCATACCTGACCTGAGCACCTAGGAACAACCAGAGGAGAGAAGCCCACAAGAGAACCTAATGCACATTGACCTTTTTCAGCCAACAGCTCTTGCATCCATCCATTGGGTCTCCCAGTTGCAGTCAGCTAGCAAAAGCTGTCCACCTCCCAGCACAGGGGTTTGTTTAATCTCTCACTGTAAACTGTCAAAGCTCCCTTAAGATGGAGGTATAGGGTGACAGACAATGCGGAGTGGACACAGCGCAGCATACGTAACAAGAGCTCAATATTCACACGCCCATTGAGCTTCTATATCACCCAGAATACTACAACAGCCTCTCAAATAATAATTTGACTCTGGCTACTGTATTCATTTGTAATTAACAGAGCGATCTTTTGTCTACACCCACGCAATCTGGACAATTCCCTGAAATTATTCTAGCAACAGCAGAACATAGAGAGCATTGTACCAAAACTCCAAGGATACGGATTAATTACAGACCTTGAAGTACGCTGTTTCAAGCACTACACTACCAACTCTTCACATACTTTACGACATGGAAGAATTACCACCAAGTACCATAGAATTCTATACAGGAGCTATGGTAAGTATTCAGAAAGATGGAACTGTTAAGCAGTTACCCTCCGCATAATAACCGTGATTAGAAAAATAATAACAATAACGTTTTTCTAGAATTATATCTCGGCTATCTAGAAATTAAGGGCCACATCTGTGAGCAATCAGGTTTACTTATAATTACGGACGATGCTAATCATTTAGCCTAAGATGTCCAGAATACATTTTATCATATACTGCTCAACAGCATTATTTTAAAATTATGACATTACTCTGTTGATGAAACACTTTCAAACAAAGCAGGTTCTCAGTTGTACTTCTTTGTGCAGATATGTTACAATGTATTTCTTTTGTAATCAATGAATTTCAAATACATCACAGCAAGCTTGCCTCTGCATAATTCATATTCAAAAAATTAAATGATGAATTATTACGAGGATGAATGATCAGCAGAAGCAACCAAAAAGACGGACCATGTCTCAGGTATTGTATATTATAGCAAATATGCTAGAAAATGAAGCTGTCAATAGAATGACATTGGTTATTTTATAATGAACACATAATTAAGATCAAGTATCATGTATCATTGAAATAATTACTTAAATATTAAAATCACATCTGCTACCAGTTCAACAGAAAACTCACTTTGACTCAAAATTTTACTTAAAAAAAAAATGCATAACGATGCCATAGATCCTTTTATTATCAAATTCCAGTCAAAATTCCCCCTTAAAGAGTACAGAAGAACTCTTTTACAGCACAGGGCAAAGGCAACGCCCTCATGTCATAAAGACACATAAACAGAACATGCTCAGACAGAGATAAGCATTGAGTAGTGCCAAGAGTTTTAGTACTTCACATATACTGATTAAAGCAAAAGAGCCTTTGTACAACCCAGCTCAAGAAATCTTTTGTGTGGGCTCAAAAATTTTTTTACTCCATATAAAAACTATTCCATTCACTCTATTCATAGGTTTCACATTTCAATATTACTTGTGACAGTCTGAGCGTATTTAAGGATGATCCATTGTACAGTATGCCGAATAAAATTGGTAGATGCTATGAGAGCAGTAATGTTAATTACACTCAGTGATCTTGGAGAAATACACGGATCATAATAAGATACTTGAAGGACTTTCCTAAAAGAAGCCGAGGCTTTGGTTTAACAGAAATTCGATTTAAGACTGATTACCTGGACTATACGGACACAGCAGTGTACAGCGGGGAAAGATAATGGCTTGAAAATCACTCCAATGGATTTAAAATGCAGTTAAAATACATATCAAATGAATGATGCACTTTCTTTTTATATGGGATAGAGGAAAATGTGACCCCAGGGCAAAAAAAAAACAAAACAATGCACACACCAGGCTGGGCTCAGTTTTAAGTCAGATTACATTGGACGAGTGACATAATACAAAAGCACACAAGCAGAAACCATGTCACATGCAAGAAAATATAGAGATATTAAGAAAATATTCAATTTCTAACTGAATACATATCCAATATTTTTTTTCCTTATTTTTTATTAGGTCTGTCAATCCAGTTAATACAAAGAAGTTAAATATGATAGTGTAGAATATTCATATCCATCCATTTTCCAAACTGAATGTCTTGGGCAGGGTGGTCTGGACTGTGGGGGGAAACCTGTGAAAGATGGGGAAAACATGCAAACTCCACACAGACAGATCAGGAGGTGGGACTCAAACCCCCAACCCTGGAGGGCGAAAGGCGACACCACTGAGCCACCATGTCCCCCAAAAATATTTATATGCTATGCAAAATTAATTACAAATGAATAATGACTAACTTAGATATTTATAGAGGTAGCTAATTAAAATGATATGGTAAACGAGATTATAGAAAAAGGTTAGGGTTCACTGCATCATGCAATTCTGTTTACCTACTGAAGACTAGCTAGCTTAACTATAGATGACTAATGACCATAAAAAGTCCTGCTGGGCTGAAAGATGTGGGATACTGGATAAGTACAGAGAAGTTTATAACAGCTTATAACTGTACTTTGGTTGACTCATAAAACATGTTACACAATTATGACTGGTTCTTGCTTAGTTCACTTTACTCAGGCCCTTCTAATACTATATGGTGATTTCATCGTTAAGTGGCACATTTATCTTCTTGCTACAACCACCCCACCAGCACCAATAAACACTAAAAAGAGACTGACATGCAACATCACATGCTCAGTTTTACATCAAACTTGCACATCTGTCCGACTCATCAAGGAATATAAAATGACTTCTGAAAGAGGTAATTTGCTCTTGGATACAACCAACAATTTCATCCATTTTTTGACTGGGCTTCTTTCATTAATGCCATGTTGTTCTATTGTCCTTTAATGTCTGGTCTATGAAGGATTATACTCTTCCTGCTCTGAGACAAATTCTGAGTTCAATTCCAATTATTGTTTTTTTAATACAGAAAATATGAAATGCTCAGGGTTTCATTCTGATTTATCTGGAAATTGCTGTTAAAAAATAGAGATCGTTCATGATGTCACTATCATAATATTTAAAAATTACAAATCCAAACAGCATGATATGTAAATGACTCATATAGGTTAAGTACCCCACAAAAATAAACTACAGTAATCTTCTACTTGCAATCACATACTCTTAACCACTTTTCCACCTGTTGAAAATGCAAAAGCCCTCACTAATGAAAGCCAAATACATCCATAAGTCCCAGTTAAGGGTAGATTATGCCTCCGATTTTGATACATAATGCAATATTGAATGTTTGAAGTCACATGCAAATAAGTCCTTAAATATGTAAATATTTATGTAAAATACATGCACTTTCCATTAACTGCTTACCCATTGCAGCAGGATACACTCAAAATGTGACACCAACTGCTGCGAATACATGCTGTAGTTTTTGAGAATCTCTATATCAACATCTAAATCCATTTCCTAAAACTGAACTCCATATGTTTTATTGAATATTGCTGTATAGCCAAGACATGAAATTAACAGATTAAGCCACCTGGACTGCATTAAGCCAACAGGTGGTTTAATGAATGCCACTGCCACCCCCTAAGCATCTACAGAGTTGGGGTATCAAATCTCCCCCCCATCCTGTGGGTTTCCTCCAGCATTCAAAGCACATACAATTACTTAGTCTCTTGAAACTGTCTCTGGTGTGTGTATGTACCCTCTGACGAACAGGTGTCACAGGAACCAATCACACAGACACCTAGCCATGACTCTACACTGGTTGAATGATAGATAAAGAAAGAGAAATTAACCCACTTTGAGCTAAAAACTGCTCGGAGGCAGCCTTGCGCAACAATGCAATCATTCAAAATGGTGTATCATTGGCCTATTTATGTCATTGCCTATTACGCCAAAAACTAAAACAAGAGTAGTAATGACTTTTTTGAGAAGAAATCATTTTCATAAAATTAGTTTTGAGTAAAGAGGTCCAATAAAAGAATTCCTTTCTGACTACAGCTAAGTTGGGGTCGGACTCTAGAATTTGAAGGAAAACACATTGCTGATTGTCTGTCCAAACTCCAAAATTGACCAATAACATTTTATTTACTTTGTCAGAAAGAGAAAAAATATACTCTAAACTAGATGCTAGACTGCTGACCTGCCAGACATTGTAGCAAAGGACATAAACCAGATCCACGTGCAACCAAAGAACGACCAGGAGCAGCAAAGACGATTTATTGTCCATAAATATCCAGGTTTTCCAATCATATCTGCTTCCACAGCCATACTTAAATGGGAACGACGACGTGCCAGAGAGAGCAGGATGTTGGTCTGAGCCACAGAAGGTCAGAGTCTGGAGGGTGGAGCACAGAACACCTGTGCTGCAGCCAAAGTATGAAGAGAAGGGGATATGTTTGTTTCCAGGGAAAATGGAAAGCAGGCCATGAAGTTGGGAAATCGTCTGTACCGTTTGCCTTCTCTTCAAGCCATGAAAGAAATTTCAACACATTTCACACACACGATGGCATGAATAGACTGCCCAGCCAATACAGTGTTGCTAAAGAGAGGGATTTGGGTGGCAGTCTTCTTTTAAATGACTGGCTAAAATGACAGCTCTAATTAATTCATGTAAGTGGGGATTATTTTTACAATGGAATGTGATGTGTAGGAATAGGTAGGCAGATGAGAATGAAAGAATGGAAAGCAGTACATAAAGACATTGAAATAAATTCCCTTTGACCAAATAAAATGCAATGCCAGATAAAGATTAAGGAGAAGACATTGACTCATTGTTCATTTAGTGCAGACCTGGGCATTGTACACCCCCCTGGGCCACATCAGGCCCTTTGGCTGTCCTGGACCAGCCCGTGTGAGGTCAACAGGAAACTAGGAATCAGACGTAAATGAGTATACATCATGCACGCAACACAATTGCGTTGCTTTTATTTTGAAGAGGACCGTTTTTTTTTGTGCGTGTGTGCGAGCATGCGAGTGAAGGAATGCACCTTCACTGTTTTTACACTGTTATTGTGTTGGCAAGCGGAGAGATGTGAGTTAGCTGTTAGCCCTCAAAAAAGTCAGCTCACATTAACAAAAGAAAGATTGATACAGAATGTAGAGTTTTTAATAAGACATGGACTTCTAAGTATTTATTTACTGAAGTCAAAGGTTAGTTTGTGGAGTACAGATTGCTGTGTTTAAGGATTATAATTTGAATCAATATTAAAAAACTAAACACACGGAGCGATACAAGAACTTGACTGATGCATAGCGGGAAACAGCACTCGTGACTTTTTGTATAAAGTTAATTTAATGCTGGTCTTTGAAATACTGCAAAAACATGCACATTTTCAAGATCGTTTTTGTGAATGTTGATTAAATGTTGATATGATATTGGTGTTTTTACTATGCCTGCTCCACGTTTTCATTGCCTAATTGTAACACCTATTCTTACCAGTAGCAGCTATTCAAAACCATACAATTTACTGCTTTTTATAAAGAGATCAAATTAATGTTGAGCAACAGTCCTAGTTTCTCATGTGGCCCCCTGGGAAAATTAATTGCCCATCTGATTTAGTGCTACATAGAGACCAAACTTCAAAACTAGCACTTTTGCATCAAGAGGAAATCAATAATACTGAAGAGAACCTGGCTAATAGATTTTTATAACACACTGACGCATACCTCAAAATTCAATAAATCATAATCCATCAGGTGCTCAAGAACTAGTGGAATCAGATGACTGGAATAAGAATGATGATAACTGAGTGTAAAATCATGGAATATGCAAATGAGATTCCTATTCCAGTAAATATTCTGAAAGAATTAAAGATGGTAGCCATGATGAGTTACCGTGGCTACTTCATCAAGCTCAAGGTCACACTGAAAATCACTCAGCTGGATTATGAACCCCAACGTAGAGCATCCCTTAGAAAGAGCAAAGGTGTGTAGCATTTCACTTGCCTTAAGCAGTTCAAATCATTTCTATGTTGAAATTCCCCAGTAGTGGCAGAAAACACAAGTTATGAAAGTAGCTGGTGTAACAGAGGAGACCACTACAGTAGTTCAAATTAAAGTCAAATAAAAATACAAATAAAACTTAAGCAAACAAATGCAGTGTCATGTGTAACCATATATAGATCATAAAGTAAGTAAACCCAGACTTACAGTTTGGTATCTAACAAGAACCTCCTTCTTTTCTTTGTAAAGTCCTGCATTTTCTTGCTCCAGTTCACAAATTCTGGAGAGCAGACGGTCCGTTTGCTCAACAGCTTTCTTCAGCTCTTCTCTCTCCCTCATCTCTGACTGCATCGACTGTGGCAACGGATTAACCTGGGCAGCAGAAAGATTCATTTCCTTCAGCCTTTCACTCCTACCTAAGACACCCCTCTCCTATCTCACTGCAATGTGGGCCTCCATCAGCTCCTTAGAAGTATATAAAATTTCATCATCCGATTCTGTTTCCCAGCGAACACAGTGCCAGCAGTTAACAGAATCATGGAAAACGGCTGCACTTTTTAAATTTAATGGCTCCAGTAGCTGTTCACTTTTTTGAAAGATTAGGCTAAGTGAAACTACTTAGTAAAGCAACTTAATAGTAATATGTTCTGGCCTCCCTCCTAAGTACAAAACATAGAAAAACAATTAAACTTGAGACCTTTCAAATGGCAGCCAATTATTTACATATGTCAAAAATTTTTTCCATATGTAAAAAAGATTATAGCCAATTCCAAAAGAGGATTAAAAAAACATCAAAAAGAAGCATAGTAATTATACAGGGAAATATTTCATAGACACTATTATTAAGTGACCACAACCTCTGAGGAATAGGATTTACCTGTCATTAGTCATCATGAAAATTTCAATTATCTTTCACAGTTTCAAGCCATTTATCAGATTTGTGGTCAGGCGTAAAAACAGTGTGGTATCTGAGTTACAGAAAACAGAATTATAATTCAATGATACCAACCTAGGTGATATTTAAAAACTGACTTTGATGCACTGGTTTGATTTGACAAGGTAATTTCAACATGGAACTAATGCCATGCAGTAGTCTGTTTTTCATTACTGGGCTGTAACCAGTTATATATCATGGGCTGCAACCTTAATGTAATTTAAATTTACAAAGTCTACTTAATGAAAAAAGTCTTGTGCTTGAGAAGACAGGCCTACCTAAAGAAAATTATTAGCTGACTTATTGCATACAACTATATTTGCCTCTCAGATTAAGATAAAATATCAGACTTAAAAACACAAGACAAGAAAGAATGAAAGACATTCCACTCACATTTGTTTGTGTCGAAGCACAAATTTAAATTTGCTAGTTTTGCTTGAATCAACGGGTATTCATTTCTAGGCTAGAAGAACTTAGCTTTCACTCATGGAAAAACAGATGTGTTATTTTTCCAGAGCTCACTAAAAAGTTGTTTACAGATGAAAACCATCGTGTTTGTTTAAAGGACCTGTTAAACGCCTTATGCTAAAAATGACTGGTATTAGCAAGACAAAGGTCTGACTTTGATACTACTTTTATATTCAGTGCACACAGCTTTGCATTACAAAAATTAGGAAAGGGAAATATAAACTTTCGACATTTCCACATAATTGCCTTTTACCCTGACACGATTTAATATCAGTCATTTTAATGTATGTGAGGAAGTGCTTTGAAAAGCACCTGAATTTCCTGAGGCAACGTGTGTTTGAATCTTACACTGACAGGGTGTGTATTCTGTCCAGACAATACTGCACACATGCTCAGATCACAGACAAGGAAACTACTAGAGATAAAATCTTGGCAGTTGAAATTAAGTCATATGCTATTTAGTATACATTGAATGGCACAGGCTAATAATGGTTTGTACATTAATAATCATATCACACTGTACTGTATTTGTACATTTATGTGTTTCATTATTATTTTTGTTGATTTGGATTTATGTTCAGTTTTTCGAAACCATTCTACTGCTTTTAAAGCAGCTACATTACTAAATGATACTCTCATTTGTTTTCTGATTTGATAACTAGCAAACGTAAAGCCAAAGACAGAAATGTACATGACTCAATGGTTTTTGTAAAAAAGCCTCACAAATCTGTCATGCCAGAAAAGGGACTTGCAGAAAAATATTTTGTACTTCATGCTAGTCTTTTCTCTGCTCTCGTAATATCATAATAGCATTTTGCAAATAGGCTTTTAGGTTTATGGTCGACGGCATCGGTATGCTTCATCCTTTCCTGTAATCATTGTTTCAGTGCGCTGAATATCTTTGTCGAATGGCTCCACTTGCATAATGTAGCAGTTCAAACTCTCTTTGTCCTGGAATATTACCCCCCCCCCCAGATACTGAATAGTAAAGTTTTGAGTTGGTGGAGGTGGATGCTTATGAAATTGGAATGTGAAATAAGACAACCCACATTTGTGTGTATGTGTGTGTGTGAGACAGTTTTTTTTTTTTTTTTGGGGGGGGGGGGGGTAATTTAGCTGTCACTGAAGTTTTTTTTTGCTATTTTGGAAGTTCTCAATATTGTTTCCCACTAGCCAGACAAACTTCGAAGGCATGAAACTCAATTGAAAAGCTTTTTTTCCATTTAGAGGCATTCCATTAAATAGTTCAATCCACCCCCTCGTCTGTCCAGCACAGTACTGTTTTCTTCATACGTTAATGCATTTCTCCATCCCTGTCCACAGTGGTTTTCCAAATGCACGTTCTGTGGGGGGATACACTGCTTAATTCACAGAGCAATAATTTATAGCACCAAATAAACTTGTGTGCTTAACCCTTTCGTGCACAAATTATGACTGGTTGAGAACATTTTGTTCTTACACTTTTCAATTCTTCATTTAGGGATTACTAAAATGTTCTGAAATGATTTTACTCAAGTTATACTTTTTAAAATGATGCATGTTTTATACTGCCTTTGAGTATTTTACCACGAGTAACACAGATCAAATTATGAATAAGTCTGACAGTGAATCACAATTGAAACCTTTGCTCCTTTTGGAGCAACGTCTCGTAAAGAGGATTCCATGTAACTTGTAACTTGAAAACAATCCATAAATTAAACAATGGGATTTAAATACCTGTCCACTGTAGTAAGCATGATACATGAAAGGGTTAATTTTTCACAGTGAAATTGCAATTAAAACAATTGGTATTGGTATTGCAATTGGTAAACCTTCTTTATAAAGCCTAAAGGAAAGGAAATTAGGTGAAGACGAAGAGAAAAACAAGTAAGAATGGGGAAATAGTAACAATAGAGCAGAAACTGTGACATTGAAATGTCTTGCAACAGAGGAAAACAACAGCATTACTGAATTACTGTACCATATCAAGTGAGCCCAGTCCATTCATAGCAGAACACTCCGGATTAAAAGTAGGCCCATCAACTCTATGGACAGTAACAGAACCCGCTTCCATGCTCACATCAAAAAAACATAGGACAATGCATCAATCTCTGTAAATGTCAAAACACACCGACACTCCTCTATGGCATCGGCAGCTGGTAGAACGGTGGATATGAACACAGGCCTGTAACTTAAAGACTGCCATTCAATTCTCTGATTTCTCTTCAATGCAGACATCTTCCAGAATATAATAATAACTAGGAAGAAAATCTACTCCATACAAACAGATCAAGAGGCAGGAATTAAACGTACAACTGTTGGAGTGCATATACTCAGCAATCAATGCTAGTGCTAAAAAAGGCTTCAAAACCGTGATGGGTGGGAATATCCTGAACTAACCAATCAATGCTGACGCTAAATGAGGCTTCAAAACCCGTGGTGGGTGGGAGTATCCTGAACTAATCAATCAATGCTGACATTAAATGAGGCTTCAAAACCCAAGGTGGGTGGGAATTTCCCAAACTAAACCATCAATGTTAGTGCTAAATGAGGCTCCAAAACCCCTTTGCATTGATTGGTAGTTCGGGATACTCCCACTCACCATGGGTTTTGAAGCCTCATTTGTCCCATCACTACTTCCTCCAGCTAAGCTGTTAACTCAGATGGCTTGTAAGAGTCAGGGGTTGTAAAGGAGCTGGAGTAGGATGGCAATGCATCAAGTTAGACACTTAAAAACTCAGGTCTTTGAGAAATTCCAGAAGGCAAGTCACATTGGATGAAGTTCGGAAACCTGACGCAACACTGTAAAACACATCAAAATTACCTTTGCCAAATAGCTCCATCACTTTTACCAACTCTCCATTTATGCTCTTTTAAATATGTAATTATACATAAATGTATATTGTGGTATCAAAATGTCAACATGACATAACTGATAGCCCAAAATACAAATTTGAAGATTATTATACAACAATATATTCTATCCTTCCAGGTCGGGCTGATGTAGATGTCACACGGCCTGTGCAAAAAACAGGGAAAATAAGTTCTGTAGCTTATAATGTTTGTAGTTTGACATCTCAACATGTACAAAAGTTACGATCCGTCATTGGGTCCGGGCCCAATATTTTAACTCTTAGTTCAGTGCGGACACTATAAGAGGCTGTGTTTGATTCAACAGAAACTAATCACTGCTTGTTAAGTGATAATATGAAAATTACGAGTTGGTATCGTCTTGCATTGTATTTATACCATATGTCAGCCTAGCAGACTTGAAAAGCTAATACACCAACTCACTTGATTGTAATAAAGTCAGAAAGAGTGAAACATTCTTAAAAAATACATTGTTCCATTTCTATCCAATTCTGGTAGCATCACCTCAAAAATATTATAACAACCTATTAAGTAGCATCTGCATTAAAATGGCTCTAACGTATCATGTTCCACTACAGAGACAATATCAAGGTCTAGTCTGTCGCCCCTATATATTGGATGAGAGTAACTAAACTGTAGGGTGCTGATCTTCATGCCAGTCAGACTGACAAACTGGTACATAGACAAAAAGTAGGATGTCCCTACCAGCCTAACCACTTCCAATTTTGAGTTAAATCAGCTTGAATACAAGACATTAATCCATGTATTGCACAATTATATATATTCCCAACAACTTCAACTGAATTCAGTATTCCATTTAGTTTCTTTTTCATTTGACATACTTAAAAATTATGGTCTTTGTGGTAAGGCACAACAAAGCAGTAAAAGGACAGGAACTGCTGAGTAACTAACTCTGACATGTTCTCATGCAATTGCCACCATTGCTTTTGTATTTTTTAGCTGCACAGTGTTTTAATAATTTATGATAATCCAGGTTTGCATTCCTGAAAAGTGTGCTCAAAGGTGGCTGCGACAGTGCTGGCCTGACAGGCCAGAGTGAATCTCTATGGGTAAATCTTAAGCCATTTCCAGTAGAAATTGCCCTTTTATTATTTTCCATTAGACAATAAGTTTCAGTTATTTCCTTTGCAAACATGGAAAGAAGTCAAGACGCAAATTAATCATTCGTAGTGAAAGAGAAAAGGGTTGTTGAGAGGAGACATTCTGAAACTGAAACTGCGTACAGCAAAAAAAAAAAAAAAACAACACTTACACACTTACATGTACCAGTGGCGTAGTGTGGACAGTGACAGTGGGTCGGTACTGGCGGAACTCAGTCTGGATCACACACACCTTCTTCTCCATCCTCAGGTTAAGAAGCAGTCCCTCATCCTGTCCTCATATGAGCTTTGGGTGGAAACTTGGGTTTGAAGTGTGGTTACCTGACCCCCCAGCAATGCTGTCAAAGCAGGAGGGGAGGGAACAGCACAAAAAGAAATATATATATATATATATATATATATATATAAACCAACTTCAACATCCCCCTTCTACCCTCAGTACATGCGCAACCACCCACTGTCAGCTGAAGAACAGAGGAGAAAGACACCTTAGATCAGCTCAAAAGCCGCTGTGAACATTAACCCCTTCTGTACTGAAAGAGTACTCTGCTTCTCTTTTTAGGTGATAAGCATTTGGGCTGCGATTCTTTGCATTTGTGCCTTTGATCATGAAACTAGAATACGCTGTGAAAACACTTATACTATTGCGACAGTGCCTGGTTTAGAGATTAAAAACTCCAAAAGCCCCTAGAACACATTAGGGGGAAAAAAAAAAAAAAATCTTAACACTTTGTTCAAAATTACAGGGGCAATTTTCACCTTTACACCATTTTCACTAAAAATTTTGCTGTCATTAATTTTGGTAAGAAGAGGATGTTTGAAACTGTAGTGCACAGCAGAAGGGCAAACAAATGAATTCAAATGAATAAGTATTAGGCAAATTATTTAAGATCCTAATCAGAGCAACTCATAATAAATTAGAGAATAAGCATGCATGTTAGTTTCGCTGTTAAAATGTGTTTTTTTCGCTTGGCGTTTTACTTGTCATGCCATTTTTATTGCAGCTATATTGCATTACTTCCAAAAAAAAGCAATTTGATTTCCTTGATCAAATCCTGATTGGTCAAAGCATCATAATAAGAGCGGTAAATCGATCTAAACTAAGAGAAAGGTGGGCTACTTTAGCATATTCCTTTATAAATCAGATATAAAAAAATAGCCTTCACTCAGCTGTATAATTTTTCACCTTAGAATTTAACTGTGCATTTGGGAGCCAGAATATCCGTGTTTCCACTAATCCAGGATATTACAGCAGTGCAAAGTGCATTAAAACAGTGCAAGCATAACTTGTTAAAAAGGAGAAAAATGCAACGTGTCGAGACGTGAAAAGAACAATTTCTCATTCAATAAGGCAAGCGAATTCCTCCGATTCTCGCTTTCTGAATCGGAGAAATAACTCTGCTCTTTACTAAAACTTACTTTCTCCACTGTTTCATATGTGCATATGTACGATTAATGGAAGAATTAGTCTGGCATCGTGTTAAATTGAAGAGATGGAAATATAAAACGCCTTGCTTTAGGAAACCTATTTGCTTTCTGGGGAGGTGTACGCTGTGCAGAAGTGTACAAGTCAAAATCAAGTTAAAACCTTGATTGATTTCATCCGCTCCTTAGCTAGCCCGTATGTTTTTGTAGGATTTCTGTCAATCAGTGACTAAAATGAGGCAGGGAGGAATCTGTCTTGGGAGAAAAGAGAGGGAGAAAAAAAAAAAAACACTTGTTTTTACAAGATGTCGGAAAAAATGATTGAGGGTCTCGTATTTTTCATATTACAGCTGCGGCCAAGAAATTGCATGTACGGTCGGTTTGCTTTTCACTCTCATGGCAGTGGAAATTGGATGTCATCTTAGAAATCTTCCTGGATTTTCCATATGTAATATTTACAAAAGTAAATATTACTAAACGAAACATAATTTCTTAATGGTTTTCAGAAATAGTACAGTAAAACAAAACCAAAACTGGGCAATTCGTTTTCACCCTGAGGTTGAATTAGCCGAAGTTTGTGTGACACGGACGTTTTCATTTTGATATAGACGAGATCAAGTGGGGACAGGTATTTGAATTTTAACAAAACTATTGTTATAATTCAGATTAAGTATATATGGAAATATGCAACAGAGATTTGACAGTAAAATAACCTGGAGTATGGCAATAAATCATAATGCAAGCTGGTTTTTGAAAGTGTGATGCAGCGATATGCAGTTATCAGCCCTGATGTACAAAATAAGAATTAAAAGAAAGCCATTACACACCGCTTAAGTGGCTTAACATTAACTGTCTGTGGTGTAACCTTATGATATTCCATGCCAACGAGAAGGAAGTTATATAAATAGTTTACTGATTAGCGTACAAATATATGCTGTAAAATGTCAAATATGCAGTTCACTATATTGAAAGCAAGTGCTTTGCACCAAGAGCCATTTCAAGTAAACTGTCAATCCTGGAAGGTATGGAAAAAACAAAGAACCACATGGCAAATTATTAATGCGAATTAGCAGTAGGCCTGTGTTTCACCTGTTAAAAAGGTCTGACAATCAGCACTCTGATACGAGTACTAAATCAACACGAGATTACTATAAAGCAAGTAATATACATGAGGTTTATTGACTCTCTTTTACCTTCACACATTTATTATTATTCATTGATCACGTTGTAATATGTATATGCAGTCTTGAGTTCAACCCCATGTGTTTTGTTCCTTTAAATTATCCTGAATTCCTTCTTTTGCCCTTGTGTCTCTTTGCGTTTTGCACCGTGATACTGGGGAAACATTATTTTGTGGTACCTCATGTTTGTATATGGATAGAATGACAATGAAGACCACTTGACTTAGAGTTCCAAAGGAGCCATACGGTCAATGCCTGAATTTCAGGTTCATTGGTCATAAAAACTGTAAAATTATTTAAGATGAACAGTTATGAAAACATGACAGTATATGCCAAACATGTGCAAACCGTGTGTTGGTGCAGGTTTGGGGGTTTGAATCCCACATGATCAAACTGTGTGTCTGTGCAGGATTGGGGGTTTGAATCCCACATCTGTTCTCTGTGTGTGGAGTTTGCAAGTTCTGCCTGTGCTGTGTGGGTGTCCAACCAAAGACATATGGTTAGGCTAAGTAGTTTCTACGCAATGCCCATTGTATACATGTGTGCTCTGTGATTGACAGGCATCCCATGGAGGGTGGACCCCTGCCAAGTACCCTATTCTCCCTGGGATAGATTCCAGGTCTCCATGACCCTGACCAGGACAAATTGCTGGTAGCTGGATGAGCAAAAGAATAGTTGTTAAATCTTGCAAATTTGCCTCCTTAAAAAATACCACAGAACCGAATCAGCACCTTTATGAAACAATGTCATTGAAAATCACACATTCTGAGCTTCTCAAAGATGGAATTTATGGCATGGTTGCCATTTGGAAACCACTTGTATCCAAGGCCAATGTTTATAGATATATAAGCACAAAAATTCATTTGACCATATTACTTTAATCTTTAATTTTTTTCCTGCATCCAGATGGGTTTACATTTAGAGAAATCCAAAGGATACCTTCAACCCACAATGCCTGTTGTAAACTGTTAGATATAGTAGGGGGTCTGTAATGTTTGAGTAGCAATCTTGTGGGATCCATTAGATCCAATCATTGCTCGACATGGTCATATAGTAACTGATGAATATTAGTCCACTTTATAGGACCGGGTGTGCTGTACGGTGCAACCACTGCCCCATCATTATGTTCCCACATTCTGCAATGAAATATACAGCACACGTTGCTAAAAAAATTAAGAATGGTTTCCTCAATCCAGGGTGAAGTCAAATGTCTTCCATGGCTTCAACAATCACCAGAACAAAATATAATTCAACCTTTATGGAAGTTCTGGACACAAGATGCAGTGAAGAATTCAACCTCCATCATCCCTCAAAGACTTGGAGGCTTTTCTTTTTACTGGTCCAAGATTCTACTCCACACAGTTCAGCCACAGTTCAAAGAATGCGTGAAGCTGTTCTGAAGACAATGGGTGGCCTGACTACTTATTACGACCTTGATATTCATTTATTGTTACGGTTCAGTCATTTTGTCCATCCGTTGTAGTCACACATATACTGTACATCCACAGATATAGTAGTTCTGTTAAAAAAATGTACAATAAATTTACTTCAGAATATACCTTTAAGTATAACTTAAATTTAAACTTGGGGTCACAGAGAAAGGGTTTTTGATTTCCTGGTTTCTGCTGTAGGATTGAACACGGTATGCGACTTCATTTCTTCTGTTAAAAAATACCTCAATATGCAGCAGTACATTTATATGAATCTTTTTATAGACTCTGCATGCTAAGCCACCAAAAATATTAACATAAATTATAGAATGATATTACACAAATAATCAACAAATCATTTTAGTCTTACCGTATGAGTCGTTGACTAAATAAAACGTTTTCCGTGAGATGAGTTACACGTGGTATTGTGTTGCCTTTATAAAGCTTATCATTGCAAGATGAGTCTGTGGCTAAGGGCCATTTTTCCTATGAATAGTGCTTTTTGTCTGAATAAAAATTGCAGCGTAAGCTCATCCCTCAGTCTCAGTACTGCCTTTGGCGTGTGTGTTTTCATATGGTTCTTACCCTAGGAACTGAGTTAAAAGTCTTAGTTTCAATAAGATAACGGAATGCAGAAATATAACTTAGCAGCCAGGAGTCTTTTAGAAGTCAGAATCATTGTTCTGAGAGGTCTCATCACAAAACAAGTTATGAGTGCAAAGTAAAAGTGATACCAATAAAGCGATTACAGAAAGGTAATATTCTACCATGTCTGGATTTCAAAAATGGAAGGATATTAGCTACTCAAGAGCAAACAGCACGAGAACATCCTGTTTGCCCTTAAAATACCCCACTGGATCTCAGCAAACACTGCAGAATGGGCCCGTTTCAACAGCATGAGTAAAATACTCCATATAGCTTCTTGTAATGCAATGCATACATTTTTCCTGCTTATGCTGCTATAAATGTGTAAAACCTAATGCAACATATTAATGCTGTTCAGAAAACATACACTTAGGCGATATTAACCAGTCACTTCATTCGAGTGTTCGCTAAATAAACGTAGTAGAAATGTACTTGTATACATTTGTGTCTAAGATTAAAAACAGGTTCCACTTGGAATCTACAAAATGCGATGATGCCTAGGATGTCAAACTAATGAGGGTCATATGTACGAAACACAAAGATGACTTTCAGCGTACGAGCATCACCACGTACGCATGCACCCTTCACATGAGCACAAATGCATGTGATTTTGTGAGACGTCAAAGATCAGCTCATTGGGTAGCATGAAACCTACAACAGGACACAACCATTTAGAGATATTTCAGGTTCTGTACTCCCATGGGCCTCTTACAACAAATTTGCTTACAAGTTATAATGTCTTAACCAGTTATAATTGTACTCTACAACAGCATTCCTTGTCAAGGCATCAGTTATTGTATTTGACAGACGGTACAGAGACAAATTTAAGCATTTCACTGGAATCAATGAGAATACATTGAAACAATGTTTTTTGTTATGTGCCTGAGGGTCTTTAAGTGACTGATTCATTGAAATGTACTGCAGTTTGTTAAGAAGATTCCAAATTTTATTTTGCCTATTGTACAAGCACTTATACACTGTAGCTCAGCAAAGAGATGGGTGGCTTTGAAAACAGAATAATCTCAGAAAGCATGGTACGAATTCAATTTCAGTTTTATGTAGCACTTTTAACAAGGAGCATTGTCACAAAGCACTTGACATAGTCCCGGGCCCCAGAAAGTAAGCTAAAGGTGACAGTGGCAAGGGAAAAAAAGAAAACTCCCTCAGGAGGAAGAAACCTTGAGAAGAACCAGACTCAAGGGGGAAGCCCATCCTCTTGGGACCTGCAGGAATGTCACCTCCTGCCTCCAGCATTGATTCTGGGTTCGATGCTGCCCCCCCAATGCTGTGCACAGATGCACAACCCTTCCTTATGTTTATCCACAGGGGCATTTCACACATAGCCCAGTCAAACAAAATAATAAGCAAATAACAGATGAATCTTAACTTTTAAGGATGCCATGGTAAGTAATGGAGAACACTGTACTATGACCTCTGAAAAGATGTCTCCCAAACACACTGTGCATGGGGGCACAAAGTTTCAGTGGCCTTGAGGATACTGCAATCTCACCAAATGATCATATAACAAATGAATCCATAATCCAAGCTGTTCATGCCATACAATATTTTAATCTTAAATGGGGGTTGAAGCATGCTGAAGAAAATGGATGAGATTACTTTTTTAAAAAACAAAAAACACACTACACACACCTAAATACTCCAGCAACAAATGTTACCTGAGAATGGGTCATAGGATGCCTCATTTGCAATAAATCCCTTTATCAAATTTCTATCCTGATCAACTGTAAGTGAAGTGATCGCGATGTGGAAACTTCTAAAAGTAAGATTTCAGTTGTCATGGTGTAGGCTACACAAACAAAACAGGACATGATCACCCAACATCAATGCATAAACTCACTAATGCTGTTAAGAGTGAACTGCGGCAAATCCCATCAAAAATATTCAAAAATCTAATGGAAAGCCTTATGAAATGAGTAGAGCATTTCAAAGCAGCAATGGAAGCTTCCCATTTTTTTTTTTTATATTCTTGATTTTGGAATGTTTTAGAGTTGTCGCACAGGCAGGCACCAAAATACTTTTGGCCGTACAGTATTTATGCAGAAAAATAACTGGATTTAAACATTTTCTATTTGAGCATGTCACCATGCAATGACAATTCAAGTTGGAGCTGAACAAAGACAACCATCATTTGTAATCCAAGAACACCTGAAGTGCGATAAAGTACATACAATTTATCTTATTGTATTCTTAGTCCATACGGCATTCAAATTATAAATCAGAATCTCCATACCATAAATAAAATTTTATCCACCAGTCAAAATAAATGAACAAATTTTCACAGCATAGCATCTTGTCCAGTGTGGACCTACTGGCATTTTTTGTAACTTACAGCAGTATCTTAGCTTCCGTTCTCTAATGACTTCATTACCCAAACAGGAGGATTACTGTCATTACAATATCACATGGAAAAAATAAATCTACTGTTCAAGGTAATGAGTTTTGATCCATATTTATATACAAAACGCACAGAGGATTGCACAGCCACTCAGATCTAGAAATTTCATACATCAAGATTTGCTTAAAAATGTAGTGCTCATGTAAAACATTTGTAACTATACTGTGTTGAAAATATAAGAATCTAGGCTATACCAATCTAGTTGAGCTATACATCTGCGTATTCACCTCTGTAAATAACAACGTTATTGTCCGTCTCATGGATCTTGATCTCATGGAGTAAACTGGGGGGAAGGAACTTCACCAAGCTGTCCCAGATGTATACAGCCACGTTTTCTGTGGTGCTAAACCGTGAAATACAAAATAATATTAAATAAGCGTCGACAACAGAGAGGAGCAAAACAGCAATTTTGCAGCTTCGCAAATTCGGTCACGGACCTGACCACATTTTCAAAGTAGGGTACGTCTTTATCCAGGTTTTTGTGATCCAGAGGTACCATGATAGCTTCCTGAGAGGAGAGGGTGGGTTTTCCCGACAGTCAGAAGAGCATTTTCCCAACACCACAAGACACTCGGCATAAGCGAGGAACACCAAAATATTGTAACACTGTTAACATACAAGATGCGACAGAATAGCACGAAACAAATGGGAAAACTTCATGAATTTAAACACATATCAGGAAACAGTTATAAAATGATAACATCAACCAGTTGCTCACTGGCAATTCGCTGGTAGTGGGTGGGCAGATTGTTAACCGGCTTACTCGCCTATCCAGCCTAATCCGTAACCCATAAACTGGTTTTTTCCATTAATGTGACTCTGTCTGGTAAAAAATGGTTAGGACTAGATTCCGCATCTATGCAATTAATAAAGAAAATGGGGAGAACAGTGTAACCTACCTCAATATACTGTTTAAGATCTGTCAGGTTCATTACCATACCAGTTATGGGATCAATCTACACAAAGACAGAATATTAAATAAACATTTCATCTTCCTAAAACATTATTAACTACCATGGTATAGTCATAACATTACTGCAAAATATTACAAGTTATTGACAGTAAGTACTCACTTTTCCACGTACTGTCACTTCAACTGTAAAAGAAACATTATTTAACCCATTCATTTAAACTAAGACACTCTTGCATGCCTTTTTAATAGATTAAATCGGCAACAATTCACATTAAGTAAAACATTAAAAAATAAGGTACACTGTCCAACCTTTGTAGTTATGGCCATGGCCATTGAAGTTGTTACACTTTCCAAAAGTCTTCTTGTTCTCCTCATCACTCAGTGACTTACTGGTAAAAAGTAGTGAGAAAAGCTTTATATTTAGAAACCATAAATTCAATATACTGTAAATATCTAACACAGTATTCTTGATGATGTTCCAAAAACTAAATTGTAAATGTTATGGTCAATTTAATGTTGTGAGAGCCAAAAAAACAAAAAAAAATTTGCAACACTTATGCACTTTTCAAAAAGGCTGGGATTTTGACACGTTTTGCCTGGCTGTTTTCAGAATACCAGCAAACAGGGAACATTACAGGAACGATGAGAACGTAATGACAACGTTACTGGACGTTGTGGGAACGTTCACCGCTGGATTGTTGGATCGCACCTAGAGCAGCTGGTCCTAATATTAACATTCCAGTTAAATGGCTTCAATTATATTTAAGTCACAAGGTAACTAACTGGGAAATAATGAACTGAAGTGCAGCCAGTCATGTCTAAAGCAGGCTAATATAGTACCCGTGCACACAGAAATAAAAATAAATCACAGCTTTACCGTCAAGGAATGACTCTCTGACAGATAATAAATAGTTATATCACCATTAGATCTGTAACCAGCGTCTCTAGGTGAATGAAACATTATTTTCTAAACATTAATTTCGTATGTTACCTTGTTTTCGTACCTGTGAAGTCGATGGCAAGCACTAAAACTCTGCACTCGGGTTATGTATCCGATACGCTCTTTTAAATAACCCTTCTGATGCTCGTCTTCCATAGCACATGCACAAAGAAAAATGGAAGACAATAAATGAATAAGCGGTGCAAGCTTGATGCTAATTAGCCTTGGCAGTCAATAAAGTCACATGGCTGTCATGTGGTTAAACCTTTGACGTCATTTCCTGGGATTCCTGTTGTCCTAGGGTAATAAACAAATAGCGTTGTGCACATGACGCACAGTTCTGCCAAATGGCGGTCTGACTGAGACACTGTCAGAAGTGACAGCTATGTTGTATCAATTGACGTCCACCTAGGTTTTCCAATGTACTGGGAGTGTGCATGGAAAATTTAGGTCGGCACAGCTAGAAGCATTGTGTTTCTATAGTATTTTTTTGTAAATTTTCAGCTGGTCATTTCACCAGAAGTGATAACAGTTTTTCTCAGTCACTTTCGTACATTTTTCAGATAAGAAATTAAATTCTCAAAACTACTTGTTCAAACTCCGCATCATCTAGTTACTTTGTGCACATCGGGATAACAAATAGGGAAGAACACCTCCCTCTGCACATTCATGGAAATGAGGTAGACTGTGTGAAGACCATTAAGTTCCTGGGAGTCTACATAACAGAAGACCTAACACCACTCACCTGATAAGAAAAGCTCAACAAAGCCTGTACTTTCTCAGGATACTGAGATAGGCCCATATTCCTCAGCAACTCCTGATCAACTTCTAACCCATACTGCCACCTTAAAGACTGTCTGTCTGTTTATGTTATTCTTTCTTCTCTTATTTACTCTGTGTAAGAATGTGCCCTGTATATAGTAACTGACAATATGGTACTGGATTTACCTTATGTATTGTTTATATTTAATAACATTTCTAATTTTGTTCTTTACACCATCATTCTTGTATTTTCTGTTCATTACGCTGTCATTATTGTGTTTACCAATATAATTTCTGCATGTGGAGAGTTTCAACAATTTCATTGTTCTGATGTATAATGACAATAAAGCTTTTGTATCTTATCATAGCTTATAAGCAATATCTCATTCTTTTGAACAAATTGCAAATGCTCATGCACATTCATGCAAATGATCATGTACAATTGCCCACTGTTTCCCACATTTTAAGTTGCTTATTTCATGTTGATCAAAATGTATTACACTGGTTCTCTGTTGAATAATCTTACCCCCCAAAACATCCAGGCACAAGTTTAGTAGTCATTACATGTAAACCGGTTGAACAAGTTTTCATAGTCTGTCAAGTGTATTTATACATTTCTATTAGACTTTTTTTGTAAATGTGTCCTGAATTGATGAATTGCTCGCAGGTGAATCTTGACTTTCATCAATTATTATATCAACCAGTGATCAACCAGTTCTCTAAAATAACTCAGAGCTCTCTCTCTCTCTCTCTCTCTCTCTATATATATATATATATATATATATATATATATATATATACAATAGCTGCATCACTAACTCACTAACATCACGGCTCTGATTAAAAACAGACTGCTGTTTCTTCAGTTTCACCAGCAATTCATTTTCCTTATCCAACCTAAGTTGCCCTTGTAAATTGTTGTATTTCTCAGCATGGGGAGTCTGATAATGCCGCCGAATATTAAATTCCTTCTGTACTGCTGTGGGCTGTGAACGTATCAAGCAGACAGGCTTTCCACTTCAGTGAAAAAATAGGAACTTGTCCACTTTTCTTGGAAAGCGCTACACTCCATGTCCACTTTCCTTCTTGTAGAAAGAGACATGTTTCTATTATTGCTAATGAAAAATAACTGACTGTGCTGAATATAAGACTCTCAAGAGCACCCCCTACAGGAGTGGAATATTTTTTTGTGGGATTTTCCAGTTCAATCTGTCGATATTCTAAAGTTTCTTGTGGGCTGGATCAGAACTTTCATTGGGCTGATTCTGGCCTGCGGGCCGTATGTTTGACACCCCTCATATACAGTGAACTTCCAGTGATCAAAACAAACAATTTCCTGTTGTCTTCTCTGAATCTCCTAACTATGGTTGTCACAGAGAACCTGCTCAGATTGGGTTGTACAAAGTCCTGCTTCCCTCATTGTCATTCCACGACCAAGAACACGGTTTAGCACAGTTGCTCGAATTTCATCTAAGATTACTATTCTTGGTCTTGCTCATCCTCTTCCTCCTCATCCACCTCCTCTTAGATGTACTCTTCCTCTTCTGCCTCTCGGATTGTTTCCATCCACTGTTGGTATCAACATCCAACTTACCCGTGCCACCTGTGCACTCTGAACTGGATTATATTCTATTCGGTTGGTTTTGTCACATGATTAGAAACAAGTGTAAACAATTTTGAGTCGCTGTGTCTAAATGATGACAATTGTGCTGTAACTGTGTATAACTTCTCCTGTATGTGTTTAACCATTTTGCATCACATGTGCATCACAGTACAAAACGTGTCTTAGTGAGTGAGAATGTGTTCACAGTTCTATAGAAGGAGTCGTCGATTAAAAAAATGGGTTACAATTGGGTTAGACACCCGCACTTAAAACAATGTTTCCACGAGCAATTTCTTCCTTTAATTATTTTCAAAAGCTAAAGACATTAACATGGCTGAGATTAAGAAGAAACTGATACAGTACAGTATTCAGTATCAGTACAGCACTGATATGGAGTACTTCTGGTCGGGTTGCACTGTTCTCTCCCACTTTCAGGGTTGGCAATTCAAACTTAGCCTTCACTTTCTCTGTGTAGAGTTCACTCATTCTCCTAAGGCCATGCATGTTTCCCCCAGTTATTCCAGCTTCCTCCCACAGTTCAAATATATGCAGTTTCACTAATTTGTCTAACCTGTAGGATATATATAATGTATGAGCGTGTGGCCCTGTGCCAAATGCTCTCTGGGATGGCCTCCTGGCTCCCGAGCATCCTACGCATGAAAAACCGCTAGATGATTGATGGTCAGGGTTCTTCCCCCATTGCCCATCTAGGGAGAATTTTGCCTGTGACGTACATGAAGCCCTCAGGCCTGACCCAGCAAAGAAGCATGATGCTGTGGCACGATAAATCACTTGCCGACTTTGATTTTGCGGTTGCGTGATATTTTACTGTGGACAGTAATGTGCTTTTCATTCTAAATGTTGTCTATTGCAGTACTGTATTTTCACTGTGTTCAAGTGCTGAATACCAAACACATTCAATATTGCTATGCAGTGTACTTAGTGTACAGTATTGAAACTGTTTTACTAAGTTGTGAATATATTTTTTATTTGTAATATGCAAAATGTGTTTACTGTATTATGCGTAATAAAGATTTGTTTCCTGGCGCTACATGCCCCAAACACAGTGTTTTGCATTTTTAATGTATTATATAATGAATGCTCTTTACTGTCTTACTTTTGACTGACTGTGTGTATAATCTGAAAGCATCGCATGATTTTTGGCACAGACAAAACAGTTTGGAGTCGATTGTTTGATTTTGCAAGACAAGTCAATGGTTTTGTGACTGTAGTTTGAAAATTTGGTTTTGCATTTATTGCTTTGAGAAAAGGATACGAGATTTCATGAAATGTATTTTAGCAATTTAGAGAAACTGCAACATGGCTTAAGTTTATGCTGCTTATGTACTGATCTCTTCACCATGTTACATCTTAGATTAACGTCTTAATAATTCAATGTATTGTGAAAAGTTCTCCACATCACCTTATATGATGATCTTATTGACAAATGTTCTACCACTGAAGTCCTGCTTGACAAAATGATTTTTACGTTCAACTGGCATTGCTTTCAAGACTGGACCTTTTGAAACCCCACAATTATACACTTCATACAATGCAGTTTTTCATGAAATGATGAATATGCAATTCAGGAAAATGTATGGTAAGAAAGAGTGAAACGTTTAATTATCAGGGCCAACCAGGCACCACTAGTATGGTCAGGCTGCCCGTGATTTTAACATTCTCTTCACATGAGCCAATGCAAAGTTTCTAGAATCTCTCTCATAACATCAGCAGCCTCCCAACAGAGATAGTATCAGCTATATAAGATTCGTTATTGCAGAAATATGCTGATGATTTAAATCCCATGGCAACTTTGTATATCACTATTCTGAGAGCAGATTTAGGCTGAACGTAAATTTTTAAAAGTGTAGGTGATCTAGTCTATTAAGTCTATTAAGCAGTAGTAATCACATTATGAAACACCAGTTATAAACAAAAAAGACAAAAGACTTTTCTTATAAGAAAACATGATACCATTGACATAAAAAATCATACTCTATTGTTACAAAGTCATTTATCAGACAAAAATTTACAATGTATGTCCTCACACGTACACAGACACAAAGTTTCTTACTTATTCTAGACTTCATTTCTAAAACACAATTCTTACAAAAACCTAATGCACTAATGCAATAAGTATGCATTTATTTCCATGCACAGGTATACCATTACTAGACTGGATAGTTAGACATTTACGAAGAGAAGTTCTTGCTTTCTGATGAAATCTTCATTTTCACTGCTTCTTGTCATCTTTTCTTAATTCTAGGTGCTGTAGTTTTGCACTAAAATATTGAATGTATTGCTTTCTAACACAAAATGTGCCATGACAATCTTAATGTCTCTGTTACTTGCACTAAGCTCATATTTTTCCTGGCAAATTTAAATGTTTACCAGAAAAAAAAAAAAAAAAAATGCTACCTCCACAGATATGACACACCTTCTTTGTTTCATAGGTTTCATTGTCTAACATGAGTAAATCCAACACAGACCAATTTCTTGGAAAAGTAGCTAATCCCCACATTTATAATACATAAATACATCAGTTATTACGTGTTTGGCACGTTGTGTTTATTTGGCAAAAATGCACTTGAGGCCACATACAGTAAACAATAACTGCAATGCATATTTGCAACTCTATTGAGTGCCTTATGGATTTTGTATTCCTATGGCGATTTAAAACTTGAGTACACAAACATCAACCAAGTAAGGAATGTGTCGTAAATAAACCATAGACTATATTGTATAAATAAGCTCAGTTCCCTTGGGATATAGTTCTTTATGAAGTTCATAGTGGTAAAAGTTTTTCAGTTATGACCTCTAGTTGAAAAAATAGTCAAAATAGTTTCACTCAGGAAAGTCAATGATTATCTTTATATGCTTTGCAGTTAAGTGCATCATTAGTCCATCAGTTAGAAGAACGGCATACAGCACAGCATGAGTCTTTACGTCAAGATGTCAAACTTGGTCTCACAATAAAATATGTGGAACATGACATATGGTGATCGGAGGGACTGATCCAAATAAAAATGTCACAAGTCCTCAGCAAAAGACCTCTTTGAAGTATTGTTATAAATGCCTTTATTTGCATATTGACTGACTACTTTGCATTTCAATCATGAGATGGGACAACAGAGAGAAAAGGTTGCTAATAGGTAGTCATAAAAAATGACTAATTCGGATTGTAAGGACGTGTGCCCTGCAAGGTCAGCCACTACAGGCAGTGAGGCCTAGAAGTCAAAACTCGCTTTCCTCCAGTATTTCTTCCATTGTATCTCCTAGTGTCATTTCCCCCTCACTGCTGGATAGGCTTTGACGGGTATTGAACTTGACTCTGTTGGGCTTGCTGGGCTGTAACTCCTCCCTAGACTGGGCTGTCAGCCCTAGCTCCCGGACGTTTGAAAGAGCACTGATGTCCTGTACACATCTGTACTGCTCAGAGCAGTGAGTGGGCCTTCTCCGCGAACACTTCCACATGTACTTGAAGCGTACACCCTGGAAACAGCCTTGTGCATCATAGTGATTGGCCAAGAGAAAAAGCTGCCAGCGTTTCTTCAGCTCTGCTTGGACCTGGATACCCAAAACCAAAAAACCATGGTTGTTCAAATGAATGCTGCAAATAATGCTAAAGTCCATGGCAATATTGCATTATTTGTAGTCTGTTCTGGCTGAGACAGTTGCTGGGAATGATTTGACACTGGGGTCACAGCTGATCCTCTGATTTAAATGCTTTATGATGATTGATGACTTTTTAAGTAATCCAAAGTCAACAGTCTTACCTCTCCATTAGCAAAACAGTATAATATAGCAACCAGTAGGCCCTAAAATGAAAAACATTATTAAGGAGCATGTAAGCTATATTCACATGCTATATATAGGTTAGATAGTTAAATTTCTTACTGCAGTAATCAAATCTTCGGCTTCTTAAGAATGAATCATTTTTCACATTCTGAAATCATACAATTCTGCCCACTCGATACATAAGGCCCAGTAAATGAATGAAGCTTGGGAGATACTGATAATCATACCTGGAAGGAGCTCAAAGTCAAATTGATGAAGTTTCGAACGTAGAGTGCCCTCTTCTCCATGTATTCCTCTATAAAAAAGGTGAACACCACTTCATGGATCCCCAGCAGTGGAATGAGCACCAGCGTTGCTCTGGCTAAACTGTCCCGGAAGTAAATCATTAGGGATGTGCATAAATCACACACTGAGGTAATAATTCTGCAGTTTCATGATGAGGGCTTACCTGTACCTGTAGTCAGTGAATTTTACCTGGTCTGCTTTTAGCTTTGAGAGAAGCAGTTTCATAATTTTGATAAAAATGTAAAAAATGATCTGCAAGGAGAAAAAATCTTTTTTAGACTAATCTATCTATCTATCTATCTATCTATCTATCTATCTATCTATCTGTCTGTCTGTCTGTCTGTCTGTCTGTCGAAGATGAATGGAGATCACATGCTACAAGATCTCTCTAAAAAATAAATTAAATCAATAAATAAGTGAATGCATCTATCAACCTAACTGAATAAACTATGAAGTGCTCACCAGCACAGCTAAAGTTATAGGTCCTCTTATTATCCACCAGATCCACATGCTTTTATTGGACCAGCACCTTAAAACAAAAGCAGCAAATCGTTTCATTTGGTGTACTTACAAAATCTATTGATAAATAATTATTATACCCCGATGACCCTAAACAGAGGCTGGAGGATGGGGGAGGGGGGTGTATAGATGGATGGATTGATGGATATGAAACACATCAAAACTTTAGAAATGTATCTTCCTGACCAGAATTTTTACAATGAAAACTCTAGGAAAGCACACTGATAAAGTACTGAGATGTGAAAGGACATGGAAAGGACAAGTCTATTCATAGCATAGCATATCATTTAGTCAACTTTACAATGATACCAATAAAGCTACCTACTTTGACTTGCAAAGTTCATTACCAAATGTACTTACGCTTCATTTTCATACAAAACTTTAGTTATTGTCCAAGGCACCACAAATGCAAACGGAGTTCCTAAGAGTTAAAAAGAAAAAATCAGTATACTTGTCAGTCGTTATATGTTATAGCTGACCCTGTTACTTGATCTAATCAAGGATCCAAGAAAAAACCCAGGAGAAAGAAATGAAACTCAACAGGTAATCACGGAAAGCAAATCAGCAAAGCGAATGTTAATTTTAGCACTACAGTTTTCACCTGAACACTTTCAGTCTTAACCATCTGATTTAGTATGGATTACTGCTTTGGAGCTCTGCAATGGCCATATATCCAATGGTTTTAAATGAATCACTTATGAAACCTACCCCAGCCGATGAGAAGGTAGCGTTTTAATAACCGCCTCTTGGTAAGCACTGCAGTGAACAGCAAAGTATGGAGGAAGATAGCTTCCACCAAAAGCCAGAAGTAGTTTCCACCCACAAAGTAATGCATAGACGCTTGACTGGCCTTACACACTACAGAGATCTGGAATAAGCAATACAACTATTAGTTCAATGTAAATGATCACAGCACAGAATTGACAGCTTTTAGTGATTAATTCAATTCAGCTCAACTCAATTCAATTTTATTTATATAGCGCCTTTAACAAGAAGCACTGTCACAAAGTGCTTTACATAGTCCCTGGCCCAGAGTCCCCAGAGAGTAAGCCAAAGGCAACAGCGGCAAGGAAAAACTCCCTCAGAAGGAAGAAACATTGGGAGGAACCAGACTCAAGGGGGAAGCCCATCCTTCTCAGGCCAGCACCGGGCAGGACAAATTCATTAATACAAATCAGAACAATAGATACAAATAAAAATGAATCCTGTAACCATCAGGAGGACAACAGGGTATTGGAGGTTGCAGTCCAGTGATCAGAGCCAGTTCGGTGGCTCAGAAGACAGAAGTCCAGAGAAGAGTTTCCACAATAACATATAATGGTACGATGTTACACATTACCGCTGAGTTGGAATAATCCTTCCATCCTGTGTCATCTCTGGGTAGCTTAGTGAACTTGACATAGAAAATGATTTCTTTTGTAACGACCGCTGCAGCTCGTAATATGAAGGACATAAAGAGATTCATGTGTATATAGTTTCTTGTGCAGTGAAGTTTCCTGTTGAAAAAAATGTTTTTCAGTTGAAATCAGCATCTGATCTGTCCATAGCTCTTTGATATCATTTGTCTTTAACAGGATTATTGCTCACATGAATGATTATGACATGTTATATCTGTTACTCCTTCTAAGTTATATAACATCATGTTGGTACTTCTCCCTGGAGAGCTTTTAAATGATTTATTATACATTTAGGAAAAAGCTATGAACCATCATAATCCAAAATCTGGTTTACCTCAGCAAGCCCATAATAATCACAGCCAGGGTCAGTGAGGATAGTGACAGGGAGTAGCCGACCATGGATGTGACACGCAGTACTGTCTGAAGGTATACATAATCTTCCTGAGAGAGGTAACACAGGTCAGTTCTAATCGCTAAAGTGTTTCAGCTTACGGAAAGACGGCGGAGTGCAGGCGTCACCTGTGGTTTGAAGTAATGCTGGTTGGTACATTCTGACTGGTCCCTCCACACTTCTGTGGAGTTTGCGATGGTGCGCCAGGTTCCGCTGGTAGTGCACTCCCTGTACACTTTCGCCAGACTACCTGAGAATACGTAGAGACTCCAGTCAGAGACTCCAGTGTCCAATTACATCTGCTCGCGCACTGTTCTTCTCTGGTAGTCTTAGTACGACAAATCGAGAAGCCCCAGACAAGAAAAACTCAACAAAGGATGCAGAAGAAATTTTAGCTGTGACAATGATGAAGGAGAGCCCGGGCCTTGTGGTTCGGTGGGGACCAGCAGTAGACCCAGCTGGCATGGCAAAAGCAGGCAAGGCCAAGCAGTCTTCTTCACTGGGATGAGTCAGAGATCTGACAGAATCTGTGTCTGTTTGACAGGTAGAAACCTTCAAGGTCCACCAGTCAGAGCAAAGGGAATAGGGTTACATTGAAGCTGCTCGGAGACTGAAACATCTGTAATATACAGTGTAGTATCTCAATATACCATAAACTGAAACATTTACTAATGATATTCATTAATTAATGTGAATAAATAAAATGCTGCCATAAGTCAGATGTTACACTGACAATCTATTTAATACTTTATTGACCTTCTGCAATTCAAATCAGTCATCCACATCTCTGTGTGATGGGGATATGATGGATATGCAGTGTTGAACCATTGATAGAACGTGTGTTTGCATGTAACAATTGACTCATTTTTTAACTGTGGATAAAACCATGTTGACTGTTCCTGGTGTACAATTAATTGATGACATTTCTTTATCTGTTTCAGGAAATTGGAATTCAAACATAATGCTCATTAAATGGATTTCATTATGCTTTTTATTGCTTAAATTCAGGCTGAATTTACAACTCAGGGCAAGAAGTGGTTTGTCAGTTCAAGGAAGTTTTGTGCCTCTGGAGTTGTTCTCTTGAGGATGGTTTGATGATCAGTAATGCAGCTTTCCATGCTAAAGAAAAGTGGTTCTTTGGAATCCCTTCTGTAAAATTATATATAACACCAAGCATCTTTCCGCTCTGCTTTTGCAATACTCTTTAGATATTTTTATTTGTTACTGATCATTTAGCTTTGTGACTTTTCAGTTTTTTTATACTCCTCATCTAATGTGAAGCTATCAAAGAAATCATTATCATCACCCTGAAAAAATGGCACTTGGTTATTCTGCTCCTGAGTTTGCGCTGTCTGTCTGTCTGTCTATCTATCTATCTATCTAATCTGTGCTTCAGTTTTACCTTCTTTAATCCATGGCAGATATGAGGGGCATGGTACAGATACATTCCCAACTGGTGAATGAGGCCAACAGGCAAAATGATCAAACGATCCATTGCAATAAATCCCTGAAAAGGAATTTGAAAATGTTTTAAGCATAGACAGTTTCATCAAAAGTATCGGCATAAGGCTAAACAGACCAGGGCAGCCAATTTATTTAATTAAGTGTTTCCTTCCTCATTCTTTTATCCATAAAATAGCGGCACTGTAGGAATTCTCATGGGCACTCACCGGTTGTTGAGATTATAGTAGATGCTAAGGTCCTGGTACAATTTTTGAAATATTCTGTTCGTTTATGAATGGTGTCTTCTAGTATCGAACCCATTACCTTTAAAGTACAAAAGAAAAACAACGGGTGTTTGTTTCATGCAGAATAAAAGAATTTTCCATGTCGTCTTTCATCAAAACTCCTCTGGAGGTCTGAAATTTTGCTGACAGTATGTATAATATTTATCCACAAGATGGCAGTGTTGAAATAACCAGCCAGTTGGGAAAATCCTTGTAGGGCAACAATCTGGATCATGACAAGCTTTTTTCTAAGTTGGGAACACCACAATGTCATTTTTAAATTTTGTCCACATAATTAATATGCTCACATATCATTGAACAATTGGGATGTAGAAAAATTAAATCCTATTTTGTAGTTTTCTGTATTACACAGCTGTCAATATGACTAGTCAACACATTTCCAGTTTTTAATTAGTTGTAAATGCTGACATTTTAATTTATTAGAGCTGGTGTACACTCTGGCAGTGGAATACCATGTAGTAATGTGAAAAAGAAAAAATAACAATTCAAGTGAATGAAAAACTTGTTCTTATGCATTATGTTTTTAAGGTATGCTAACCAATTCTGCTGTGACAGAAGACAGCTATGGAAATTATAATCGAGACTTAGTGTATCACACTAAATTTACATTTTGACTGATCTTAGTGTTTTAAAATTGTAGTAATTGTAGATTTATATACCATTAATGAAAACCAATATCTGACAAAGGCCAGTGCCTTTAAGAGCTTTTTCCCCAATGCAATAATGATTACTAATTAGTATTTTGTGTGGCTAGTCTCACAGCAGAGTGACATAGCAGTACCATTGCTGAATGGCCGATGGGCAATGTGACCGGAGGGGAGACACCGACACTAAGCTCCAGGGAACATATGAGATAAGGAGTTTAGTGTGTAGCAGGTTTGTGTAGTCTTTCACTTTATTTTCTATGTTCTCACAAAACATTGAGTAGTTCATCAGTTAATCTTTTTTTCTTTACAGAATATAACTATTGGCCTGTATACTCTTTAAATGACAGTCATGAGATGTTTAGGTTGTTGTTCCTGGAAGAATAATGAAATGATGAATGAAACATGGTTAAATAAAATGAAAAATTCATTATTCACTTGTTGATTGGTTCTAAATTAGCAGATTAGCAATTCTTGCTACATAGGTATGGGTACAAAAAAGGCCAAAGTATTTAACTAAGAAGGATTTGCAATTCCTGATATTCAAGACTGCTTTGGCAGACAATGAAAAATCAAGAACTTTATGCTCCATCCTAAAATTTAATGCCAATGTTTGCATTTGCAGAATGACTGTTGTATAAATTGACTATTGAATAAAATGAAGGCCCTTGATTTGGATATTGCATTTATGAATGACACCCAGGCTTATGTTATGCTGATTCCAACATAATGATTGGTTACAGTAAAGACACATTTATCTGGAATGTCTCCTAATAAACATGCTGAAGAATTTCATTGTCGAGTGTAATCAGTCAATCAATCTTTGATATTCCATGCATATTGCCAATGTGGATTGCATTTCAATGAGAATATGTGATATGATTGTATCCATCCAGGACTATGCACAAATCTCAAATCTTGCAAAATCTTCCTCCCAGTTGGTCCTTGCAATACTTAAATTCATTCACAGAGGCCAAAGTCGTTTTTCATTTGTGTGTCGGCATGATTTCTGAACGTGGGTATCGATACCATCTTCAGTGGTGAGAAGCAATGCTGGAGGAAACACAGCAGGCTCATGTTTGTGTCCCCCCTCCTTGCCACCCCACCAGATGGGTCCCCTTTGAAAGCCCTCTTTAGTCTCCCCTTTGACAGCAAACATTAACTATACTTGAGAGTGGGAATAAACATTACAAAACCCAGATTCCAGAACTCTGGACAGAAAAATGTGCCTGATGAATCAGTATTAACAACTTTCAGAGAAGACTACTGAGATGGAGTCTGAGAATGTAAAGTTACTGATCTAAGGCATCATTTACTAACGTGTCTAAATTAAAACCCAAGTAACGGCCAGCGAATATGATTTTAAAGCCAATATTCCAAATCAAAATATAATGCAATAACATGAATTGAAATAACTTGACTGAAGAACTGGCAAAACAACATGTGCAATTAATAAAAGGTTTTCTGTTAATAATTAACAGTAACACACGATAAAAGAACAGCATGATTTAAAAGAAATATATGATTAGAAGATTTATTCCTGAATGGTTCAATTTTCTAGAAAAACAAAAGAGACCATATACACAAGATTTTGGATATAGAAAGGTAGTAAAGCAAATACATTGCTTGAAATACCAATAACCCAATATCAGTTCATTAACATACTTTAAGAGGTAGTCACCATGTCTAATATAGTTACTAAAGTCCATGTGAAGCCTGACATGACACTTTCATTTAAATCCAAGAGAGTAACCCAGGTATACCTTGGTTTACACTTAGACACATTTTAGAAACTCCTCCAAAACAGACTATTTTTATCCTGCTGAAGTGAACTAAGTGAGATGGGCCTTTTGTTCCAGTAAAAAACAATGAGACAACATTGTATGTTGAGCCTCAAAATATAAAACACTAAAAACCACAAAGTAACAGTATGCAAAAGAAAGCACTGGATTGTAAATGTTTTTAAAGATATAGAAACCATATATAAAATTTCATTCAGTGTAATGAAAGGGGTGTCCCCCATTATTTCCATTTTTAATTCTCAAATAAATAATGAAATGTTGTTTGAAGCATAATCAGCCTAACCAAACCATTATGGAGCTGTTTTCCTTTTGAAAAGTCTTGAAAATGTTTATATATATTCATAATTTGTGCAATGATATATAGAAATTGTACAATGCTTAGATGTAAAAGCTGTTTTTAGCTGTAAGTGCAAATGTATCTGTTACATTGCTCAAATGAAACACGTTCATTTTATCTCAAAAAAAAAAATATACATATATATATTGATGCAACCAGAATCTTAGAACTAGGTATAAAATGGGTATAAACTGGATGTTATCCAGTTTCATCCACCTGAAATCCGATCACACCATATTGATTCAGCATTTAACTTTTTAACTTGTATTGCATAAATGTTCTTGCCAACTGCAAATACTTGTAGTTAAAATATAAAGCTGAGGCTTCATTTCATTTTCTTTATCTTTTAGTATTCTCATTTTATGTATTTATAACTCATTCTGTGTATTTAAAATCTTTACGTAATTTTCTTGGGGCACTGCCTAGTTAAAAAGAAGAGTACTATAAATTAAGAAATAAAAAAAAGAAAAACACTGCAAACACACTGCACACAAACTTAAGCTCATGATATTGAACAGTTATGCCGTGCACCAGTTTCATATTTAGATTACAGAAGGCTTTAGGGAAGAGATGTGAAAACGCCTTTAAATTGCGATGATTATTCGATAGTTGGCGGTAGCAGGAGACCGTGGACTAAATTTAGAAGGTTCTTACCTGCAGGCTGGACAAGAACAGGAAAGCCGCAAGCAGTGCAGTATTTTCAGGTGCCTGCCTTCCAAGTTGCCATGCTGGTTGCAGGGTAGCCATGGTGCTCATTTTACACGCAAACCAATCTTAGAACACTTAATGCTGTCAGGCTGCATCCATGTTGGAGCCACCCTTCACCTGTGGCCATACTTGTTTCCCAGATGATATATTGAGCACAAAAAAAGTGGATTAGAATTAGGCAGAAAATTTCTGGCGTTAAATCCAAAAAATTAAAAAAAATCAAAATCCCTGTAACTCCTATTGGGTCATAAACATGAAGCCAGTAGTAATAAGAGAAACACGGAGGCACTGCAGGAACGTTCACTTGAGCACCGTGACAGTAACTGACAGTCTGTTTTGCCTTACTCACAAGTGGTCCCTCTCCTGGTGCTGCCCAGCCAATCAAGATAAAACTAGAGTCTTACGTTAAAATGGGGCTACCATGTAGCCAAAATGGGAGAAAACAGTTTAAATACATAAAGTAAATAATAAGCCACAGATCACTTGGCTGTAAATAATGGTCTCTTCACATTGTTCTTTGCACCTTTCTTACAGTTCATATACTGCAACAAGTAACTATGAACCAATGTGAACTGAATTGCTTTGCTATTCTACAGCATTAACAAAAGACATTAGAAATAAGCTTTAAAACATTTTAAATTGGCCCTTTAATTAACTTATTATCCCAAGAATGACATTCAGTATGACGATTCAGGTTGCAATTAAGAACAAATATGAAGTTTTCGTCACATAGCTTACAGAAAAGCAAGCAAGACAGGTAAATATGAAAAAAATTACAGCAGCTGGTAATGATTCTGTTCCCCAGACTGGGCTGTGCTGAGCGTAAAGTTTGCATTAATGCGGTAGGCCAGGCTCGTGTATTTGCTACTATTGTGAGCGACTCCACGAGATGACAGGTCTGGGCCTTCAGTAAACTGACTTTCAGTCCACAGGTCTCCCTAGCTAGATTAAGATACCATGGCAAGCCGTTCTCTCAATAAAACAAATAGAAAACACCATATGCTACTCCTTCGCCTCGCTGGAGAGAACTGTTTGCTTATACATATGTAAAAAAACAGAGCCAGGCTTAGCTGGATAGGCTTTCTTACTTAAATTCAAGTTAGTGTTTGAGAAAATAATTTATTATGTCATGCAAAGCGGTTTTGAGGATAAATGGTTGTTACTTCACAAGCGCTTAATTAAAATAGTTTGCCTTTAAGTTTGATTTAGCGACATCTCTGTGCGTTAAAATTAGCAAACACGAGTGGATAATCTTTTCAATTAACTAGTTCACCAGAAGGATGCTGGAAAAACTGTAATTTATGATATTTAACTATTTATTTAGCAACTAAAGCCACTAAAGAAAGATTTTATTTCAATGGGATATTGAAAATACTAGCATGGTGATATAAATATATTATTATTTTTAATAATTACAAAAAAATTATTAAAATAAAAAAATGTCATTATTTGCTGAGAAAACAGTTTTACACAAAGCATAATACATATGCAGTTTTTATGGAAGTATACTAAGGCCATTGATATTAAAAAAATTATATAGATGTGGAGAATTAAGTTATTTTTAGTCATTTTAACCACATAAACATCAACATGAGGGACACTGAGGAATGGGTAAAGTTATACTTTAGTAATGCGTCACAAACAAAGAAATTCTTAATCGTTTGAGTATCGTTAGTTAACGTTGAAAAGTGCAATAAACTGCATCAGTTTCGAATGGAGCGCCACATGGAGTTAGAGGACATCGCCACTTTTGTTGAAAGGGAAATCTCATGCAGTCATCATCTACAAGATTATGGTGAAGATGTGTAGGAGTAGGACAGCAGGAATTAAACCCAGCCAGGGAAATATTGTCATGGTACTGAGTGAACACAACACAACCCAGGCTAAAAAGCTACCAGTAGTTATGCTACCATGACAAAATCTACGTGTGGGATTTACCATAGGGCTATTAAACTGATAAACGTAGATCTTCTCTGTGGACTGATGCTAAATGCTAGCTCGAAAGTGATCCTGTCAGCGCACCTCTCCCGTCAGCCCATCTATTGACATTTTGACTGTGTTTTCAAAATCTACTGTATATAATATTATTTGAGTGGCCCTAACACACTCCTGTAGCTTTTACCCAGTTTTACTTCAATAAATTTATATTTTAAAAATTAAGCAACCAAAGATTTTTATAAAGTTGAAAAATCATCTTCAGAATGTTTGGTATACAAGTTTGCCAGCTATGCAAATTGCATGGGAAGTGATCTTTTTTTTTTTATGTATAGAGTATGATTTTAGTGATTGTGGGGTCTCTGGTCCGGTTGCCCTTGTTTTGTATAAAGTATGATTTCAGTGATTGTGGGGTCTCTGGTCTGGTTGCCCTTGTTTTGTATAAAGTATGATTTCAGTGATTGTGGGGTCTCTGGTCTGGTTGCCCTTGTTTTGTATAAAGTATGATTTCAGTGATTGTGGGGTCTCTGGTCCGGTTGTCCTTTAGTGTATCCCTGTCCACATGTATTTATTTATTGTTTATCTGAGAGTACGACAGCTGAATCCTACCAAAGACCTGAACCTTCAGTCTGTTTTTGACCATTTTGCCCCAATTTGCCATCAAAACCTAAAAAATATTAGATGTCTTGTGATTTCAATGCAAAGGGAAGTGTCTGAACAGTGTCATCACCATCATTTTCACTTTATCATCTTATAAATCTGCTATGTGAATTCCCAGACTGGTCAGAACAAACATAAACAGTATTACTCACTCACTGTATCTTTAATGTTCCCAGTGAGATTGAAGACAGATTTAGTGAGAGTTCCCAAGATCTTTCACTGAGGGTCAAGAAGTAAGTTATACCACAGCCAAAGATTCATAGCAGAGCCAGGATGAAAACCAAGCTGACATCCAGCAGAAAGTCCTGCTTGTAAGATAAGATAAGATAAAATAAAACTTTTTTATCCCCCCAGGGGAAAAATTCTGCTGTTCAGCAACATTATATAACTAAATGGACAGCTAAAGCATTGTGAATAGAATGCTAATAGAATAACTTGAAGGAAACTACAATGAAATGCAGTGACAATCTCCATATATGTTAATTTGAATTTTACCTAATGTATGTTTGTGGTAAAAATTTTTTTTAAGTGTTTCAGAATCAGAATCCTTTTATTCACCAAGAACAAAAAGCATAAGGAATTTGTTTTGATGTGGGTGGTGGCATGAGCATGTAATTAAGAAAAAATATGCAATTAAATAAGCATATTAATAAATTAGCTTGTTTAAATAAAGGTGAGGCAACTAGGTGTAGGGTGCAAACAGCTTTAGGGGTATGGGCAAATAAGTTTTTTTTATTAATAAACATAATAAATAATGATTGCCCAGTGGGTAGCACTGTTGGCTCCACTTCTAGGGTTGGGGTTCAAATCCATATAAGGGCATTATATATGCGAGGTTTAAATCATGGTCAGTTTCATCATGTGATACCTGGTTCGTCATCTTAATCCTCATAAGATCTTCTTGTTTGTAGATCACACGGATGATGCCACACTTGTATGTGTGGAGCCCAGTACCCTGGGCTCCTCGGAATGGACTCCAGGCCTTCTCACAACTCTGATCAAGATAAGAAGCTAGAAGATGGATGGAGTATGATTTAAAAAAAAAAAAAGAAAAAACTCACTGTGTGTAAGCATGGTGGCTCAGTAGGTAGCATCATTCAATTCATTTTTATAGTGCCTTTCACAACACAGTTTCCAGAAGACATGTTCCACAGGAGTGTGTGGGAATTACACATGTACTTTGATGAAAATGAAAAAGAAAAATGTAAAATGGCCAGAAGACAGAAGAGAGAAACACCTCATTGGCACAAAATAAAAATGAACTCTTGAGGTCTACGGTTAAGTGACTGCCCATCCGCCCAGGTAACACTAGCATTACACAGTGCAGGAAAACATAAGAGACCATTACAGATCCAGGGGTTAAATCGTGGTCAGTTTCATCATGTGCGAGGAACCACTTCTTCATGCTGATCTTCATAAGATCTTCTTATTTGTAGACTACATCAGTGATACTTGTGGTTATGGTACTAGTAATGCAGATCTGATTGTTGCTTTGGAGCTAGGGGATGAGAGTCTTTGTGTATGGTCTCTGACCAGGGTAGTTATGCTGACTGGCATCTCCAAATTGTCAAAAGTGGGTGTGCCCTATGATGGACTAGCACCCCATCTAGGTTTTACTCCTGCCTTGTGTCCTGTGCTACCTGGGATAGGCTTCAGCGCAGCCTCCCCCCCTCCCCAAACAATTGGACAACGGATAACTTACTGTGTGTCTTTACCCAGGTAAAGTTTAATTACAGTTTCTCCCTAGTTGCTTAAACACATTTCACAGAAAGTGCCCTCATTCCCTCAAAAGTTTAAACACAATATCATAGCATCTCACTCATATGTGCAAATCCCAGACTTCCAGCCCAAAAGCAGTCAACTCAAAATCATTCACTCTGTCACTTAAAGCAAACATTTCACTCAGATGACACACACATGCAAGCAAAAATTATCACACACACAATGACCACAAGACACAACAAGGATCAATTCAGAACACTATTCTAAAAACTTGATACAACCAGAAACCATATATTTCAAAATTTTCAAGGTTTCCATTGATGGTACTCAACATGCAATAATGAAAGTGTACAGATGCACCATGTGCAAGACCTAGTTTCAAATTTTAATTTTTCTCAACTTATGCACAACAAAAGAAAAAAACATGCTGCAAAACTAAAAGCCCATAAATGACAAAAAAACTAAGAAAATGTACATGAAGCTGATGAATAATACCTGTAATGTACCGTATTTGGCAGACATTATCAGCTTCATGTCTCCGGGCTGGGTCAGGCCACAAAGCCTCATCCACGTCACACAAGATGTTTGCTCTTCTAAGGCAGCGAGGGAAATATGCTCAGCTCTGTCTCATCCAGGCTTGGATGGACTCTAAAGTGATATCCCCACAGGCTTCCTCCACGGCCCACAGAAGATTCCCTGCGTCACCAGGATTCCAGTCATAAACCTTCCACCTCTATGCCAAGAAGAATTCTTCCGTGGGCTTGAGAAATGGGGCATATGCTGGCAAGAACAAATTGGAAAACCTGGGATGATCAGTGAACCAGTTAGGTATGGCTGCAGTTCGGTGACATTGTCCAAAATCACAATGTATTGTGACAACTCTGCCCTTCCAGCTTCGTTTTGTTGTCGTCACTCAACATTCCCAAAAAGGTGGTCTAGGAAATTCAACAGATGTTTTGTAAGGGCCCTGTAATGGCATGGTGGTGGAGAACCCCATATTCACTTATGGCTGCATACATTGTCACATTGCCTCCCCGCTGCCAAGGGATTTTCACAATGGCACACTGCCCAATAATGTTGTGGCCTCTTCTCCTTCTTTTAGGGGGGTTAAATCCAGCCTCATCATCAAAGATGTATTCATGTGGCATGTTGCTGGTATCAAGCTCAAAAATTCTCTACAATGAAAGGACAGCGATAACCACACTGTACAGTAAAAAGTATGAACTTTGTATGTACACTAAATCAGTATTGTACTTTTTACTGTATCATGACCTGGTATTACATACTGTACGAGGTTGCAGTGATTTTACCTGTACATGTATATTGCAGGCGTTGGGTCTTGATTCGGTCTGAATTCCTTTCAAAAGGGACTTTTGTATACCTGCTTTATGTTCAGGCTGTTACGATGTATTATGCAGTCAATAGTAGAAATGCCGATTTGATTTATACCATGGAATGTTTGCTGACCTTCTATGACTCTGCTCTGAATTTCCCGTAAGCGAATAATGTTTTTTGCCAAGACCATATTCACTTTTTCATGTTCTTGTGTGTCCAACAGGAGTCGTTGTCTGCCTCCTCTACGAGGTCGCCTTTCAGTTCTACACACACACACACACACACACACACAAAATGCATCTTTGGGAGCTGCAATCAATGCCCAGTGTACAAAAAAACACAATGTAAGATCTAAGTACAGTGTCATTTTTGTGTAGGATCTATCCAGTATGGGCGATATGAACATTTTTCTACAACTCCAGGGAGACTGTCCCTGTAATTATGCAATGTAAACCTGCTAAATGCCATAAAGGTAGAGTGTGTTACTTGTTCTCAATTCTGAAGGTACGGACTATGGAAGCAATTGCATAGTGACTGAGATTTGGATGCACTCATTGCCCAGCTCCACTCATTGTCAAACCAATGACAAACACATGGTTACCACAGTAGCACGAATATTATCTGAAACTACAATGCTTTGCTTTGCACTTCCTCATCCTCATCCTCATCCAGCTCCCTGCCTATTATCTATTATCCACAACCACAGTAAACACACACACACACACACACAGCTTCATTTATAAGCACAGTAGTTTAACATCAAGTGTGAAGCAATTTGACACAGTGTTTTCAGCTGGAGAGTTGAGTGCTAATTGAGCTTGTTTTGACACTTTGTGTTTGATTAGAGAGAGGAGTGTTTTCAGATTGGCTGTATGGTGATATGTGTACTTTACCAATGGGATTTGTGTTTGAAGATGTGCTCAAATGGTGCAACCAATCTGTGATATGACACTAACAACATGAGCACAGTTTGCAATTCTGGGAACAGTGTGATCATTTTTAGGACTGAATTAAAGCAAATGTTATTTAGTTGACTGTTCAAGATACAGTGTTTAAGCAATTGGGAAAAACTGTAATATTAAATTTGCTATAAGTCTGGCTACAATCTGTTCAACCACTAATTAAATCATTTAGGACTAACCTCCATTAATGCAATAATTGTTTACAGTTTTTCTCGACTGCTTAGACACATTTCTTGAAAATAAACTCCATTTCCCAAAACTCCAAACACAATTTCATAACTGTACACTTAACTCCCCAAGCTTCAAACTTCTAGGTCAAAACCAAAGTCTCCACTCAAAACCATGTAATCTTATATCAAAACCAAACTTTACCTTCAGACATAACACAAAAGCCCTCAAAAACACATACACTACAACATAGTCTTACACACTGGTGAGATCAATTCAAAACACTACTGCAAAAACTGGCAATGTGTAATGTTGCTTACGGTTCTGCTCCACAAAAACCTGTTTACATGAACACAATAAAAGATGCAACAAATATTTCATGATAATGTCTTGATCATTTGTACATTTTTTATTCCTTAATGTACTCCACCATACAGTACAACCTCAAAACCAATATGCTGTAAAGTATAAGTGAAATAAAATGAAAAACAGTAAACAAAAAAATTATCCTGCCACAGCATCCCGTCTCTGATCTGGGTCAGGCCAAAGAATCTTACCAACCTCACAGGCTATATTAGCCCTAGCCAAGCAGCAGGGGAAAAACCCCCTTGCATGTCTTATCCACCCCTGACAAGCCTCAACTGAAATGCCTAAACAGGCCTCTTCCATGGCCTGGAGGAGGTGAACGCTGATGTAGGGGTCTCAGTTGTAAACCTTCCACCACCATGCTGAATAAAACTCCTCCATGGGGAGAATATGCAGGCAGAACAATGTTGGAGAACCTTGGGTTATTGGTGAACCAATCATGAACCAGAGCAGCACAATGGAAGCTGAAGTCCCAAATGACAATGTAGCGAGGCTACTCTGCTTGTGCTGGCTCCCTCTGGTCTACCTGGTATACATGGTCTCTTAGACCATCAAGGAAAGCAAGAAGAAGCATGGTGTTACAGTTTTTCTCAGTTGGTGGAGTTAGAAACCTAGTTCACATTCTCAAAACAGTTAACACAAACCATACAACACCATTTCAGTTTGCAAAATAATACATATCATGACAAAAATGCTCTGAGATGCTCAAAGCATTTAATAAATGTTGCTAAATGCTCTGAGATGCTCAAAACATTAAAATGCATTTGCAAAAGCAAATGACTGCACTAAAATGGATTGCCATTTCATCAAAATACGAGGCTTTCTTTATCATTCCTTGAACATTGGCAATCAAAATTGGGCACACACCC
>JAACJT020000075.1:12794783-12816771 GCA_009936485.2 Gymnarchus niloticus | reverse complement strand
GTGTGAGGCAGAAGACCTAGTCACTGAACCACCATGTCGCCCTGGGTGTGAGGCAGAAGACCTAGTCACTGAACCACCATGTCGCCCTGGGTGTGAGGCAGAAGACCTAGTCACTGAACCACTGTCATCCTTGGTATGCTAACATTTAAACCAGAATTTGTAAGAGCAGAAATATTTGCAGAAGGATACGGTGGCTCTCACCTCCAGGGTGGTTCGAATCTTAATCTTTTCACTGCTCTGTGTGTGTGAAATTTTGATGTTCTCCATGTGACTCATGGGTTCCCTCTGGGTACTCTGAGATGTCCAGAGACGCGCAGCCAAGTTAAATGGCATCTCTAAATTTTCCATAGTGTGTGTGTGTGTACCATGTGATGTGGTGGCATGCCATTCCAAATGTACCCCACCTATGTGCCATGTGTTGCCTGAGATAGACTCCATGCCCCCTCTGCATTTCTGACTACGATAAGTGGTTGATGGGTGGATGGAGGGATGGATGAATGGATGGATGGGTTCTGTCGCTGCACAACTTTTAAAATTGTAATTTCATTATTATTTTTAATATAAAAATACAAAGAATCACAAACATTTTCATTTTATAGAATTTTTCAGCAACTTAAGAAGCTGTTATGGTGTTTTAGTATAAATTTAAAAATTGAAAAGCTAGACGTATTTTCAAGATGAATCTGATCCTGAGTGTTTGTGGAAGAGTGTCTCCCATCTGCCATCAAATCCAAACACAAAACAATAAGTAAGCACATTAATAAAGAATAAATGTCATTGCATTTTATATTGTGGTTTCTACAGGGATCAATTTAACAACTGGGCTTGAAAGACTTAAAAAAATGTGTAGAAGATCCAGCCACATCACAGATCTTGGCTCTGTTGATGCATGACCACAACTGATATTACATGTGATAGGGGCCAAGTACTTCGAGATGCTGAAGCTGCTCTTGTGATGCTCCGCAGGGGTCTTGTGGTTGTGTATTGTGGCTGAATGCCTCTACATAGTTCTGCTGTCGACAGGCGGGATCCTTATGTCAATAGAAGTCTGCTACTACAGCAATGTCATCGACGGCCTCAAGCTCAACGCCTTCGCTGCAATATTTACTGTCCTATCAGGTAACAGCCCACTCGCTCTTAATTGTGTCTTCTGCCTAGCAAAAAAATGAAGCCTACAGGCATTTTACAGGTCTAAAAGCAGGCGTGAAAATGCAAAAGTGTCGCAAAGTACTTTGTACATTATACTCACACACTATTTAGTGCTTTCATTCAAAACATGACATGCAGATCTTGAAATTCTCCCCATTCATGCAGAAGTATTCATATTGTACGGCATCATGCTTTACTAAAGAGCTCAGGTATGCAGTGCTTTAGCCTTGACTGAGCCTTCATAAAAACATAAGAATAAAAAGTGCTATAAGTTTGACATGTCCATTCAGTTTTCTTGAATCATTATTAGTGAAATAATCTTATAGGTTGACTTCTTCTGTGCGTCTAAGTGTCTCCAGTCTAATGGTTACCTTTGCTTGAGACTTTGCTAACATTATTTTGCATAAAAAATATACATTCACCACTGAAATTCAAAAATAAGAACAAATTTTACATAATGCATGTATATGGTACTGTGTATTAAATTGTACATTAATTTGAACTAAAGGCCAAGCGATAGTGTTTTAAATTCAGTTCAATTTTTATAGTGCCTTTCACAACACGGTTGCCCCAACAGGAGTGTGTGGTAGTACTACCGTACATTGATGATAGAGGACAAAAGGCCAGAAGGTAATGGAGAGGACAATCCAAAAACTCCTCAGTAAGGAAAGAAAATCTCTGGTCCAAAGTCCATTGGCCACCCACCCCATAGGAAATGCCACCATGAACCATATATATTCAAAGAGCAAGTTACATATTAGCACATTCTGCTTTATCATTTAAGGAGACAAGGGAGTAATAAAAAAATGTAGAACTGAGGATTAATTAATTTTCCTGTAATCCGAATAGCAACAGGTAAGAATCACGTGTTTGGGTTATGGACAAACCGAAAGAGGTAGGCCTACAGCACAAAAAAAATGCAGATAGTGATGAATTATTAAGTATTACATTACACTACCAAATACTCTGTGTTTTTGTACATCTTTAAGGGTAGTGATAGGCTAAAGATAAAGAAGATAGCCCTTAAAGATAGCCCTGTGACACAGCTCAGTCGAGCAGCAGACCCCAGGGTGACTTTATTGGGGTTTGCAGGAGGCTGGGCATATTGAGGAACAGGCAGGACTAGGCAAAGACAGAAAGGCTAAACTCCAAGGGGATCAAGACAAGGGGGTTTATAAGGAACTCACTGAAGTGGGTTGAAACTTCCAGAAAAAACTAGGAGAAGAGTGTCTATAAGTGGATCTCAGCAGTCAGTTCGATTACTGAACCCGAAGTGCCAGGACTGTGGGATCTAAACTGGCCCAGAGGAAGGGGTAAGTGGCAACAGGTGTCTAAGGGGGTAACCAGGGAAAGGTGTTTTCAGAGAAAACTAGGCAATTCGATGGGGTACAGGGGCATGCCCTGCTGGTGTGCAGCAGCGACGTGACACCTCCATGTCTTCTGCTTTGAACATTTTGACATGTTCATTTTTACACAGATTCCATTCAACACATTGTCAGGGATTATCCTTCCGATTAGATACACGGTTTTCTGGCTTTTTCTGGCATACTATTTGCGTTCGGCACATGAACAAACAGAGGTACACTGAACCAGAGAACGGGAGAGACAAAGGAGATAACAATGGAGGGAACACGCAAGGGAGAGGAGTAAAGAAATGAGAAGACAGGATTGGCGTGTTGTGCCCGGGTTCTGGAACTATCTGAGGATTGCATGGCTTACGACCTAATCAGATTTATTCGGGGCCTGCACTCTTTCTGGTACATGAAAAAGCCTGGCCAGGAGAAACTTCTTGCCCTCCCCATCTGTGAGGCCCAGGTACTGTGGAGCGGTATGTCAGCACACAGCAGCCCATGTTGTGCCATACCCCTGAGCCGGCATCAGTGACATCACCATAGGGTCCATTTAAATGTCTTCTCCTTTTGTTTATTTCCAGGAAAGGTCAATATTATTTATTCATTTATGTGCTTTTTTTGTCAAAATTTTGAAAATGTGTGTATTACTTGAAGCTATTCTGATTTCAGCCATTAATGAGAAATGTTTCAGCCATTAATCAGAAACACATACGCAAAAAAATTCCCCATCATAAAAATCTGAATGCTATAATGGGAATTATTTGTGATGGTCCAAACAAGTCTTCAAAACCCATGGTGGGTGAGAGCCTACTGAGCTGCTAGTCAGTGCTGGTACAAAATGAGGCTTTAAAATCTGTTGTGGGTGGGAGTATCCTGAGCTACTAATCAGAGGCTTCAAACCCTATGGTGGGTGGAAGTTTCCTGAGCTACCAGTCAATACTGGTGATCAGGTATTATGCTGTTCTTTATAAGGCCGAGACTTTTACATGATGAGCTTCAAACAATGCTGGAAAATCAGTGAGAGGACATGAACAGAATCAGTATCTGTCTAGACACTCAAGTAAATTTTGTTTTAAGTTCTTTAAATCTGAAATGTTTTAGCTTCTCTGGTAGCAAACTTTGACCTTGTATTATATCAAACATCCCGAGTGTGTGGCTTTTTTCCAGAATTAACTGAATATTATAAAATAAAAATAATTACTTGTATGCTCCTTTGTTCACTGTTGTAAAAATATCACTTATTCAGTACATTAGATTAAATTAAATTACGTTAAATTAAATTAGAACATATCAAACAAAGATATTAAAAATCTGCATTTATTTATAATCGCAGCTGAATAGTGAGACTATTTTGTAGCTTCAGTGTTTTGTGTTACGGATATCTTTAACTGTAGTGATACAATACTGTCACCTTGTGGTTAAGTGTGGCATTCACATTTAAAGTTAGTCAAGTTCAGTCTAGAGGGAATACACAAATACAAAGGAGACTTGAAATGGATTGTTTGTTGTCTTAAAAACATAACTGACAGATTTAGTCTTCTCCAAAAAACTAATTTATTTCTAACTCTTTAACCTTCAATTATTTTATTTGTCTAACTGATATTAAACAGCTATAGGGAAAGAGGAAATCAATCCAATAAGAATGCTACAGACTCTTACGGTTAGTATTATATAGGATTTATGATATTTTAGGAGTGCAATGCATGAAAAAGCAAACCATTTCATTTGTTCTCTGATGATATGCTTCAGGTCTTCTGGGAATGGTGGCACATATGATGTTTACGACAGCTTTCCAGCTGACAGTTACTCTCGGTCCCGAAGACTGGAAGCCACAGACCTGGGATTACAGTTGGTCTTATATGTAAGATGACCTTTTCTATAAATATTTTTCAAAGTCCAAGTAAAAGACGGCTACTATTTTCTTCACAGTGTAGCCTACAAATGCCTTCAGCCTGAGATAAAATGCATAATTACAATTCATTAAATGTGAATGTCCACTGAGGACGTCATGACTAATGTGTAAATCATTTTTTATTCACTTTTCTGATGATGGATGCAATACCTGTTTGCCTTTGCCTTCCATTATCAACAAAATGTCCTGTTTGAAAATTTGCTCCTTAAATTATTATATTTAATCACCAATATTTTCCAATATTATAATATTTTCCCAATGTTGTGTAACTTTACAAAGGCAGCAAAATTATATTCAAAATTTTAGATAGCATTTGTGCTTCAGGATGATTCATAAATGCCAATCTTATGATACATTTATAAAATAAACGCTAGAAAGAACCTGTTGAAAATGCATTTCCAATATGTAGATTTTCTTATATTTTTTAGCTAATAAAAGAAAAACACAAGCCATCAGAATTCTTACAATGAGGGTATCTCTCCTTCAAATTGTTCAATCCTTGACCAAGGTCATAGAGAATCAGGGTAGCAATATTAATTAAAGTGAGAGTGACATTTGATGTTTACAGACACGTCCATCCCCGTCCATCCCCTACCCCTTAAAGTGATTGTGAGTTCCATAGCTATAGACATGTGTAACAGAAATCTACTCTGCTGAAGGCATGTTTTGAAGAGCCATGAGTACTTCAGAACATAACCACTCCTCTTCACCTTCTGCTTTACAAACCCTCCCTCAGCTTGGCATGGGGTTCCTTCACCGCCTGCATGGCCTCATCTGTGACGACAATCAACAGGTACACAAAGACTATCTTGGAGTTCAAACACAAACGCAGGAACATTGAGAAGAACTTGAAGATCAAGCAGAAGTTGCTTGACTTGGACTCGCCAGACCAAGTGTGGGACATGTACATCAGTTCAGTGCCCAGCACAGCAGAGGAGCTCCTTGACCTTTCGGGAAACAGTCGCAAGTTGTCCAACACCTCGGTCTTTCTAGATATAAACGACTTACCAGACCAGCAAGTGGAGGAATACTGCTGAACTTTTTAAGGGGTTAAACTTTTAGGCATATCTCAAAGAATATTGTATTCCAGTGTTGGTATTGAATCTTTGGTTGAAACAGCAGGCAATTGCAATTATTCATTTTTTTTTTTTTTTTTTTTCTAACCGCTGTAAGAATTTTTATTTTTTATTTTGCATTTTGCAACTGGAGGTAAATTGATGTTGACTTTTATGGACATAGCTGTAAGTATTGCTTATGTGAGGAAATAAATGATACCTTTTGTAAATTGCAAATTACAAAAGTTAAGCTAATTAAGTTATTGCTCTGGGCATAAAAGTGATAGATTTCTGATGTTAAAAAAAAAATTGCCAGTGACAGTCAATAAACTGAGAATGAGTTGTGTTTTTGTTGTAAAGTTATTTTTGTGTTTTTATATGAGAGCTATTCTGGTATTAGTAGCATAGCATATATTAATTTTTTGTTGAATCCCTGTTTGTTCAATGTGAACATAACATTTAAAAATGTCATTTTGAAAAGTAAATATATTGTGTTAAGTGCCTTTGTTTTGAAAATTTGATTAAAAAACATTGCATGTTGAGTATTGTAAAACTGAAAAATGAAAGTGATTAAATCTTTTAGGGCCTCGTATTAATAGCAAAGTTATGAGTTTTAAGACAGTTTTTTTTTTTTGTAGTGTGGCTGTAAAGTTCTCCCTGACTCACCTTATAAAGGGCTGTGTGTGTGTGTGTGTGTGTGTGTGTGTGTGTGTGTGTGTGTGTGTGTGTGTGTGTGTGTGTGTGTGTGTGTGTTTCACAGTCTTATGAATATTATTAGAGTGGTTCAAAAGGCACGGGCAATTTTAATGTAATTAATGGTAAAGATACATGGGAATATGTTTAAATCTTAATAGACACTTTTTATAAAAAAATGACTACATAATGGAAAGTTGACTATACAGCTTTAGATTTCTTAAAATCTAAAGAAGGACAATTAGATACTATGATGTATTTCACACAATGTAGGAATGTGCTGTTACCTGCCACACCAGAGCTGAGATGAGGAAGCACCTATAAAATAACAGCTTTTCCAGGTCCAGCTGCCCTGCCTCCAGTTATATGAAAAAGTAGCCAGTGACTCTAGTGTTTAATTTCATAGATACCATTAGTAAGCCCAGCACACACATTTAACAAATAGATAACTTCCAAAACCAAAAAAGAAAATTAGAATTTCCTATGATTCCTTTACCGATCAAGCGATTCAACTGAGACAGCCAGCAGGCGTACTGAGGAACAGCTGCATGTAGGTGATATCATTCTGAATGCAAAAGGAGTATAGCTTGTGCTTGAGGGGAAAAAATGTATTCTTGGGGAAGTGATTTATAGATTGTGTCATTTGGTATAGTGTTTCTTGAGAGTCATGATCATTGAGCTAGTATTTATCTATGTTTTTCCCCTACAAATGATTGAATCCAATGGACCGTCTGTGAATTTTTTACATGGCGCCCTCCGGTGGTTTAATTTTGTAGGCATGTACAGTATGGTATTAAAATTATTACAATAAAGCAGGATTGTACTATTTAGATAATACTTTAGACACACGGTTCCGTTCTATTATGTGCAGAACCGTTGTAAAGATTTGATGGATCTAGATCCCCAAGCAGAAATCTGATCCATTTGCTGTATTGAAATGCATTTTTTAATGTATCTTTGCTTGACCATATTATCTTTTGGGAATAATGTTCTAAATATTGTTTCAAGAACTGCTTGCACCTTGTTTGCACTTTTCAATATGTAAAGATAATTAACTCTGGGTGACAAAAGCTGCATTTGCTCCAGATGACAATGCTGTTTATTGCTTTTTTTTTTGAGAATTATTTTTTTTTTTTAATTGTCAAATTGATTTTCTAATTTATGTCAACAGATATTAAACATATACTACTGTGGTTCCTGTTCCTTATTTCATACCTGAACATTACAAAATCTAATCTTCAGGCATCTAATCTTCCTGTATTTTTATACATTAAAATTCTTGCCTTTCTGGCTGAAACTGAGGGTGATAACTGGAGAATCTTGCAGTAACGTTTATAGAGTAGGGCTACAAGAGGAACACAGTAAAGCAAGTCAGGAAAAGAGCAAGAGACTTAAGCACTGATGCAAAGAAGTAATAAAGCCAGAATTTGTCTGATTTATGCTGTACACATCCAGATCACAGGCCACCTGGGGAAAAAGTGGGGTTCAGGGACTGCATAACATAACTGACTTGCTTTAATGCAGTAGTACCTATTGGAAAAAAAAGAAATTGTTTTGAACAAAGATGTGAAATCATGTCCATCCATCTTCTAAGCGTTGATCCTGGTCCATGTCGCAGTCTGTGAAATCATGTGCTCCATTAGATACCGTAAAATAACTGTTCCACCCGTAGGGGGCGCCAGAGTTTTACAAGGCATTTTCTCAGCAGGCTTCATGATTGGCTGAATTCTCCCAGAGAGAAGCCACTCACTGACAGAAGTGATTCAGCCTGACTACAAGGACATGTAATAGGGGTGGGGTGGGGTGTCCTTTTCAAGGTATGCATCCAACACTCAGAAAGGGTGATTTATGAACTATATAAAGAGTAAATTAATATTGCTTATATTAAATGAAATTCCTCCTAAAATAACGGAACTCACACGTTTGTCCAGAAGAGGTCGCCAGAATCTCTGTTTGCAAAATTAAAGTTTTCTACAGTTTGTTATCACTGTGTGACTATCACAGTGCCAATACTACATAAAAGCCAATGTGTATGATTTCGCCAAGGGAAGACCGGTTGTGCTGCCTTAACATTTGTAAGTTCGTGTTTCTAATCGTACTTTTTTTCAACAAAATCCTGAACACAGAAAAATTAACATGCGTAATATTTAGAAATTTTCTTTTTTGCAGTGTATTGAATATGCTCTCAAACTAATTTCATCAACTGTTTCTTAAGTACGTAGTACCGTATGGCAACAAATTTCCCAAAAATGTATTGGAAATAGCTAATCAATGCAAGTTGTTAAACCACCCTTAATGAAGCTTATGGTTTTAGCTTTGATGAGATATGGATTCTGCTATTTTAGTTGATGCTGCAGAGACACTGGTTTCTGTGGAAGTCAGGATTGTGTTAGTGCTAAATGAGATTGTGACAAGATGATGCAGTGAGACCAGACACGGTATATGCTTCCTGGGGCCATTTTAATTTGAATTAGATTTTGGTTGGGGATGGACTGGACTTTAAAAAAGTGTAAATTGAGACACGCGTGTGTGTGTGTGTGTGTGTGTGTGTGTGTGTGTGTGTGTGTGTGTGTGTGTGTGTGTCTATGCACGCATGTATACATGTTCCCTGGCCCTACGGCATATACACAGTTACATTCTGGCAGTTTAAGCACCAAGGCAGCCCAGGGGCAGCCCTTTCTTATCACAAGCCTCCAGATGAAAGAGCCCAGCATTTAAACATGGCATCTGTGCCTCCCTCACTAACATGCCGTTTTATCAGAAACCATTAAATCCGTTGTTCTTGATCCGAGGACAGCTGGTGTCCTCATACCCCTTTGGCTGTGCCTCCCTTGCTGAATACAGTACAGCAGTTCCTTTACCGAGAAAGATTAACCCTGCTGGTTTTGCCTGTGGCGTTCTGCACAGAGAAGTGCTTTCAACTGCATGTGTATCGTATTTGAGTACACAACAAATGCATAGCAAATAAGACAGAATATTTTGTAACGTAAAATTTTAGACCAGATATCAGACAGGATCCTCCACAACAGTCAAACTCATTTGTGCCAAATATGCTAGCTAATGGGCCATTAAACGTGGCAGATTTTCAAGCAAATCAGGCGTTTAATTGTCCCATACTATCTAGTACGATACCAACCCCTTTTAATGATATATAGCACTCTATAGAATGAAAAACAATGATCATTCTCACATTTCAAGAAATTTAACACCTCAGCATATGAGCTAAAAAGTGACAGCTTTAGATGTTTGTACCCTTGTTTTATAACCAAAGTGTCTTTTCACATCCTTATTGCTACCATCTGTCCAACTTCCACACACTTATCCAGTTCAGGTTTGTGGTGATCCTGAAGTCTATCCCATGAAGCACCGCGTACAAGACAAAGGTACACCATGGCTGTGACTCCACTCCTCAGAGGACACACTCACTGATGGTCTATCAGAGGAAACTGGAGTACCCAGAGAAAGCCTGTAAACACAGGATGAACATGAAGACTACACATGGATTAGAGACAGAAGCGAAACCTGGGAAGTGTGAGGCAGGAGAGCCCCACTCCCCACTAGGAGTACCATCACATAGTAGATTTGTATTTAATACATATGCACTCAGCACTTTACCTAAGATGTTAACGGGGAAAAGAGACCTGACATCACAGAGGCCTACTTCTACGTGAGCTCTGAATTATGAATGTCCTTAAAGTTGAGTCGTTAATGGGACTACTTGAAAGGGGGCTCAAAGGGATAAGTACCCAATAAGAAAGGCCTTCATACACACTTTTCACTCTTATTCCAAGGCCCTTTTCCCATTGTGACAGAAGTTACATTATCACAGTGTATCCATTGATATCAATGCACCCTTCACTTGGTGACCACTTTACCTTGAGCTCCCCTTCCCTCCTGTTCCCCAGCTAGCACACAAAAGGTGTTGTCTTCCATTACTTGTGAAGCCTTTATTCTATACAACCATTTTCTTCATTTATCTTGACCATAGTTGTGTTTTTGTATGTATATGTGTAGCCTTGTTTGGAAGCCCACTGTGACTGTGTACGTACACCAGCACTCTAGCCAATGCATTGCGATATATTTTGTATTCAAATAATCACACAGACAGAGATGGTTTTTAATTTCCACACCTTTTCAGCCCTTTATTTCTTGTTTCTTTGCTACTCTGATGAGCAGCATGGTATTTCTTTGGGAGTTAATCGTCAGGCTTAATAGTCAGGTCAGGATGTTTCGTTACATGGTGGCTTAAATCACCTTTGTCAAGAGTCCCAGGAGCATGTTTACTTCAGGCAATTTCAAAAGCACTTCCCGGTCACTAGAATAGCAAATATTGTGTGTCATGCCCCACCCCATTAAACAATACATCATTGATCATAAATATGTACATGGTAGCCATTAAAGGTTGAAAAGTCATTTTTTTTGACTATCAGATACAAAGCAATGTACAAGACAAGGCAAGAACCCTGATTTAGCGTGTATTGGGCTGAGATCTGCAAATTACGGTGCCAAGTAAGAGCAGTGAAGCTTCTAATGTGCTGTGTAACCTGCGTGATTCTTCAGAGGTGTATCAAACCCTAATTAACTCCATCATGCATAGCGGCTAATTTTTGCAGTTCTGTCTGTTTGTACAGCTGAATTGCAGGTGATGTACAATAGGGATAAAACATTTTGGTGTAGAACATACAACCTTCTGCTCAAAAATGCAGTACTTCATTTGCATATCTGCTGCCCTGTGTGTTTGGTATTGGCAGATTCACTAATGTTCTAATATTCTTATGCAACCTTATCTATGAAAGTACAGTACTCGAATATGTATAACATGCTATATTTAGTGATACAGCCTGTCTTGAAGAATGCAGTGGTATATATTATACCAACATCTGTAAAACTATTCTATAACTATTCTGTTGATTTTTTTACTGATGAGGACATCCTCGACTGTAGATTGTCAATGACAGTTCATACATTTTCGAAGACAAATGATCAGATTTTTATTGACTGTATTTTTCTTTGTCTAAGCCTGATCTTCATTGATTTATCAGTAAACTTGACAATGTATGTCAGAAAAATGGCTTGTATAATTACTTCAAAGACAAGACAGATACTTCACACAATCTTGATGGATTTTACATGCAGAAGCCTAGCAGGAGTGTCAGTGTATGAAATATTTACAGAACATATGAAATGTAACAGGAATTACCAGCAAGAAATTTCCCCAGAGAAGTTCCATACTTGACAGTCATTTTAAACATATTCCAGAACTTTGTCATTGTATAGTTTTTTCATGTTTAACGACAGACATGTTGATGATATTGCAGACTGGTGTCACTAGTGTTTTTTTCATGTTTTAGGATTCACATTAAATGTCTGCAAGTCTGGTTAACTTGGTAGTTCAAATTCTACCAAACAACCTGAAGATGATAGATAATAGCTGAGTATCCCAAACCTTATTTTTTATTAAACCCCGAAGAATAACAGGAAAAAGCCAGCACTATGCTTTGGATCAAAATGAACATTCATAGTGGATAGTTTCAAGGACAGATATTATTCTTTCTTGTCATCCACGCTGTGGGATCATTGCCAGCCAAAATCCTGACCTGCTAACTGGTAAAACTTCAGGTTGTGAGGCTGGTAAAAGTCTCGCAGTCTCTGAATGACCTCAGGGTCAATTCTGGGGTGCACCCTGCCTTTGGTTTTGCCCAGGCAGTGTGGCTTGCTGCTGCCCTCTGGTTTCTTCAGGCATGGAAATCCCTTGGTCTTGTTGAAGTAGAAGTGCTTGTCTGTTATGATCCTTTGCAGACCCAGAAAGTCCTGCACCCGACCAAGCTCTCCAGCAGGGTCACTGATCAGCTTCTCCCCATGGACAAAGTGTATCTGCGACAAGGGGAAGTATGACAACCACCGTTCAAGGTGCATGGCATACAGACCTATCCAAATTGGGCTCCACAAAGTGTTGATTTGCCCAGTAGTCCTGTTCTTAAAGGTTAGGGACTCAAAGCTGGGGATGTGGGGGGTCTTTGATATGATCTGCGTGTAGTCCGAAATGGCCCTTGTGGTGGGATCTCGCACCACCACAATCAGCTTGATCTCCTTGGACATGGAGTAGATTCGGGCCGGGGTCTCTGCAGCGACAAAGTACCTTGGTGTCTTCTCCATGACTATTTGTCCATCCAAGGCCTTAGGCATCATGCTCCTGGGGAAGACCAGAAAGAAGTTGGAGTTCAGTCAAGCAAAGTAACTGGAAGGAGGAAAATGCTAACTATAATATCTCACTGATGTAAATCTGAGATGTATATTGCATTAATTGCTAAAATTTGTAAATAATACAGCTCATAGTATGTACTGTTTTTTTCTTAAATATGGTAAATAATATTCATGCCAAACTATCAAATACGTTGCCGTTTTTGAATAAAGGTCTTTTAACCAATTGAAACTACTTTGCAAACACACTCTGGCCTAATTATCCAACAAAAACAGTAAATGATGTTGCTTGATATACAAGATCTATCCAAGATTTAGTTACATATTGTTGTCCAGGTTAATCTACCAAAAGAAGAGAAATGACTCAGTAAAGTTTTTACTTCTAAACAGCAAACTATGCGAGAAACCAAATGTGTTATGTTATATTAACAGCAAGTCCTTTCCATACTCAGAAACCGCTTCAGTCGTAAAGGCCGCTGCATCGAGACAAGAGCCACATCAATCATTGGAAGGACCTCGCATGTGAAGCAGAACAAATGGACCAGGCGTGTGTCCTACGCATCTCCACATTCATCCTAGCTAGCAGATGGGACTCATTTACATTAAGTGGCTCGTGGACACATCGAACCAGATGCATGGCTCAATTAGTCCACCCGCTCTCCCAAGGACGGCCGACCTCTCTGTGCTACTACGGCAAACTTACATTTTCTTTGCTTTTTTAAGGACTGACTAGAGTAAAACTATATACTGTCACAAGAAATACAAACTCTCACTGTAGCATGTCTGCCTCAGTGGCCCTGTAAACTGTACACATTTGCAGATAACATTATTTTAAAATAAAAGCACTTAATCACAATTCTAAACTATTCATTCTGACAAAGTTTGAACTCTATAAGTTGTAGAATTTTTTGGATATATAAGCTACAAATGTTGACAGTATATGACTGCAAATTTGAGTCACCTTTTTTGGCTCAGCATAAACATTTGCGTAACATCATGGCATATTGTCGATGCTGAGCTCCGGCACCTGATTCGGAGGTCCGTGTGCTCTGGGACCTCTTGTGTGGAGTCAGCCACCTCAACACTCAAATCAACAATCATTCAGCAAAGATACAAAATTAAATTAAACAATTTCTGTAAAACTTGTGGTTGTGTTGTGTGTTTTGATGACATAAACTCTGAAAATGAGCTCTGGCACTTTGTGATTTACAAATTAAGCACTGCATACTAGATATTATTTCTCAAATCATTAATTCTCAAACCAAAAAGCTGAATGCAGGAGACATTTTACTATTTTTCTTTTTTTGGGCTTAAATGAAATGCTTCCAGAAATGGTCAGAGGCTTGGGTAATATTTTTAAAAGAGTTAGGAAAATATCTTAGAAACAGAAATCAGTGGTAAGGCACTTAAAATTTTCAACTCAAAAAAAAGAAACAACAGTAGAAAATTTGATCTTTCTCCTGCCAGGGAGACAGTAGACAGACTGTCAATGTGATGAACAGGCTGCGAGAGGTGCAGTAGCTATCATTTATGGTGTCATTTGGCAGAAGAGGAGATCACCTTTCAGAGTGACCAAGACCTGCAACATGACTCCCGAATGAAGATGAACGTCTCAGAAACTCTCACACAGAAGCCTCTGACAGTTCCTGGGCACAACATTTTATCAGCGTGCTCATCCAGACAGCCACTCACTTCCCGCTTTGCTCGTGCCCATTATAAACCCAGCGAGGGTATCTGAGATGACCGTTAATAATTCACAGACCTCTACCTCATTGGCTGGTCCACAGAAACATCACCACCCCAGCTGGCTGCTGTAGGTCTGCTGGGATCAGGCTCTGATGGCAGCTCAGGTTGAGGGCCCGTCATGTGTGAGTACCATGGGTAACACACACACACACTCTTGCCTACTAAGGTGGACAGACGAACACACTGCCAGGAAATAAAAGTGGAGTCCATTAGCAGGCCTGCTCAAATCAGCCTTGAAGAAAGCCCCGCAGCAAATGCCCAGCTTTTGTGCTGCTTGTGCTTGTCGAACCATTAACAATAAAGAAATCACAGAGGAGTAATAATGAGCCTTGTGCTGCACTGGACAAAAGCTTGCTTACCTATTTACCATTATGCTGTTATAAGTTTTCTTCTGCCTCCAAGTCAAATGACTGCACATCAGTCTCAGTTGAAAAGTAAAGCATCCATCCAAAACACTAAAAGAATATTAGTCTGTTTTCACTCTAGCTGTAATTTCAGCCACTGACTCCAGAACTCTTCTACATTTTTAAATTTCTAATCTGAAAACAAATCATGAATCATGTGTTGGCATGCCCCCTTTCTCTATCGAACAGAGATTTACCATGTGATAATGGCCACTTAATATACATTTTCTTTCGATTCCAAGTGATGACTTTTTTAACTCTGTTGAAGACTGTTGCACTGTCTGCATCGGGGTGGAGGTATGAAAATATCAATGCAGTGAAAATATCCATAATCACATAAATGAGCTTTACATGCAGTCCTATTACTGTTCATACACTATAGGACTGACAATAACATGCACCTGCTCTAACAGCTCTTACCATTTAACACATGTATATTTCGGTGTTTTTAATATGATGTAGACCTTACACTATCATTGCCTGAGATGTATTTGCCTTTTAAACAACATTTGATTACCTTCCTGCGAGTATTAGCTTTCTATGGCACATACTATTTTGAGGCTCATTTTTATTAATGAAGTCAGTTATATAATACAATGTTTTTAATCAACAGGTCATGGGGTTAGCCAGAGAACAGGCTACTGACCCCTATAGTAATATCTGTCAAGCCTCCCTAGAGCTTCATATTTTCAGTAAGACATCTCCAAATACCACTTTAGCAGCACTCCCTCATATTCGAGGTGACGCTTGATTAAAACTTGCTGATGATAAAGCGACTTTTGGTGTTAAATACTGAAGAGACGTACTGTGATCAGGTGCTGCATGGTTTTATTAACTGATGACCCTGCTCTATCTGGACTTAAAGGGATCAAAGGCAATACTGAAGTAGGGCGCAGTAACATAAAATAGTCCATCATCATGCAGGAAGCTCTGCATGGAAAGCAGGAAAGCAAGTATGTTGCAAGCAAAAAGCTTATATTAGTATAAGAGTATAAATATATACATTTATATCTACTACAGGTTATTGACAAAAACCAATCTGTATAGATTGGTGGCATTATAGCATGAGACTTTATTGTCTAAATTAGTAGGTATATCATAAGAAACTACATCTCTGTCTTATTACTTAGTACAGTAGTTTATATCAGCATATTAGCAGAAACATATATTAAGGGCAGTTCTTAATTAATTACAAGGTATGTTGTTCATCTTGTAGAATAGACTAATTATTCTTCTTATCATTAATCTATATCTAATCAATTCCACAAGACATTTTTTTTCTTTTTAGGGCAATAACATATTCTTATACTCCAGCACTATATTGTTCCTTCATATATTATTCAAGCCACACTGACTGTAATCACAGCACTTTCTCAACATCTCACCAGAGATGTGAAAATACACTGCAGCAAAACCAATCGGTCATGACAATAAAGATAAAGGAAAGCGCATCAGAAAGCCTGCCCAGTGTAGTGCGTGAGTCTTTGGAGTCACGTAAGTACAGCTGTATAGTGAAGCATTTCCTCAGTTGACATTCCTATGGCATTTCAGATAAGCACAGCTAATGGACAGTAAATCAGCTTACAACCAATAATGCCGCTATAGTCTTTAAACCTTGGCCATTGTTGCCCCATGTTATCTTGTCCCACGCTGGTCCCACCATAGCTGTTCTAAAAAGAAAGTAAATATGTTTCTCCTAATTGAGCCGCGGCTGGGGCCAGTCTGCTGTTCCCGGAGAAGCCAAACGGCCTCACACTCTGAGCTGGGTATTGATTACGGTGGGCCATGATAATGCAGGCCTCAGCTGGTCGTGGGGGGCAGCAGGTGGACTCTGCAGACAGGGCACTCAGGAGCCCCATCAGTGCCTTGCTGTGCACAAACAGATGTGTGGTAATTACTTCATTCCGTGCATCGGGCACCAACTTTTGCTGAGGAGGAGAAAGGATTTTTTTCTTTGCATCCATTAATATCCGGTTTTAGGTTTCGGGATACGGAGGCTTCAATGCACATGTCAGGAACATGCTTATATCTATGCACTGTTCTCTCCATGCATGTTCTCACTGGGCACAGGATATGCCAGTCAGTCTCTGGGACGGGGGAACACACGTGCCTAGAAAGCATCTACAGATGCATTTTTGTCCTGATAATGTTTATTCTTACCAGGAGCATTTCAAATGACAACAGAGCATATTCATGAGGAAAAATAAAATGTGAAAAGTACACCGTTGTTAACTTAATCATAATCATCCTCATTTCTTAATTTGCTTTGCTTAGAGAAACTTTTAGAAGATTATCAGCGTTGTAAATTCACCTACATAGCTGTGCAAATTATATGTATTTATGTGCACATATACACGTGTGTGTGTGTCTGTGTGTGCGTGTGTTTGTGGTTAGGTCCAGCCAACCATTACAATTGCACTATAGCTATTAAAAAGCCAGTCAATTGTAACTGTGCCCTGTCCACTTCCAGCTCTCATCCATCATCAGGAATCCCTATGACACCGTCTTCCCTAATTCCCGGTGGTACTTTAATGAGGACTGAATTTAAAAACAGACTGCCTGGACCTTATGGCGATCCTGTAAAGTACAGAGTAGCTCTGGCTACAGGACACTACCAACATTTAACGACGCTTCTCACAAACATCACCCTGCTTCCTACAGTTTGACAATATAAATCTTTCCAGGTACTCTAAAACAAAGGCTACATTCATTCTAGGTTTCACTCACAGTTGCTCACGTTTGCAGATACATCTACTGTACAGTGTCCCGCTTTGCACTAATTATTCCCCATCTACAAGATAATACCATTCTCATTCATAAAATTCCATCCATCTTCTAACCTCTTATCCCGATCGGGGTAATGGGGTTTCATGAAATTACTTCATGTAATTTTTATGAGGTTTAAAATATATTGTTGTTATTGGTGCTGTCCATAAGCACTTACACTCTGACACAGATTCAAAACATTCTAATAATGTTTGACATTTTATATGTTTAAAAAAAATATTATTTGATAGACACGTACATTGTGACACGGAGCAGTTTACACAATTTTTGCAATCTTGTTTGTTGCCATAGTTTTGTCAGACTTAGGAAATCTGCACACAGTTGTTGTAGAAAGAATCACACATGCAGTGTATCCATGGCATTTAATGGGTTTAACTTATTCAGTTGCAATACCAACACCAGTACAATACCAATGTTCAACTATGTATTCCAGAAGTATCCCTGTGACCATAAGTTTGCTATAATTCAAACGTACACAGAATCTAAATTTAAAATCTAGACATCCAACTCTATAGGGTAAATGTATATTTAACAAATAAGCATTTCTCAAAACTGTGAACTGTTCGGTTTTTTTTTTTCCAGTTGATTCCTGGCCAGCTTGTGGCTTTCTGACAAAAAAATGAACAACCATCAGTGTGCTGCATTTAAGGAATACGTGAACTGAATTTAGTGAATTGATATGTTACTAGTAGTAGGTAGGGCATAAAACTGAAACATGACCCTCATCCTCCATCCAGAGATTGTTGTATCACAGGATAAAATCCCTTGCTAATTGTAACAGAATCCGCACAGTGGAAAGCTAACTGCTTTAATGCTCATATCAACTCAAGGTCAAACTGTGGGCCAATCGATGGTGAAACAGTGTAAGCACAGAACTGGATTTCATCCTTTTCCCCAGCTTGTCAAAGATTCTATCTAAGTGCAGACATTCATCTGGGGCCTTTTCTCTTCAGGATACCCATCTCAATTGAACTACTGGAACAAAGACCAAATTTAGCAAAGGCAATTCATTTTCTGTGCTGAGTGCTGAATTCTCCTGCAAGACAGCTTAGCCCCTGGAGTCAGATATACCGGAGCTCTGAAGTTGCCAGATCACATAAAGTGACCAAGGCACATCATTATCTTCCATACAACAAATGACCAAGGTTAGAGGTCAATTAAGAGAGCCCACAATAATGTCAGCTTGCTATGCGCTTTGCAGTACATCTCTCGCCGTGGCCCCTAAAACACAGAGTCACTTCACGTTAAGTGTTAACTGGCCAAGAGATACAAAAGACACTCAGTTGAATGGTTAATTCATCATCTAGGCTTGTGTGTGTGTGTGTGTGTGTGTGTGTGTGTGTGTGTGTGTGTGTGCGTGTGTCATTGTCATAATTTTCCCACTTAATTTTCTGGTAAGGGTTGTGGTGATGTAATTTACATTAAATTAACTTGAACCATTAGTCCTTTAATCCTAAAATTATCAATGGTAATGTTGCCCAAATGTGTACATTGTTATGTGATTATTACCTTTCATTTTATGACTACTTTGACCAATGCATTCAATGCTGATACACTATATATTTAATTGAAACATATAGCATCAACTTGTTTTTCTGCTTTTCACACTGTTTTTTGTTTTCTAATTAATTACAACAAAGTATATGTTTGACACCACAATCAATCAGCCATCCGCAGAAAATAATTGAATTCCGTCCACTGTCCAGACAAACTTGAAGGCTCAAGTGACAAATTAGACATAAGCTACACACGGATGACTGTACTTGGGTCATAGAATGAGCTTGTACACAGTGCTGTTACAGTTATGATATATCCTGTATCTTTAAAAATCAGTGACCTGAAGATAAATGCACAAGATGTCATGTATATAATGCAGGATTTGCTTCTGTAAAGGACTCTGTACTAGTGGAATAAGGAACTGACTCGCAGTGCAGGCTGTCTCAATGCATCATGTTTGTAGGTGGATAGATTACTCACGTCCACGAGAAAGGAAGTCTGTGGAATGAATAGAAGTTCCACTGACTCAATTAATATTAATAGCACAATTTATTAAACGTGCTCATTTAAGAAATACATCTGCAGTGCGCCGTTTGCACAGCATAAAATATTACTGCTCATCGTCAAAGTGAAAGTGAAACTTCAGGAAGACGGTCACTGAACTGTCATTTATAAAGTTGAAATGTCACTTAGCATTTGTGGAACGCATCGTTTTTAACCCGTGTAAAGTCTGTATAACAGAAATCCGTGACAAAATTACACAAATCTTACAAGACTTTTAATGCTATTATTAAAAAAAAAAAAAAAAAAAAAAAACAATATCCATTAGGAATGACTGTCGCAGGAACATGAACAAAAACTGGAACACTTTACTAACCAAGGAATAGCAGTCGTATATATATATATATATATATATATATATAACGTATTGGAAGTGTGCTGCGCAATTACCTGTACCAATTAAGGCCGAGTGCGTAATGTCTGTCGAAGAAATGCGGCTCGGACCCCAGGGCTCGGATGTCAGGATGAAGTCTCAGAAACTCGAGCAGAGCTCGGGTTCCTCCCTTCTTCACACCTATGATAAGGGCTTGAGGGAGCTTTCGTGTCGCTGTCCACTCTCTTGCCAGACTTTCCAAAGCTGGCGCTCTGGTTGCCTCAACGCTGGTGGACTCGGCAGTTACACTGAAAGCAGTGATCAGGTTCTTGGGATGCGATCCATTTTTGGCGTGGTACCATTCGGCGAAGAGCAGTTGACTGGAGTGCCCTATGTCAGAGTTCCCTAAAATGTCTGAGTCGCAGCAACCGACCAGAAAGTAAAACAGAGTCACACACACGATGCCAAGGAAAAACATGAGCAGCAGTCTCTGCAAAAGTCTCCGAACGTCCAGGTGTGGGTGTGTAAAACATGCCATCCCTCTAAGCGCAAGCAGAAGGAAGCCATCCTATTAAAAGCGCACCTCCCAGAACTTCAGCACTCTAAGACACGATGCGTAATTGCGCAGTTTGGCAGTGTGAAATACGTATTCATCCTTCGTGGGACGCCTCAAATTTTGACAATTAAAAACGCCAGCGATGTCTCTCATTTTCACTTTCTTGAAACTGTCAAGTCAAATACTTTCTCCGGCTCGCCTAAATGTGCAGCTATTGCTGTTTCCCGAGGCACGTATTTATACAGACCTTCCTCAGTATCGAAGATGCTTTCAATATCGGACCGCCGAGTTATCCTTCTAACACTCGTCTAAGAGTCCTTATACGTCTCCCTGAAATTGTGGTTTTCGGCTGCTCATTCATGAAAATGCGCCCAGGCGCCGATGCTGTTCCGAGCGTTCGCTGATTGGAGGGATGTGGACGAGGGCGGTTCTCACCGCATTGACGGAGAACGAAGGTGGCAGGGTACTTCAATGAAAAAAGTAATACAGGTAACATCGCATGTATTATTATTTATTGTCGTTTATCTGTTTAATGTATTATTATTATTATTATTAGTGATGATCAATTATTACCTTAAAATGAACTAGCAACCTACCCAGGGATGTTCCATGTACTGCCTGGGATATCAAGGTATTCCCCACAAAGCTATACTGGATTAGCAGTTAGAAGATGGATGGTTAATAAATTATTTTTTATTATGCTTAAAACAATTAAGGTTTTAAAATGCATTATATTGTGTGATATGACTGTCAACGTGTCATGTGTATTTAAGAAATATAGTATAGTAATATACATTTTAAAAGAAATACTGTAAATATCTTTTAGAATGACATTGTCTTTCATAGTTGATATTGTAATCCATTCTATTGCCTAAATTGGAAAAAAGTAAATCCATGCATCTGAGGAATGGTCAACCAGCCACACCGAGCCTGCTCCTGTTCTGCCTCCCCAGAGTCTTAACTCACCTGTAGTCAATCAAGATATTATTTAGGCAGAAGCTTTGTAATCTACTTCTGATTCCCATGTATGAGTCCAGCTTTCTCAACCGGTTTTCTACCCTATGATTTGGATTTCACATTTTTCTCTGTTCTGGTTTGTGGCTTTGTTACCTTCAGGCTGTTTATTGATGAACACAGATTGTGATTTAGAACCCTTTTATACTGTACCAGCTACCATCCTGTTGTTCCGTTTATGTATTCAGATTTCTGTCAAGCCCCTTCTCAAAAAACTCCTTAATTCTGCACTTACATGCCTTTGTATTGATTCATTACAGAATACCCGGCACCAACATCAATCATTTCCAGTTTGCCAGATCCTAGTGCAGCAGTTCCTGGTCCAAGTCCAACTGTAGGTTTTGTCTCCATTCCTAAGAGGTATGATGGTAACCCAAACAAATGTAAGAGACCTGTAATCCAATGTTCCTTGTATATTGACTACCATGCAGAGATGTTTTGTGCTGAGGCAAATAAAATCAATTTCATTATTTCACTCTTAACTGGGAAAGCAGTTGAATGGGCTACCACAATATGGCACCAGGAAAGCCACATCCTGACTTCTGAGAGTCAATTTTATGATTTATTCATGGAAGTACAGTACTGTGCAAAAGTCTTACGCAGTCTGAGAAAATGTTTAATGCCATTTATCTGGGCACTAACTGAATATCTGCCCATAAAAAAACACAATCTAACATTAGAATATATATTGATAAACAGCAATGCAACGTGAAGTCAAAGTAATTTATTCTGTTCTGCCAAATATTAC